>CM067373.1:142364153-142467734 GCA_034401795.1 Chaetoderma sp. LZ-2023a | reverse complement strand
TCAATCTTCCCCCCCCCCCCCCCCTTCCCTCCCCCCTCTGTCTTCTTACATGTTTCTTGTTCATACTGTATAATAACCGTTATATCTGTGTGTTGGTGTTGTGTAGGACATTTTGCCTAGTAGCATGCTATCGAGTGTGTTGCGTCGGCTTCAGGAAGAGGAGCTTCGTCAGGCCGACATACCAGACCTTGTTTCCTGTCCACATTGTAGCTTTGCCATGGTTATGCCAGACGAGAATCAGCGTGTATTCAGCTGTCGCAATCCTGACTGCCTCAAGGAAACATGCAGGTCAGCTACGTGTAATATAAAATGGGTGGTTTTTTTTCAAATTAAATTAAAAGATGAACATGTGTTCATTTTTCTACAAATTTGGTGGAAGATGGTGCTGTCGTAGACAGGAATATCGTCCACCAAAACTGTTTAAAAATGTACACCAGTTTCTCATCTACTGACATGGTAAAAGATAGAATACTGACATCAGTGTGCTAAGGGATAATAATTACAGTATATATATTTTCAGAGAATTCAGTTTTACCCGATTCCTGTGGCCACTACATGTAGGCTTGCACAATTTTGCGATTTAACTTTTTTACATCACGATTTTTACAATGCAATTAAGGAAATATTGAAAAATCATCAAAAATGTTTATTAAAAATTTGAGAGGTTTGTACTTTACCGTCGGAATAAAATACTAATCCAGTCATAATTTGTTTGTTATATAATATTTTAATAATGACTTGCTATGACATGGGTAAGTATTCATTATCCAATATGACAGCACAAATTTAAGTGGGAGTACATGTGAATATTACATCTTGAGACTACTAAAGAAATATGCAAAAGACCTACCACTTGATATTCAGTTAAAATTTTCCAATTCGTATATTTTACCTCATTTTGGTTTTTGCCTTGTAGTGTGGGGAAACATTTGTAAAGAACAACAATTAGTCAGACTCCTAAAATTACAAAAACGTGCTGCAAGAATCATCCTTTCTGAAAAATTTTGTACACCCTCAAAAATCTTAATTGAAAAGCGAGTGGATGTCAATACATGAGAGAATTAATTATAAAACTTGTATAGTATTATAAAGCTGTTAGGAATGAAAACCCAGAGTATTTATCTAAATTTTTTTATAAAGAGCTCAGATTCCCATAATCACAATTTGAGATCTGTTGAAAACATTCAGGTTCAAATTCCGTTGGCTAAAGGTGGTGAACTTTCGTCTAACTTTGCTGTAAAAGGGTCAAAATTATGGAATTCCTTACAAATATCACTTCGAACAGCCTCTTCCTTGACTGTTTTCAAATCACAATATCTGGCAGATCAACTAGGAAAATAAAGAAAAATTATGCTTTAAATATCAGCGTGACCAAATATCTTGTAAAATATATAAACATGCTTTATCCGTTATACTGCCGAATTCTCAGATTAAATTATTTAATTAAATAACATGATACCAAGTATTCATTTTGAGAAATTTTACCACAAGCAATGATATAGCATCTTTGAGCAAGAGGGTTCTCAAAATGCACACTAGGCTTTCATTGTGTGTTAATAGCTTGAGATTAGAGAGTAGTAGCAGCCTATGGGGTAACTCTTGTCACTCTGATGTCAATAGTCTATCTTTTACTGGGTCAATAGAAGAGAAACTGGTGTACATTTTTCAAGTTTTGGTGGACGATGTTGCTGTTCATCTTTTAATTTTAATTTGAAAATTTTGGCATCAGAGTGGCAAGGGTTAGAAGAATGTATATATTTGTATATTGTGTACATAAAATGTGTATCTATTATACATATCAAAGCTGTATATATAAATGTAAATAATTGTTAAGTATAGTCTGAAGGCCCCGGGGAAGACCAGCTATTATGTAACTGATCGGTTTACCTTCGTTAAATAAAGATTATTATTATTATTAGCTCACCTGGCCTTTCTGGTTATGCCATGACGACCGTCCGTCATCTGTCCGTCCATCAACTTTTCCTTTAAACAACTTCTCAAGAACCACTGGGCTGATTTCAATTATCTTTTGCAGGAAGCATCCTTAGGGCATAGGGATCCAACTTTGTTCAAACGAAGCCGATTGGCCAATTTGGCCGGCGGCCATCTTGGATTTCGGCTGATTTTAGGAAACATCGTTTAAAATCTTCTCCGAAACCGCTTGGTTTGATGCAAACCTCATGAAATATGATTTAGGGCAAGCGCTGAACCAAGTTTGTTCAAGGGAAATTGATTGGTCAAATGGTTTGACGGCCATCTTGGTTGACCTAGTTGTAGAAAAAATGAGTTCTCCAGAACCGCTGAAGAGATCGGGCCGAAATTTGGCAGATATGATTAGTGCCTAAGGGCCATTAAAGTTTGTTCAAGAGAAGTTGATCCGTAAAAAAAACATGGGCGGCGTGAGCCAATCAAAATATAGCGTGTTTGACGGCCATATTGGATTTTTTTATTTGATGGATTTTGAGGCCAAGTGAGTTTATGCCATGGCGACCGTCCATCCGTCCGTCAACTTTTCCTTTAAATGACTTCTTCTTAAGAACCACTGGGCCGATTTCAATTATATTTGGCAGGAAGCATCCTTAGGGCATCGGGATGCAAGTTTGTTCAAATGAACCCGATCGGCCAATTTGGGGCGGTGGCCATCTTGGATTTAGGCCGATTTTAGGAAACGTCTTTAAAAATCTTTTCCGAAACCACTTAGGGGATTGATGCAAATCTCATGAAATATGATCTAGGACAAGAGCTAAACCAAATTTGTTCAAGGGAACTTGATTGGTCAAATGGATAGTCACTCTAATTTGAAATATTCAACAGAATAAGGTTTATATCTGAAAAGAATTTCTTTCCCAGGGATTTGTCAGTGAAAGGGTTAAAAAAAAAATCTGGCATTTGTAACACATCACCTGAGGGGGGTAATAAAATGACTATTTATGCCCATGTATTGGATTCATATTTACCAGTTTTCAAGAGTTTAAAAAGTGGGTGCATCCTACATATATCCAGAAGTACAGTTTTCACCCTGTGTCTTATTTTTGTATCCATGTTGAAACGGGATTGCTTTGTTCGAAAATAACTGGATTAGTCTGCTAACAATTTCTTTGCCTGCATTGTGTAAAAAACAAATCTTTCCAACTAAAGAGTGTGCCTAGCAGGCTAATAATAGCAACCTGGTCATGAGATTGATCTACTTAGAAGAGAATTCTTACGTAAATTGTTTGCTTAGTCAATGAAATCGATCATCCGACGTTGAGTATTTATGGCAGAATGTTTTTGAATACGCAGTAATAAATTAAGCTATCCCAGTTCCATTGTATTGTGGGCCTCATAACGTCCGTTTTGGCCATCATCAGTTTTCACGTGTTATGTATTTCTGACACATAACCATTTATTGGTCATACCTGCCTTTGCTATTTCTTTTTAAAAATTTACCACTGGACTGACTGGCTCGATAACTGAGTCAATCATTCCAGTGATAAATTTTCAAAAACTATTCTCTTGGCCAGTAAATGGACATTCAATAAGAAAATGTATGAATTTTCTTGACCAAATTTGATCAGTAAGGGGTTAAACAAATGTGTTGGATGATGGATTTCCTATGTCTATTGCAGATTTTGTAAAGAGCCTAATCATATTCCTCTACGATGTGAAGAAGTGGAGAAGTCAGGCGAGACAAATCTACGCACATACATCGAGAACAAAATGACAGAAGCTATGCTTAGAACATGCTTTAGCTGCAAGAAAAAGTTCTATAAATTAGACGGATGCAATAAGATGGTCTGTACATGCGGTGCCAGGATGTGCTATGTGTGTCGCGCTCCAAATATAGACTATGACCACTTCAATCATGGGTAGGTATTGACACGGCTCATTTGAGCAAGTGCTGTGTTGGTTGTCAATGATGTTTATCCTGGACAAGCTATGGACCTTTCCAGTTTTAGCCATTCTCTCCCCCCCCCCCCCCCCCCCCCAATCTTTAGCTACGGTCCACCCACGCTTTGCCATGTTGGGATCGATTGATTCCTGAACTGCCTGACTCAATTTCCAGAAAATTATACGACTAAACAGTAGACTATTTTGAAACTAATTTGAGTGGGTGATGTTGCTGCCAATGCCTATGGCAACAACAGCGCCCAGTCAAATTAGTTTCAAAATGTTCAACAGCATCTTTATTAAATATTAAAGCCATACAATTCATTCAACAATGCTTAGTCTGTCATCAATTATGCATTTGTGACAAACTTATCTACGTCATTCATAACGTAATTGATTATAACATCACCCTCCATCCACATCACATAGTTGATTAATGATTATGGCGTCATATGATTGATGAATAAACTGGAATGGTCCATTGTCACCCAGCCGTATACTTTTCAAGCTTTAACATTGTTTAAAGGGGGACACAAATAGAAGTGTCAAAATATGGCAAGTGATGCTTTTTTAATAATTTAGAGAAAATAAAATATATTATTAGATCACCTGGCCTGAAAGGCCAAGTGAGCTTATGCCATGGCAACTGTCCGTCGATCGTCCGTCAACTTTTCCTTTAAACGACGTCCCAAGAAACACTGGGTTGATTTCAAATATATTTGGCAGAGGGCATCCTTAGGGCATAGGGATCCAAGTTTGTTCAAACGAAGCCGATCGGCCAGTCTGGCTGGCAGCCATCATGGATTTCGGCCGTTTTTAGGAAACATCTTTAAAAACCTTCTCCGAAACCGCTTGGGGAATTGATCCATAATTCATGAAGCATCATCTAGGGCAAGAGGTAAGCCAAGTTTGTTCAAGAGGACTTGATTGACCAAATGGTCTTATGCCATGGCGACCATCTGTCTGTCGTCCGTCCGTCGTCCGTCAACTTTTGCTTTAAACGACTTCTCAAGAACCACTAGGCCGATTTCAATTATATTTGGCAGGAAGCATCCTTACGGCATAGGGATCCAAGTTTGTTCAAATGAACCCACCCGGCCCATTTGGCCGGTGGCCATCTTGGATTTAGTCCGGTTTTTAGGAAAGTCTTTAAAAATCTTCTCCGAAACCGCTTAGGGGATTAATGCAAATCTCATGAAATATGATCTAGGGCAAGAGCTGAACCAAGTTTGTTCAAGGGAACTTGATTGGTCAAATGGTTCGGCTGCCATCTTGGTTGACCTAGTTGTGGCAAAAATTACTTCTCCAGAACCGCTGAAGGGATGGGGCCGAAATTTGGCAGGTATGATTAGGGCATAAGTGCCATTAAAGTTTGTTCAAGAGAAGTTGATCCATCAAAAAACATGGCCACCATGGGCCAATCAAAATATAGCGTGTTTGGCGGCCATATTGGATTTTTTAATTTGATGGGTTTTGAGACCGAAATGGGTTTTCTATGTGTTTTGCGGCATTCTGATCACAAATTTGCAATTTTCGAAACTGTCAGATAAATGGTTTGGTGGCCATCTTGGATTAGTTTCCCGCCATAAGCTCCCATACTGAAAGCAATGGGAAATTTAAAATATCTTCTCGAGAACTACAGGGCCGATTTCAATTATATTTAACATGAAGCATCCTTAAGGCATAGAGATTCAAGTTTGTTCAAACGAACCCGATCGGCCAATTTGGCCGGCCACCATCTTGGATTTCGGCTGATTTTTAGAAATGTTTTTAAAAATCTTCTCCCAAACCATTTGAGGGATCGATTCAAGACTCACGAAATATGATCTAAGGTAAGCGCTGAATCAAGTTTGTTCAAGGGAACTTGATTGACCAAATGGTTCAACGGCCATCTTGGATGACCTAGTTTTCACAAAAACGACTTCTTCCCCAGAGCCGCTGAAGCGATCAGGCCGAAATTTGTGATATATAATTAGGAACTAAGGGCGTTTATGTTTGTTCAAGAGAAGTTGATTCGTCAAAAAACATGGCTGCGGTGGACCAATCAAAATATAGTGTGTTTGGCAGCCATATTGGATTTTTTTATTTGATGGATTTTGAGGCCGAAATTCGTTTTATATAGGTTTTTGGGTATTCTGATCTCAAATTTGCAATTTTTGAAACTGTCGGATAAATGGTTTGGCAGCCATCTTGGATCATTTTCCCGCCAAAAGCTCCCATACTAAAGCAATGGGAAATTTAAAATGTCTTCTCGAGAACTACTAGGCCGATTTGAATTATATTTGGCAGGAAGCATCCTTATGGCATAGAGATTTCATTTTGTTCAAACGAAGCCGATCGGCCAATCTCCAAAACTGTTCGGGGGATCAATTCAGACCTCATGAAATATGATCTATGGTAAGAGCTGACTCAAGTTTGTTCAAGGGAACTTGATTGACTAAATGGTTCAGCGGCCATCTTGGATGACCTCGTTTTCGCAAAAATGACTCCTTCCCCAGAACCGCTGAAGATTCGGGCCGAAATTTGTAATATATGATTAAGGACTTAAGGGCCATTAAAGTTTGTTCAAGAGAAGTTGATCGGTCAAAAAAATGGCCAATTTAAAATGTCTTTAAAAATCTTCTCCAAAGCCGCTTGGGGGATCAATTCAAAATGCATGAAATATCATCTTAGGCAAGAGCTGCACCAAGTTTGTTCAAGGGAATTTGATTGGCTAAATGGTTTGGTGGCCATCTTGGATAACCAAATTTTTGCCAAAATGACTCCAGTACCACTGAGCGGATTGGGGCGAAATTTGGGCGATATGATTAGGCACTGAGTGCCATTAAAGTTTTTTCAAGGGAAGGTGCTACGTCTGAAACATGGCTGCAGTGGACCAATCAAAATTTAGCATGTTTGGCGGCCATATTAGACTTGCAAAAATGTCCACAAACTCATTTAGAAGACTACTCCTAAACCACCCACCAACAATTATGACAAAAATGCATAATGCTCCAGGTGAGTGACACAGGCCCCTTGGGCCTCTTGTTGAAATGCCTATTGTCCTGGTGAGCGATACAGGCCCCTTGGGCCTCTTGTATTTGGAACAAAACATCCTTTGGGCATAGGGATCCAAGTTTGTTCAAATGAAGCTGATCTTGAATTTCGGCCGATTTTAGGAAACGTCTTTAAAATCTTCTCCGAAACTGCTTGGGGAATCGATTCAAAACTCATGAAACATTATCTAGGGAAAGAGGTAACCCAAGTTAGTTCAAGAGGACTTGATTGACCAAATGGTTCGGCGACCATCTTGGATTACGTAGTTTTCCCGAAAACGACTTCTCCGTGGGCCAATCAAAATGTAGCATGTTTGGCGGCCATATTGGTTTTTTAGCTCACCTGGCCTGAAAGGCCAAGTGAGCTTATGCCATGGCGACTGTCCATCGTGTATCCGTCCGTCGTCCATCCATCGTCCGTCCGTCCATCTGTCAACTTTTCCTTTAAACAACGTCTTCTCAAGAACCACTGGTATAGGGCATAGGGATTCAAGTTTGTTCAAATCGAGCCAATCAGCCAATTTGGCCAGTGGCCATCTTGGATTTCGGCCGATTTTAGGAAACATCTTTTAAAATGTTCTCCGAAACCACTAGGAATCGATTCAAAACTCATGAAACATCATCTAGGGAAAGAGGTAAGCCAAGTTTGTTCAAAAAGACTTGATTGACCGAATGGTTCAGTGGCCATCTTGGATGACCTAGTTTTCCCCAAAACGACCTCCAGAACCGCTGAAGGGATTGGGCTGAAATTTGGCAGATATTATTAGGGCCTAAGGGCCATTAAAGTTTGTTCAAGAGAAGTTGATTCGTCCAAAAACATGTCTGCCGTGGGCCAATCAAAATGTAGTGTGTTTGGCGGCCATATTGGATTTTTTTATTTGATGGATTTTGAGGCTGAAATTGGGTCTATATATGGTTTTGGGTATTCAGAGCTCAAATTTGCCATTTTTGAACCTGTCGGATAAACGGATAGGTGGACATCTTGGATTATTTTTCCCGCCAAAGGCGCCCATACTAAAGCAACGAGAAATTTAAAATGCCTTCTTCTGGAGAACTGCTCAGCGGATTTCAATTATATTTAGCAGGAAGCATCCTTATGGCATAGGGATTCAAGTTTGTTCAAATGAAGCCGATCGGCTAATTTGGCTGGTGGCCATCTTGGATTTTGGCCGATTTTAGGAAATGTCTAAAAATCTCCGAAACCGCTTGGGAAATCTTCATCTAGGCCAAGAGGTAAGCCAAGTTTGTTCAAGAGGACTTGATTGACCAAATGGTTCGGCGACCATCTTGGATGACCGTGTTTTCCCGTAAAACGACTCCTCCAGAACTGCTGGAGGGATCAGGCCGAAATTTGATTAAGGACTAAGGGTCATTAAAGTTTGTTCAAGGGAAGTGATCCCTCAAAAAAAACCTGGTTGCCGTGGGCCAATCAAAATGTAGCGTGTTTGGCGGCCATATTGCAATTGCAAAAATGTCCACAAACTCATTTAAACGACTACTAAACCACCCACCAACAATTTTGACAAAAATTGATGGTGCTCCAGGTGAGCGACACAGGCCCCTTGGGCCTCTTGTTTATTTGATGGATTTTGAGGCTAAAATTGGTTTTATATATGGTTTTGGGCATTCTGATCTCAAATTAGCAATTTTTGAAACTGTCAGATGAGTGAGTTGCCGGCCATCTTGGATAATTTTCCCGCAAAAAACTCCCATACTACCGTTAAATTCTGTGTATATTGCGCACTTTTTTGCTCAAATTACATGTTATAAAAAGCTCCTGCGCACTATATACAAGGATAAATATTTGTCCCATTTTTTTTCTCAGAATTTTTCTTCAGAATCACAAAATTCAGAGCTCAAAATGTGATTTTATGGATCGGGAATCAGTCGGGAATAACGATCGCATTCTAACATGTCTATAATGGTACTAATAGATCGTTGAAATGCCTTACTACTGTCTAAATACTGTGTTATACCTTTATTAAATATCATAGTGTTGTAAAATGATCAAATAAACCATCATTCAACTTTTTTACAACGCAATTGTTTCCTGTAATTTGTTCTAAGTTATATATATATATATAAGGGGAGGTTACTCTTGTCTTCCCAAGTTGGACATAGAGATGTTTAAAATCCATAGATTGCTACACAGATACGGACATAAATGTGTTAAAAAAATAATGATTGGGCCGATGTTTTTCAAGGCGATCTAGCATTTACATAGATATAGAAAGGAATGTTTTCTATGTGCTAAACGGCACAATGTTTTGACCAATCAGCGGGCAGGATGATTATGATTGACAGGTTAAGGTTAAAGGTCACAGCTGCGTCGCCGTATGTGATTGAACACAATCTCATGGGCTCGCCTTTGATATAATTATCAAAATAATTACCGGCACTGTTAGTGAGCCAAAATGGATTTGAGTGGGTTTTTTTTTATTAAAATAGATTTTATTCTCTCAAGTATCAGCGCACAACTCATATTTTATGAATTGAAACAAAATAAATATGCAATTCTTATTCAATTCAATGCAATTCAACGACCATTTATGTTAATGAGCACTGCTCAAATCAAATTCGGATTCTAACCTGTTCTGATGGAAATTATATTTGTATTTTTATATCGTTTTATATCGTTCAATAAAGTTTAATATAAAATATTTGCTAAGTGTATGCAAATGATATTCCCGTGATTAAACAACAGAGTAACGCACGCCACAAATGGGATTTTATAAGGAAAGCGTATTCGACACGCAGTAAGTCATTGATTTTTTTGTTACCAGTTTTCGTTCACATGTCTCTCAATCTTACTGCGCACTATACACGGAAAGAAGGTTTTTTCAGGCCGATTTTGGTCAAATTTAGGGGTGCGCACTATCCACGATAGCGCAATATACACGGGAATTAACGGTAAAGCAATGGGAAATTTAAAATGTCTTCTCGAGAACTTTTGGTCCGATTTCAATTATATTTGACAGGAGACATCCTTAGGTCATGGAGATTTAAGTTTGTTCAAATGAAGCCGATCGGCCAATTTGGCCGGCGGCGATTATGGATTTTGTTGATTTTTAGAAATGTCTTTAAAAATGTTTGCCGAAACTGTTTGAGCGATTGATTCAAAACTCATAAAATATCATTTAGGGCATGATCTGAACCAGGTTTGTTCAAGGGAACATGATTTGTCAAATGGTTGGGCAGCCATGGATGGCCTGGTTTTCATGAAAGCAACTTCGTCTCCAGAGCTACTGAACAGATTGGGCCAAAATTTGGAAGATATTGATGACTAAGGGCCATTAAAGTTTCTTCAAGAGAAATTGATACATAAAGAAACATGGCCTCTGTTTTCTTGTTACAAGTCTGCGCAACTCATTAGACGTCTAATTTTTGTTAATGACCATTCTAGTTGAAATGCCTATGGTCCAGGTGAGAGATACAAGTCCCTTGGCCCTCTTCTTTGCATATCTTCTCATTCTCAAATAATAAATTTCGCCACGGAAAGTAATTTTCTTCCATTTTTCAGGAGTAACATAATCGCATGAATTATTGTTATGGTATGAAGTCTTCGCATAAATAATATTTTCTTGTTGATGTTTGATAGCTCATAAGAGCTCATTCAGACATCATCATACCAATCAGATGCCAGAGAAACACTAGTGCTTGTTAAACTGGCACTGGAATCTGAGCTGATGTCCCCCTACATAACTATCAGACACCAGTCACGTCTATTCTTAGTCACGTCTATTCTTAAAGTCACGTCTATTCTTAAAACATACGTGGCGTACTCTTAATTTGCGTGTTTAATGAATCACATGATAACGGCATACCGTCAATTTTATGGAGTGTCAAAATTCATGATTTTAACCAATATTTTATCAGTAATAGAGTTTGTAAAAAATTTCTAATTTTTTTAATTCATAAAATATAAAAACTTATTCTTGGGAGTTTTTATGGACATTGTTTGTCCTTTTTGTATTGATATTCTGAAGAAATGCAAGTGTGCATCTTGTTTTTGGAAGGTTTTTGTAACATCTCTTTTACCAATTGCAGTATTTCTTTGCCATGAATTGTCTTCATTCTCACATCTGTTATCCTGTGTCATATGTTCTGTATGTTGCTTTCCCTCATACAGCTGTCCAATCCAATCAAGTGAGGTGGCACTTCATGAGAAGGAGATGACTGCGGCGGGAACTGAAGCTAAACAAACATATGCACATGAACATCCTGAGATGGAGAACATTAAGCTGAAGTATGACCCATTGACAGAGCTTAAAAACAGGCCTGGTAAGTTGCACTTTGACTGCCACAATGGAAGAATCCAGTTTTAGTTCTTTAGCTTTCAAATTAAAGTAAAAGATGAACTGGTGTTTAGTTTTCAACGAATTTGGTGGAAGAGGGTGCTGTCGTAGACAGCAACATCTTCCACCAAAATTGTTGAAAAATGTACGCTAGTTTCTGGACTCCCTAACTACCAATTTCCAGAAAACTATACAGGTAAACTGTTGAATATTTTGAAACTAATTTGACTGGGTGTTGTTTGAAACTATTCAACAGCATGTTTTATTAAACAGTAAAGACATACAATTCGTACAACAACACTTGATTATGACATCATCCTACACATCACATAGTTAATTATGATGTCATATAATTGATGGATAAACTGGAAAGGTCCATTGTTCAATAGTTAACCCTTTAACACTCATATCAGCCAAAAATGGCTTGTGCAGTGGTCGATAACCGAGCCAGTCATTCCAGTGTTAAATTTCCAAAAATAATTTTCTCTAGGTCTTCAAATGGACATCCTTTATCTGAAAATTGAAATTTTCTTGAACAAATTTGAGGGTTAAAGCACAAGCCATCTTTGGACATTCAGTCTCTTATTTTTCTCATGTTAAAGCAGAAACCAACAGTTTTCTTCAAATTTTTTCAGATCAAAGTATTTGTGATCACACAGCCTTGTGTTAAGATTTGAGCTTCCAAGATATCCATACATCCAGAATTTAATCCTATCTGGATATTTTAATGCAGATCAAATCCAAATTTTGGAAATCCTCTCATTTATTGTGCTAAAATTTGAGCCGAATTAGATCAGCAATTTTTGTTGAGCCCTCCTTGTCCGAAAATTAAGTTAGCCAAGAGAATAATATTTTGAAGGTTTACCACTGACATGACTGGCTCAATGCTAGATAATCCTATAAGCCTAGATGTACTTGGGCTATTTCATGAACAATGCGAAGTTTATGTGTACATATACGGGCATGTATCGTACATTTAGTTGTAATAATATCAGTGTTAACCCACTGAATCATGTATTACCAGAATCTCTATTTCAAGGGAGACTGTTTCATATTTTGAAACCAGTTTGGCAGGAATAGGTCACTGCCATAGTTCAATTAGTTTCAAAATATTCAGTAGAATATAGTGATGAAATTGTAAATGAGATTTTGAATTTGCCCTTTGTGGTTCAAATGGTTAACACAAGAAGAAAGACCAGATAAGCTACAGTTTTGCTGACTGGCCGGTGGCTTCCATAATTGCTTACAGAAGCCATTCTCACAAAGGCTACTTACCTAAGTACAATATAAATGTCAAATGTGTTTTCTAATGGCGACAAGGCGTAACTTACACACCTTTGTGATATTTTAGTTGCGTCACTGGAAAGGTTATCGAGTGAATATTAAGTTACACTTTATTGGTCAAGAGAAATAACAATTTCTCTTAGTGAATGTCCAGTTGCAGGCCTGCAAAGACTATTAAAAAAATATATTGCCAGTCATTCCAGTCACAAATTTTCAAACATAGTCTTACATTGGCTGGTAAATGGCCATTCCCCAAGATGACTGCAGAGGCTGGCATTGTCCGGCTTCACCATGAAAGGGTTAAGGGGGTTAATGTGTGTGTTTTAGGCGCCCGAAACAGAAAAAAGCATAAACGTAAATGAGCAGCATTGAGTAAAGTTCTACAGCCCTCTGGACGTGATGATGATACGCATGCAGGAGTGTACATGTAGTGCCCCTTCACAGAACACATGTGTAGCTTCAGCAGAGGGGCTGCCCTGCCCTCCTTTACCCTGCCCTGTCCACTTTTAGCCTGTCCAACTGTAATCTTCCCCCCTCCCCCATACCATATGCTACATTGATCTGCTCCACCTCACCCTGTGCCAAACTGATCTGTTTGCGCCTGCTCTGTCCTGCTTGATGAGTTGCGCAGTAAGCTGCGCTATCAGGGCTGTGGGATGGGAAAATATAAACTTACATTTAGGCTTGTGCGATTACATGATTAAATTGAAAATTGCGATTATCTTTTATATCGTGCATGTATTGATTAAAAATTAAATAATCGAATAATTGTGAATAATTTTTCCTACATGAAATATTTCAAAATTTACCTTTTAATTACTCTTTAATGGGATGGTCACGAAAATTTACATTTTGCTCAGCGAATTTATGTCCATTTGCAGGCCAAGAGAAGGCTATTAAAAAAAATGTATCACTGGAATGGCTGAGTCGAGCATAGAACCAGACATTCCGGTGTTACATTTTCAAAAATAGTCTTCTCTTGGCCTGCAAATGGCTATTTCTAGACACCATTGCAACATTCCTCATTGATATATGCCTTTGTCGTTATGTCTGGGTAATTTTCCCCTAATCTTATTAATCGAGTAATCACGGTTATTCTTAAATAATTGATTATGCAAGCAATAATCGCACAAGCCTATTTACAATAAGGATATCTTATTTACTGCTTATGTCGTGGCGACCGTCCGTCGTGTGTCCGTCGTCCGTCCGTCAACTTTTCCTTTAAAACGACTTCTCAAGAACCGCTGGGACGATTTCAATAATATTTGGCAGGAAGCATCCTTAGGGCATAGGGATCCAATTTTGTTCAAACGAAGCCGATCGGCCAATTTTGCCTGTCGCCATCTTGGATTTAGGCCGATTTTAGGAAACGTCTTTAAAAATCTTCTCCGAAACCGCTTAGGGGATTGATGCAAATCGCATGAAATATGATCTAGGGCAAGAGCTGAACCAACTTTGTTCAAGGGAACTTGATTGGTCAAATGGTTCAGCGGCCATCTTGGTTGACCTAGTTGTAGCGAAAATGACTTCTCCAGAACCACTGAAGGGATCAGGCCGAAATTTGGCAGATATGATTAGGGCCTAAGGGCCATTAAAGTTTGTTCAAGAGAAGTTTATCCGTAAAAAAACATGGGCACCGTGGGCCAATCAAAATATAGCGTGTTTGGCGGCCATATTGGATTTTTTTATTTGATGTATTTTGAGGCCGAAATTGGTTTTGTATGTGTTTTGGGGTATTCTGAGCTCAGATTTGAAATTTTCGAAACTGTCGGATAAACGGTTTGGTGGCCATCTTGGATCATTTTCCCGCCAAAAGCTCCCATACTAAAGCAATGGGAAATTTAAAATGGTTTCTTCTCGAGAACTACCTTGCCGATTTCAATTATAGTTGGCAGAAAACATCCTTAGGGTGTTAGAGATTCAAGTTTGTTCAAACGAAGCCGATCCGCCAATTGGGCCGGTGGCCCTCTTGGATCTTGGCCGATTTTTAGAAACGTCTTTGAAAATCTCTGAAACCGCTTATGGGATTGATGCAAACCTGATGAAATATGATTTAGGGCAAGAGCTGAACCAAGTTTGTTCAAGGGAACTTGATTTGTCAAATGGTTTGGTGGCCATCTTGGTTGACCTAGTTGTAGCGAAAATGACTTCTCCAGAACCGCTGAAGGGATCGGGCCGAAATTTGGCAGACATATAGGGACCAAGGGCCATTAAAGTTTGTTCAAGGGAAGTTGATCCGTCAAAAAACCTGGACACCATGGGCCAATCAAAATATAGCATGTTCGGTGTCCATATTGAATTTGAATTTTTTACGGATTTTGAGGTCGAAATTGGTTTTATGTGTGTTTTTGGGTATTCTGATCTCAAATTTGCAAATTTCGAAATTGTCTGATAAACGGTTTGGTGGCCATCTTGTTGATAAAGAGCATTCTAGTTGAAATGCCTATGGTCCAGGTGAGCGATACAGGCCCTCTTGTTATATGTTTGCACGAAATGCGTTCGTATTATGTGGGTGGTGTCTGTCTGTCCGACTGTCTGTCTGTCTGTTTCGTGTCCGAGCCATATCTCGGAAAGTTTTTAATCTACACTCGCAATATTTCTTCAGCGAATCGATTACTGATAGACGACGTGTGTCAGGATTTAAATTTTGCTAAAATCTGTATTTGCCAGAGTTATCTCCCTTGAAAGCTGACCGTCCGTTTCGTGTCCGGGCCATATCTCAGAAAGTTTTTAACATACACTCACAATTTTTTTACAATGAATAGATTATGAATAGGATGACATATGATTTAATTTTGATAAAACTACTCCATATTCTGCAAAATGATCTCCCTTGAGAGACTAAACTGCGTCAAAATTTTCTTGTTCGGGCCATATCTCAGTAAGTTTTTAACTTATACTCGCAATTTTTTTGGCGAATAGATTATGGATAGACGATGAGTCATGACTATGTTTCGGCAAAATCTGTCCTTGTTCGCCATAGTTATCCCCCTTGAAAGACTAAAATTTGTCAAAATTTTAATTTTAGTTATAGTAAAATAGATTAGTGATATGTGACATATCAAGATTTTGGTTCAGTAAAATCTATCTATGGTCACCAGAATTATCCCCCTTGAAAGACTACAATTCGTCAACATTTTTATCTATCGGAAGATTTTTAACTTACGCTCACAGTCGTGTTTTCAAGGTCTAGATTATAAATAGCTGAAGTGTCATGATTTTGTGTCGGCAAAATCCGTCAATACTCCCCATATTTATCTTCCTTGAAGATTTGTCAATATTTTTGTGTCATGGCCATGTCTTGGAAAATGTGTTTTTAAACATAACACTATACTTCAACAACTGGCTTTATTGCGGGCGTATAAAGACTTTCAATAAAACTTTTGTTAAAATATGATCTTTGTTTGAAATTGATTTTGATCTCCATGTTTTTTTAGGAAACCGTTGTTGATTATGCTATCTGCTATTATGTGTCTGTCATGTCTGTGTGAGGACATGGACCTTTCCAGTTTGTCCAGCCATCATCTGATGTCGTATGACAGCATAATCAATTATGTGACATGTAGGATGATGTCATGATTAATTATGGCATGAATCACTCAATTTAGTCCGTCTTGATTGCTTAGTAGTCTGACAGGTTTTATGAATTGTATGTCTGTACCATTTAATAAACATTCTGTTGAATATGTTGGAACTAATTTAACTGGGCAGTGTTGCTGCCATAGGCAAATTAGTTTCAAAATATTTAACAGCTTTCCTGTATACTTTTCTGGGAATTGATAATCAGGGAGTTCAGGGATTGATCGATCCTAACATGTGCGAGGGGTGGATGGAGCTTAGCTAGAGATGGGCGGGGCCTAGCTAAAACTGGAAAGGTCCATTGATTATAAAGCAACTCCTCTGAAATCACTGGACAGAATTCACCTAAATGTGTTTTCTATTGCAGTGATGTGTGACATCATTCCAGGTCAAATGAGTTGAATTTAAAAGCGTCTATCTTTAGTGACAATGTAATGATTGCACACACGCTGACCGTTATGGACTAGTTTGACTGTACTTTACATTGTAATTTAGTCCCTTGTCGCTGTAAAACCTAATTTTCTGTTAAATATTTTGAGGACGAACAAATTTCATAAAATTTATTACATGGGGAAAGTGAAATTTTCTTGAACAAATTTGAGAATTAAAGGGTTAACTAAACATTTCTTGTTTGAAGAAACCATTACAAAGATCATTATTCCATGCAATGTGAACAATGAAGCCGTCATCAGTATGACCATGAATCTTCAAGCTTGTAGTGCAAACACATTTCTGATTTGCTAAGATGTAGCTTGTTGCATTGTGCAATAACTTCAATACATATGTAATAATTAATGTACATGTATTTATTTTATAATAACCATTATATGTATTACTACTAACTAAAGCATGCACGCACGTACATGCGCATGCGCGTACACACACGCCAAGTTACCAACCCAACTGCTCAAGTGCGACGCATAAACACCATCCTGTCCGCCCGCACTTCCATCATAATTATCCCCCCGCTTTAGCAAAAAGCGGGCGGATTATGTTTTCGCTTCCGCCTGCCCTTCCATCATAATTGTTTTGGCTCTGCCTCTGTCTGATTGTCTTCCAATCTAATGGCCTCTGCTTTATGCCTGTCTGATTGCCCGCCTATGTATTTGGCCGCCTTTATATTTCCATTATAATATCTACTGTTGCGCCACTGTCTGCCTTATTCTAACATAATGTCTACTGTTGCGCCACTCTCTGCCTCATTCTAACATAATGTCCACTATTGCGCCACTGTCTGCCTCATTCTAACATAATGTCCACTATTGCGCCACTGTCTGCCTCATTCTAACATAATGTCTACTATTGCGCCACTCTCTGCCTCATTCTAACATAATGTCCACTATTGCGCCACTGTCTGCCTGTTTCTTGTGGCTATTGCTTCGGCCCAGTGTCTAGTTGTCATCACATGTAATGACCGCTGCTCTGTTCTTTGCAGATGCAAATGACAAGCATGTCATGCATGAAGCAGGTTATGATGATGATGATGATGATTATGATGAATATGACTATGATGAGTATCCAGACCACGAGGATTCAACTGATAATGACAGGTATACTGTACATGTAGTTACTGTCCATCTGACCCTCTATCATGTCTATTCCAAACAACCACACCCACTTACTCTCAATACACACACTTGCGCGTGCGCACACATGTATGCACACGCATGCATGCATGCTTGCACCCACCTACACGCACGCACGCAGAGCTCCATGCTATCCTGTCCACTCCCATCCAACCACATGTCCAGTGTTTCCATGGCATCTAAATCTGAGGGTCCCATGTTGAATTCTTGGGGTCCTAAACTGAAAATCTTGTGTTCCAATACAGTTTTTCTCATCCATGCTAAAATTGAAGGTACCAGCTACCATGGACTCACGGCTATGAATTATGTGAGTCCCATGCTAGATTTTGTGGGTATTTTTATGCAAAACCTATAAAACTAATTAATATTTAATAAACATACAATATTTTCAGGGATCCAATGGAAACCACTGCCACTATTTTTAGTGTTCTGATGCTGCATTTTGGGGTATATGTATATATATAATACACTCAAAAGGACCCTTATGAGAATCCCTGCACATGTCCATCTTTATTATGTCCCTAACCTACACATGGCACCACCATCATGACTAACCTACACATGGCACCACCATCATGACTAACCTACACATGGCACCACCATCATGACTAACCTACACATGGCACCACCATCATGATTAACCTACACATGGCACCACCATCATGATTAACCTACACATGGCACCACCATCATGACTAACCTACACATGGCACCACCATCATGATTAACCTACACATGGCACCACCATCATGATTAACCTACACATGGCACCACCATCATGACTAACCTACACATGGCACCACCATCATGACTAACATACACATGACACCACCATCATGATTAACCTACACATGGCACCACCATCATGACTAACCTACACATGGTACCACCATCATGACTAACCTACACATGGTACCACCATCATGACTAACCTACACATGGCACCACCATCATGACTAACCTACACATGGCACCACCATCATGATTAACCTACACATGGCACCACCATCATGACTAACCTACACATGGCACCACCATCATGACTAACATACACATGGCACCACCATCATGATTAACCTACACATGGCACCACCATCATGACTAACCTACACATGGCACCACCATCATGATTAACCTACACATGGCACCACCATCATGATTAACCTACACATGGCACCACCATCATGACTAACCTACACATGGCACCACCATCATGACTAACATACACATGACACCACCATCATGATTAACCTACACATGACACCACCATCATGACTAACCTACACATGGTACCACCATCATGACTAACCTACACATGGTACCACCATCATGACTAACCTACACATGGCACCACCATCATGATTAACCTACACATGGCACCACCATCATGACTAACCTACACATGGCACCACCATCATGACTAACATACACATGGCACCACCATCATGATTAACCTACACATGGCACCACCATCATGACTAACCTACACATGGCACCACCATCATGACTAACCTACACATGGCACCACCATCATGACTAACCTACACATGGCACCACCATCATGATTAACCTACACATGGCACCACCATCATGACTAACCTACACATGGCACCACCATCATGGCTAACATACACATGGCACCACCATCATGACTAACCTACACATGGCACCACCATCATGACTAACATACACATGGCACCACCATCATGATTAACCTACACATGGCACCACCATCATGACTAACCTACACATGGTACCACCATCATGACTAACATACACATGGCACCACCATCATGATTAACCTACACATGGCACCACCATCATGACTAACCTACACATGGCACCACCATCATGACTAACCTACACATGGCACCACCATCATGACTAACCTACGCATGGCACCACCATCATGACTAAAATACACATGGCACCACCATCATGATTAACCTACACATGGCACCACCATCATGACTAACCTACACATGGCACCACCATCATGACTAACCTACACATGGCACCACCATCATGACTAACATACACATGGCACCACCATCATGACTAAAATACACATGGCACCACCATCATGATTAACCTACACATGGCACCACCATCATGACTAACCTACACATGGCACCACCATCATGACTAACCTACACATGGCACCACCATCATGACTAACCTACACATGGCACCACCATCATGACTAACATACACATGGCACCATCATCATGATTAACCTACACATGGCACCACCATCATGATTAACCTACACATGGTACCACCATCATGACTAACCTACACATGGCACCACCATCATGACTAACCTACACATGGCACCACCAACATGACTAACCTACACATGGCACCACCATCATGACTAACCTAGCATTTGTTTGTAAATTGTCTACCTTTGTAGTCCTTTAATCATCCTGATTGGTCAAGAAAATCTCAATTCATGTTCAAGTTCATGTCTATGTGCAGGCTAAGAGAAAACCGTTGTCTCGCCAGCGAAGCAGAACGAACATCACACATGTACATGTATGCGTAGACTTGCTTGATTATGTCATTAAATCGAAAATAGCGATTATTTTTTAAATCGTGAATTTGTATGATTAAAAATTAAATAATCAAATAATTGTGAATAATTTCTCCAACATTTTAATTAGTTATTAATGAGATCTATCACGAAAATTGGCATTTTGCTCAGTTATATATTCCCATTTGCAGGCCAAGAGAATATGTGAAAACATGTCACTAGAATGACTGGCTCGAGCGAGCGAGATTCTCGAGTCAGGATTCCAGTGAGAAATTTTCGAAAATAGTTTTCTCATGGCCTGAAAATGGACTTTTCTAACCACCATTGCAGCTTTCATCATTGGTGTGCCTTAAAAGTTTGTTATCCCTACGTTGGGGATATTGTAATCACCTCCATCTGTCCGTCCGTTCGTCCGTGACTCTTATCGCCTCCCAAACCATTGGGTGGAATTAAATCAAATTTGGCATGTGGGGTACCCGTATGCTTCCATTTTCCCCCAGGGGGGGGGGGGGGGCAGGGGTCAAAAGGTCAAATCAGTTGTAACACGACTCCTCTGAAATCGTTAGACGTAATTCAACCAAATTCAATATCTGACTTACCCATATGATTGCGGATTGCAAGAGGCCAGTTAGATTTCACTCCGCCAACAGGGAGGGGTCAAAAAGTGAAATTTGAACCTGCTGAAATTGATTGTAATGCATCTCCTCCAAAACCGTTGGACAGAATTCAACCAAATTTTGTCTGTGGGTTACCCATATCAATGTGGGGCACATGAGCACATTGAAATGGTAAAAAAATTGATTGTAATGCAACTCCTCTGACACTGCTGGACGGAATTCAACCAAATTTAGTATGTCAGTTACCCATATCAATGTGTAGTGGATGAGCACATTTACATTTGGCCCCACCCCAAGGGTGGTGGGGGATGGGGTCAAAAGGTCATGAAATTGATTGTAATGCAACTCCTGAAATCGTTTGACGGAACTCAAATTTGATATCTGAGTTACCGATGTGATTGCGGAGTGCAAGAGGCCATTTAGTTTTGGCTCCACCAACATGGGGCGGGAGAGGGGTCAAAAGGTCAAATTTTAACCTGCGGAAATTGATTTAACGCATCTACTCCGAAAACCATTGAACGGAATTCAACCAAATTTGGTGTGTGAGTTACACATATCAATGTGGAGTGGATGAGCAGATTACAAAAGGATGTTTACATTTGGCTCCGCCCCCCGGGGGTGGGTTGTGGGGGGTGTCAAATGTTCAAAGCGGTGAACGTGGGGATTTGCGATGACGTGTCATCAACCGATCAATCTAGTTGTTAATTTAATTGGTCCCCAAGCTGATTAATCGAGTAATCAAGATTGTGTTGAAATAATCGATTGCGATCACTCAAAGCAATAATCGCACAAGCCTACATATGCGTCACTTTTCCGACACCAGCAGCGTTGGTGTCAATGTTAAGATTTTGTGTTTAGCAAATCTCAGCTGATATTTCGGGATCGCTTTAGCCAACATAACTTGGCTACATGATTGTTTATACCAGTAGGATGCAGGTTGGTGACAGGGAGGGCACCAGGTCAAAGGAGTTTTCCTTCGATAACTTTAATTTTGGTTGGATTATTGTGAGGAAACTTCATGGAAAGTTTAGCTATGGTAGTAGGGCACTGCATGTTATTTTGTTGATTAATCAGTCAGTCCGTCCATCCATCTTTCCGAGTTTGTGTCCGCCAGTCTGCAAATTTTGACTTTTCAATTGAGAATTTTACTTTTACTTAAGTATCGTGATGGAAGTTTAATGATGGTAGTAGGGAACTGCACATTATTTTGTCCGTCAGTCAGTCCATACATCCCTCCATTTGCACGGTCCCAGAACTTGGAGATTGGTACATCGTCAAACCACAGAGACCGGTCAGTGGAGGGAAGCAAAAAACAGCGACCAACCACTGCGCAGCTATCTTACCATTGTATCACCCAACCGAGTAGCCCGTCGGTTGCGACGTTAATTATTCATTGTTGTCTCTGTCGTTGCGCAAGTGACCATGTGAGTAAGTATTAGTGTGAATCTTTGGTGGAATGTTAGTGACAAGATTTATGCCCAGTCTGCTGACGTTCTCGAAAGGGCACAACATCTCCACGCTGTAGGCCATTTAACATCTCTATTCTACGGGCTAGGGGAAGTTTTCTGCTGCGGCAGTCTACTAACATACTAACGCTTTGAAAGTCCGAAGTAGATTAGTCTGATGCGAAAATCATAACCCTCAACTCTCGATATTGGGAAACTCCGCTCCCATGATTTTCTCCAGCACCACCTCTTTATTCACAAAATACTGCAATTCCTTCCCCCATCTCCCACCTGGTGTGACTGCGGCTCTGATGCAGTATGGCCAAGCAATGATGTGATGGCCATGTAGCTTGGTGGAACTGAAGCGAGGTTGGTCACCGCCGCTCACTCCACTCGACCTGACCGGTAAACCCTTTACGACGAAGGAGGCCAGGTCTTGAGGAATGGCCATTTGCGTGCCAAGAGAAGAATATTTTTGAAAATTTACCACTGGAACATGGGGGGATCATGCCAGTCATTCCAGTGGTAAATTTTCATTAATTGTCTTCTCTTTATCTGCAAATGGACGTTTTTTAAATAAGAAAATTGAAGTTTTCTTGAATATATTCGGGGTTTATTACATGTATCGCAGTAACAAAACAGGCTTCTTTCATTCAGCGACATTGTCTGCAGAATGGAGGGATCTGATGTCACTCAAATATCTGATGTAATAATCAATTCCATGTACTGTACATCACTTGTTAGCTGACGTCACAATCACAGTGACGTTGAAAGTGTACAAATTGTATGTCATTGATGAAGTTACAATTTACTAGACATTCGGTTGAATATTTTGAAAGTAATTTGACAGGGAGCTGTTGGTGCCATAGGGAGCAACAGCTCTGAATCAGTGTTTTCAAAATATTCGACAGCTTACCCTTAAATTTGTATTCCGGGAATTCAGGTTTTAAAGTTTCAAATCGATTCGAATACGTGTAACAAATTGGAACTTAGCTAGAAATGGGCGGGGCATAGCTAGAAATGGGTGGGGCATAGCTAGAAATGAGATGGATCCCTGTATTCACTTCAAGAGCTTTCACCGAGAAAAGTATATTCTTTACAATAGAAAACTTATTCTGTCAAATATTTTGAAATTAATTTGATAATTTCAAAATATTCAACATTTTTCCTATATGGTTACCTTGAAAATGAGATATGAGGAATTCATAGTTGAAAGGGTTAATACTAACAAGTAACAGATTAGCATCATTGTTAAATCATTATTGTTTTTTAAACTTTTCATGCTGGACGTTATATTCATCTCATTACAAATAATGACTTTAATTTAACTTGTGTTTCAGCTTCAACGTCGACGGCGACGATTATTGGTAATAATCCAGGATTCGCAATTCAGACCATGGCACTGGCACAACAAGTCATGTATCATCAACAGCACCAGTACCATCATTACCGTCCAACTGCGGGTCAACAACATGGGGCTCAATATGGGCCTCAAATGCCAGCTCATATTCATAGAAAGCGACGTGGTGCACGAATTCGAAATAATGTTCCGGATAAGCGGCATGCTGCTCAAATGACAAATGTTCAGATTCATGTTCCTGTTCAACCGCCGAGAGCACAAATGCCTAACAGTGTTCCTGTTCAAGCGCCGGGGGCTCGAATGCCTAACAATGTTCCTATTCAAGCACTGAGGGCTCAAATGCCTAACGATGTTCCTGTTCAGACACCGAGGACACAGACGCCTTACAATGTTCGAGTTCAAGCACCGACAACACAGATGCCTAACAATGTTCAAATTCAAGCACTAGGGGCACGAATGCCAAACAACATTCATGTTCAAGTGCCTAACAATGTTTCTATTCAAGTATCAATGATTCACATGGCAAATAATGTTTGTGCTCAAGCACCGAGGGCACAAATGCCTAACAATGTTCCTGTTCAAACACAGAGAGCTCAATTGCCTAACAATGTTCATGCTCAACCACAGAGAGCTCAATTGCCTAACAGTGCTCCTCAAGCTCAGCTTCCAGTTCAAGCCCAGAGCTCAAATTCGAAATAACATTGCTATTCAACATCCTCGGATCCAACTTATTATCTGGCCCACAAAATTCAAATGACAAAAATGTTCCTGTTGAAGGACATTGTATTCAAGTGTTAAATCTTGTTCTGTTTGAAGAATTTGGTGCTCAAGATGCAAATATAAGTACATGGTTACAGAGATACATTCTAGTACAGATTCTGAGAAATTCTGGGGAAAGAAATGCAATCTACAAGCACAAGAGAATGTACCATTCCAGGTTTAGCTTTGCCCCGTTCATCCCTAATTAAGTTCCACCCACGCTTCGCCTGTGTTGGGATCGATCGATCCCTGAACGAGTTGACTATGAATTTCCAGAAAACTATACGGGTAACAAATTAGTTTCAAAATATTCAACAACATGTTTATCAAATAGTAAAGACAATTTGTACAACAACCCTCAGACAGTCATCAATTAAGCATTCGTGATGAATCCATATATATCTATCTTGGATGACCTAGTTTTCGCGAAAATGACTTCTCCCGAACCGCTGAAGGGATAGAGCTGAAATTTTGTAAATATGCTTAGGGACCAAGGCCCTTTCAAGTTTGTTCAAGGGAAGTTTGTTCGTTAAAAAACATGGCCGCCATCAACCAATCAAAATTTAGTGTTTCTTGGTCATATTGGGTTTTTTGTATTTGATGTATTTTGATGGCGAAAATTGCTTTATATATGCTTATCAGTGTGGCCAGTTCAAATAACCTGCTTTCGAGACTGTCGGATAAACGGTTTTCCTGCCATCTTGGTTTGTTTTCCCGCCATAGTCTCCCATAGTAAAGCAATGGGCCCATACTAAAGCAATGGGAAATTTAAAATGTCTTCTCGAGAACTACTGAGCCGATTTGAATTATATATGGCAGGAAGCATCCTTAGGGCATAGAGATTTCACGTTGTTCAAATGAAGCCGATCGGCCAATTTGGCCGGTGGCCATCTTGGATTTTGGCTGATTTTTAGAAATGTATTTAAAAATCTCCAAAACCGTTCGAGGGATCAATTCAGACCTCATGAAATATGATCTATGGTAAGAACTGACTCAAGTTTGTTCAGGGGAACTTGATTGACTAAATGGTTCAGCGGCCATCTTGGATGACCTCATTTTCGCAAAACGACTCCTTCCCCAGAACCGCTGAAGTGATCAGGTCGAAATTTGTAATATATGATTAAGGACTAAGGGCCATTAAAGTTTGTTCAAGAGAAGTTGATCCGTCAAAAAAACTGGCCGTTTTAAAATGTCTTTAAAAATCTTCTCCAAAACTGCTTGGGGGATCAATTCAAAACGCATGAAATGTCATCTAGGGCAAGAGCTGCACCAAGTTTGTTCAAGGGAATTTGATTGGCCAAATGGTTTGGTGGCCATCTTGGATAACCAAATTTTTGCCAAAATGACTCCAGAACCACAGCGGATTGGGGCGAAATTTGGAAGATATGATTAGGCACCGAGTGCCATTAAAGTTTTTTCACGGGAAGGTGCTACGTCTGAAACATGGCTGCAGTGGACCAATCAAAATTTAGCATGTTTGGCGGCCATATTAGACTTGCAAAAATGTCCACAAACTCATTTAGAAGACTACTCCTAAACCACCCACCAACAATTGTGACAAAAATGCATAATACTCCAGGTGAGCGACACAGGCCCCTTGGGCCTCTAGTGGGTATTCTGATCTCAAATTATTTTATGAATGAAATTACTCTAAATTCTAGTATTTTTTATCATGTGACTTTTTTGGTCGATAGAATTAGTTATCGAGCCAGTCATTCCAGTGGTAAATTTTCAAAAATAGTCTTCTTGGTCTGCAAATGGACATTTTCTATGAGAAAATTGAAATTTTCTTGAATAAATTCGAGGGTTGAAGGGATAAATTCATCAGATACATGTACATACAATTTTTATAGTTTTTTGTGACAGATTTCAAGTTTTGTGATGGAGCTATATAATTTTCATTGCGATGTCAGATAATTGAGTGACAGAACTCATCCATCCATTAATTGTTGGCATTTTGAGCCATTTAGTCATTTAATGCCCAAGCCAGCCGAAAAATGGCTTATGCAGTGTTTTTTAGAAATGTCAATTTGCAGACTAAGAGAAGACTATTCCTGAGACAAGACTATTTTTGAGAATTGACCACTGCACTGACTGATTGTTTGCCCTTGTTATGCAAATGAACATTTTAGTGCCAGCAGATGCTAAAAATGTATTCATGACAGGCTGTACCCCTTTAATGATTAGAATATGCCAAGAAAATCGAAGTTGTGATCATTGAATGTCCATTTGTAGGCCAAAAGGCTATTTTTGAAATTTTATCACTGGAATGACTGGCCTGGTTATTGAGCCAGGCATTCGTTGTGAATTTTTAAAAATTGGTATTCTCTTGACCTGCAAATGGAGCGATTTTGGCCAGATTGAGTGTTAAAGCATTGTTAATGTATATCATTTATGTGCATGTATGTGCATGTATGTGCCTGATAGTCACTGATAGGATTGTCCCCCATCCTGATTATAACTGTGTCATGATCTGTCACAAAGGTTCATTGTTGGGGAAATTCAAAATACATGTATGTCAGCATTAACTGTTTGCCTGCTCAATTTCTGCAGCCCACATTTTCCATGGGCATTAAATTTGGATATGCTGAATATAATGAAAATAATTTGACTGAAAGTTGTTGGTGGCTTAGCCAAATTGTTTTCAAAAATATTTAGCATATCCAGAGGTATTGCTGACTGAAATTATTATCTACTGTTTTGCAGCAGTCAGACAGTTAAAGGTGAACATTCAAACGAGAATGTTTGAAAATAAAATTGTTAAAATTGTATACTTTGAGGAGTAAATTATGTACCTCCTCGTTATAAGGAAATGAAATAAATCTTAACATATGATGATTTCATCAGGTATGAATTAATATAATTTTTCAGTTGTGAATTTGAGTTAAAGGATGCTAATCTCATCTCAAATGTTATACTGCACCGATAGATTATGGTTTATAGATTCCATATCATTCATATTTTGTCACATTCCCGCCACTATCGCAATTATCTGCTTTCTAATATCGCGTAAATGTTGAACAGTGATCGCCACCATTTTGTCTCCTCAAGCGATAGTGCGTGATGTCATGTAAGTGCCAATGTATTACATTCTTTATTATGCAATACTCATCTCGTTGAATATTTTGACTGGAAGTTGGCGCTGCCTTACAACTTCCATTCAAATTAGTTTCCAAATATTCAACAGCTTACCGGTACGATTGCTTTTATAACACATTGCCAAACTATAGCTTGCACCACTATGACTGAGGCAGACAAGCTAGACATTTTCTGATTGGTTGAAAAGTATATAATGACAGCCATTGTATGCTGTAGAAATGTAGCAACATTTAGCTACTAAAGCCTGAATATCTTTAGCTTAAAAAGCTTAAAACTACCTGCATAGTTTATAAGTGGCATATTAGAGAACCTGGCTGGGCCCATGTTCCCAAAGCTCTGGTTACATGTATGTTAGTGATATCGTTACAGCATACTAAAGCAGTGGGTGTAATGATATCGCTAGCTAACGATAGATTCGGGAACATGGGCCCTGAATAGCTATCAAACGATTTATTTCACTTCATTACATTAACCCTTTAAGACTCATATCAGCCAAAAACATCTGCAGTGGTCTTGAGAAATGTCCATTTGCAGACCAAGAGAAGACCAATATTGAAAATTTACCACTACAATGACTGGTTCAATAACAGGGTTAGGGTTACACTGTCATTACAGTGACAAATTTTCAAAAAGAGCTCTTAGTCTGCAAACGGACATTTTCTATGAGAAAATTAAAATTTTCTTGAAATGTTTGAGTGTTAAAGGGTTAAGGTACACGTGCACAACTTATGCCTTTAAACGTATGCAATTAAATAATGTTATTTTGAAGCATTCTGCTGTGAATGTGCACCTGTGTGTCTGTTTGATGTCTGAGAAATATAGTGCTAATATAGTTTCTCTCAAAATGGTGCTAAATAGACCTATAATTAATCAAGAGCAATCACATTGTAAACTTTTTTATTTTGCAGATATTTTCTGGATTTTATTTTAGATTTTCTGTATCATAATCAAAGCCAGGAAATAGTCTTGCGCAGTAAGTTCTTTTGTTGTGTTAAAATTTGAGCCAGTTCCGATAAGCAGTTGTTGAAATACAGTGAGGTACAAACATACCTGAATGCGTTATCTTCTCCCACTTACGGAGCGAAGGTACAAATTTGACGGACTGACAATCCGAATTATATTAATCCCAATTTAGCTAAACATTTAATTAGAAAACAGATGAATAATTGTTTAACTGAGGTAATATTTTTATATACACAGATATGGCTTTTAATATTATGTAAGATGTACAAGATTACTGTAGCAGTAGAAATCCAATATTGTAGCGGTTTATAATGAACTATGCTAGTTTTAACCCTCTTGTGTCAAAAACTCCTCAAAGCGCTCAATTAAATAATTTAAATCAATTAATTAAATTACTTAAAAGAAAATTAAAATTTTTGCTCATTGAATTTCTGTTTGCAGCCCAAGACAATGGTAAGTTGTGAATTTACCAGTGGCATTTACAAAAAAGTATCTTTCAGTTGTCGGACAAATGAAGCGCTGAATGGATCGTCTTCTGCGGATTGGCAGCTTGGGGGGTTAATGGTCAAGAGAATTCACATTTTTGTTTAGTCAGCAATTTTTAAAAATTTACTACTGTAATGACTGGCTCGGTAACTGTGCCAGTCATTATAGTGGTTAATTGGCATGAAAATGGCCATTCATCAAGACCACTGCAGATGCCCCTTTTGACCGGCTTGACCAGTAAGTTAGGTTTAAGGTGACAAGCAGAGTTAATACATTTATAAAAGTCTCAAGTTAACCCATTCAAGCCTACATACCACCAACTACAACAAATACTTATCATTCAAGCATACATACCACCAACTACAACAAATACTTATCATTCAAGCCTACATACCAGTAACTACAACAAATACTTATCATTCAAGCCTACATACCAGTAACTACAACAAATACTTATCATTCAAGCCTACATACCAGTAACTACAACAAATACTTATCATTCAAGCCTACATACCACCAACTACAACAAATACTTATCATTCAAGCCTACATACCACCAACTACAACAAATACTTATCATTCAAGCCTACATACCACCAACCACAACAAATACTTATCATTCAAGCCTACATACCAGTAACTACAACAAATACTTATCATTCAAGCCTACATACCACCAACTACAACAAATACTTATCATTCAAGCCTACATACCACCAACTACAACAAATACTTATCATTCAAGCCTACATACCACCAACTACAACAAATACTTATCATTCAAGCCTACATACCACCAACTACAACAAATACTTATCATTCAAGCATACATACCACCAACTACAACAAATACTTATCATTCAAGCCTACATACCACCAACTACAACAAATACTTATCATTCAAGCCTACATACCAGTAACTACAACAAATACTTATCATTCAAGCCTACATACCACCAACTACAACAAATACTTATCATTCAAGCCTACATACCACCAACTACAACAAATACTTATCATTCAAGCATACATACCACCAACTACAACAAATACTTATCATTCAAGCATACATACCACCAACTACAACAAATACTTATCATTCAAGCCTACAAATGTACATACCACCAACTACAACAAATACTTATCATTCAAGCCTACAAATGTACATACCACCAACTACAACAAATACTTATCATTCAAGCCTACAAATGTACATACCACCAACTACAACAAATACTTATCATTCAAGCCTACATACCACCAACTACAACAAATACTTATCATTCAAGCCTACATACCACCAACTACAACAAATACTTATCATTCAAGCCTACATACCACCAACTACAACAAATACTTATCATTCAAGCATACATACCACCAACTACAACAAATACTTATCATTCAAGCCTACATACCACCAACTACAACAAATACTTATCATTCAAGCATACATACCACCAACTACAACAAATACTTATCATTCAGGCATACATACCACCAACTACAACAAATACCTATCATTCAAGCCTACATACCACCAACTACAACAAATACTTATCATTCAAGCCTACATACCACCAACTACAACAAATACTTATCATTCAAGCATACATACCACCAACTACAACAAATACTTATCATTCAAGCATACATACCACCAACTACAACAAATACTTATCATTCAAGCCTACATATCACCAACTACAACAAATACTGATCATTCAAGCCTACATACCACCAACTACAACAAATACTTATCATTCAAGCATACATACCACCAACTACAACAAATACTTATCATTCAGGCATACATACCACCAACTACAACAAATACCTATCATTCAAGCCTACATACCACCAACTACAACAAATACTTATCATTCAAGCCTACATACCACCAACTACAACAAATACTTATCATTCAAGCCTACATACCACCAACTACAACAAATACTTATCATTCAAGCATACATACACCAACTACAACAAATACTTATCATTCAAGCCTACATACCACCAACTACAACAAATACTTATCATTCAAGCCTACATACCACCAACTACAACAAATACTTATCATTCAAGCCTACATACCACCAACTACAACAAATACTTATCATTCAAGCATACATACCACCAACTACAACAAATACTTATCATTCAAGCATACATACCACCAACTACAACAAATACTTATCATTCAAGCATACATACCACCAACTACAACAAATACTTATCATTCAAGCATACATAACACCAACTACAACAAATACTTATCATTCAAGCATACATACCACCAACTACAACAAATACTTATCATTCAAGCATACATACCACCAACTACAACAAATACTTATCATTCAAGCATACATACCACCAACTACAACAAATACTTATCATTCAAGCATACATACCACCAACTACAACAAATACTTATCATTCAAGCATACATACCACCAAGTACAACAAATACTTATCATTCAAGCATACATACCACCAACTACAACAAATACTTATCATTCAAGCCTACATACCACCAACTACAACAAATACTTATCATTCAAGCACACATACCACCAACTACAACAAATACTTATCATTCAAGCACACATACCACCAACTACAACAAATACTTATCATTCAAGCATACATACCACCAACTACAACAAATACTTATCATTCAAGCAATAGTCTACACTACGTCTGCTTAATGTTTTTCTACCCGAGATCTCGCTATCTCGACAGAGGAATCCATTTCTAGCTATGTTCCGCCCATTCCCAACTAAGCTCCGCCCATTTGGTATGTGTGTTGGACTCGATTTTAACACTTTGATCCTGAATTACCAGAATCCCAATGTCAAGGTAAGCTGTTGAGTATTTCGAAACTAATTTGACTGGGGCTTCTACAGCAACAACCCCCAGTCAAAATAGTTTTACAATATTCAGGAGAATGTGTTAAATTTTTAATTCATCAAAAACATACAATTAGCACTATTTTACAGACTGTTCCAGCTTCATGACGGAGTGTTCTCTGTCAACTATGATTGTGACCTCAGCCTACATGTGACGTAATTGATTATGACACCACATACTTGAGTGACAGATCAGATTCACCAATTGTAATACATATTCAGTCTGGTGTCATCAAATAATTGTGTAAACATGAAAAATCCATACACTTTTGTGACAGACATCAATATTTGTGACGACACTGTCATTTATTGATTGTGATGTCATCTAATATGTGAATATCATATTTGATTATAACGTCATATACTTAAGTGGCAGATGGCATCCCTCCATTGAGATAATGGGATTTCAACCATGAAATGTTTTAAGACACACACTGATGGCGTATAAATGTAGGACAAATAGACTGAAGTAAATTGTTTATGTAATTTTATTAAACATGTTAAACATTACCAGTTATATTATAATAAAGATTTATGATATATTAACAAAAGTTCTTTTGATGTTATGAAACACAGCACTTTTATCTACAATGTACAAATTGTTTTCAAAATATTCAGTAGGTCCAGAGTTAAACCCTATGGAAGATGTAGTCTGCAGAAATTAAGCAGGCAGACAGTTAACAAGAGCAATCAGTGATTGCTGACCCTCCAGTTTTTGTAATATTGTAAATCTTTTGTATTTTCCATGGGTCTTTTTCATATTTTCGGGATTTTTTCCTATTTTCCGCATCATGTTCGAAGTTAGTGAATTCCACTGTATGGTGACACCCTTTCCTGTGTTACAATTTGAACAAAATCAAACCAGCAGTTTCTGAGATACCAATAGATCCAGAATTTAATCTGATCCGGATCTGGATCAAGGCTCTGAAAAGTCTTCTTGCATGGCAAGTTGCTTCCTTGTGTTAAAATTTGAGACAAATCGGATCAGTAGTTTTTTAAAAACGGGTGCGGACAGACAAGCGCGCAGACAGACAAGCGCACAGACAGATAAGCACACAGACAGATCTGATCAGAATACCCTCCTCCTCCCCTTATATAGCGAGGATAATAAAGATGATAATTATTACAATTTGATCTATAGCACTGCTGGAGCACACTAATGGCCAGTGCTTGCCTTAATTACATCTTAATGGTTAAGCCAGCTTTAACACTCATATCAGCCCAGAACCGCTTCTGCAGTGGTCTTGAGAAATGCCCATTTGCAGACCAAGGGAAGACTACTTTTGAAAATTTACCACTGGAATAACTGGCTCGATAACCGAGCCACTCATTCCCAAAAATAGACTTCTCTTGGTCTGCAAATGGACACTTTCTATGAGAACATTGAAATTTTCTTGAACAAAGTCGAGGGTTAAATGGTTAAGTAGCTTCTACAGTACTAGTGCTCTTACGGAACTGTACTGGTCAAGAAAATGAGACTAATTACTTATCAAATGTCCATTTGCAGGCCATTCCAGTGATAAATTTTCAAAAATTGTCTGGTCTTAGCCTGCAAATGGACATTCCTCAAGAGTCCTGCAGAGGCCAGTGTTGGTCTTCTTGACCATTACATGGTTAACTCGGTCCTCTAGTACTCATTGGAGGAATGCAGATTAGATCTGGTAATTGTGACCTACTCTGATCCAACTGCTCCTGATACAGGACACGCTTACTGCTAATACGCCGCTCTAACACCAGAATCTTATCCTTCAAGTTCACAATATCAGCTGACAAATCATTAATCCTCGTGTGATCACCTCCTCCGGTGTCCCCCTCTGAGGACTGCGCCTCCATAAAGCTAGTTTTAGCATTGCCATCTTTCCACTTCGGACGATGAACGTCTTTTTTTGGCGGGTGATAATAAAACTTTACTGCTGTGGATGATGATGTATTTGGATAGAGCTCAGTATTTGCTGTAAAAGATGAGACTGGGTTTGCAGCTGCTACGGCCATTCCGACGTCTTTAGTCTGTAACTGATTTGTACTCAAATTCAGGTATGATTGGTGCATTCTGATGTCCAGGTTTATCGATGATAGTAAAGTATCCAAGTCGGCTTCACTCAAAGCAGAACGCTGGAAATATATGCAATTAAGAATGTTATTTAGATGCTCCAAATCCATACCATCAATACAGTACAACTCTTAAATAATGTAAAATATTTCCACAACATAAACAAACCAGAAATGTGCTTGCAAGGCATGAAGCTCCACGTTATGACTGCCATGAAATATGAAGTTTAACTTCAAACATAAAAAATAAATATAGACGGTTTATCAATACACTTATCAGTAACCATGACCTTTGACCTTCTAACCCCCAAAGGGTCTAAGTTGTTTTGTGCTCACCCCTTATAAGGAAGTATATGTACAAATTTATGTCCAGGAAGATTGAGAAAACGTGAGATATGAACGTCTAAGTTGAACCAAACACAAAATGTTAATATTGTAAAAAAAATAGCCCAAGTTTTTACCAATGTCACAATAATCTGGTGTGTCCAAGATACTGTCCAGTACTTAAGCACAGATAAGATATGAACTGCTAAGTTGAGCTAAATGCAAAATGTTAATATTGAAAATGTTTTTACCGATGTCAGTGACCATAACATTTTGACCCCATGGTCACTATGTCATGCTCTCATTATATGGAAGCATGTGTCCAAGTTTGGGTCCAGTATGATTAGCCAAAGTTGAGATATGTATGAATGGCTAAGTTGAGCCAAATGGTAAATGTTAATGTTGAAAAAACAAAGTTTTTGCCAGGGTTACAGTGACCTTGCCATTTGAACATTTGACCAAGGTCATTGTGTGATGCTGTGTCATTATAAATAAGCACATGTCCAAGTTTGGGTCCAGTATGATTAACCAAAGCTGAAATATAAATGTTAATGATGAAAAAACAAGGTTATTACCAAGGTCACAGTGACCATGACCTTTTGACCCCAACACCATTTTGTGATGTGTCATTATAAGGAGGCATGCATCCATGTTTGGGTCCAATATCAATAACCAAACATGAGATATAAACAGAAGTTGAGCTAAACGCAAATTGGACGACGACGCCACCGCTGCCGGATGACATGCAGGGTATCACAGTAGCTCGTTTTATTCGCAAAGTCGAGCTAAAATCGGATGATAGGATGTACACATCTAAATTTGCTAACACCCACACCATTAACTCTCGAATTTGTTCAGGAAAATTTGAGTGAGCCAGTCATTCAGTTGAAAAAGCAGAGGTCAAATAGCAAATTAGAATGGCCTTGATCCTCTTGGCATAAGCAACCATGTACCAAAGTTGTGCTACACATGTACAAATGTATATTAGTAAGCAGTCCCAAAATATAACCAGAGAAGATTTGCTAAGCCTCAAAACTTAACATTGAAGAATAACAAAGTTTCGTAGAGGCGAGAATGACCGTGACCTTCGATGTTGTGACTTCAGTGTCAGCCTAACATAATAGGCAACAATGTATCCAAGTTAAGTTGCAATAGGCTTAACCAATCATTAAATATAAGCTGAGAAGTTTTGCTAAACGCAAAAACTTAATGTTGAAAAAGCAGAGTTCTGTATCAAGGTTACAGTGACTTTGACCTTTGATCTTGTGACCCCAGCATCATTGTGCTGCTTCCTCACATTATAGGTAACCAGGTATCCAAGTTTAGTTGCAGTAGGCTTAACCAATCATGAAATATAAGCTGAGAAATTTAGCTAAACGCAAAAACCTAATGTTGAAATAGCGGAGTTCTGTATCAAGATCACAGTGACCGTGACCATTTACCTTGTGACTGCAACATCACCATACTGTTTACTAACATTATACTACGTAACCATATATCCAAGTTCAGTTGAAGTAGGCTTAAACAATCCTGAAATATAAGCTGAAGTTTTGCTAAACACAAAAGCCTAATGTTGAAAAAGCAGAGTTCTGTATCAAGGTCACAGTGACCTTGATCTTTGACCTTGTGACCCCAACATCATCATGCTGCTTCCTAACATTATAGGTAACAATGTATCCAAGTTCAGTTGCAATAGGCTTAACCAATCATGAAATATAAGATGAGAAGTTTTGCTAAACGCAGAACCTTAATGTTGACGCCGTCGCCGTCAGAAAATTTATACGTATGTCTCGCTTTCTGCTTCGCAGGCGAGAGAAAAATTTTCGCCTCTTGGCCTGCAAATGGAGATTTTCTATGAGAAAATGGAGATTTTCTATGAGAAAATGGAGATTTTCTATGAGAAAATGTAAATTTTCTTGTCCAAATTTGGGGATGTAAAGGGTTAAAGTGTTAGTACATGAGAGCAGAGTGCGCCTTACCTTTGTCATCCAGACCCGCTCCATATTCACTATGATGTGCTCATACTTTATGATGGCTCCATGAAGATTCTGCTGAGCTTCCTGTAAATCAGTGGTTAGATGAGCACCTTCTGGCAGGTTATACACTGATGAAGAGGCCTTCTTAACTAGACCAAGTGACTCTTGTGGATGTGACTCACCTGACTGGAGCTTTAATTCCAATACACTTTCCTGTTTGACAAAAATGGAGGAATCCAGTTTTAACTATGTCCCGCCCATCTCTAGCTAAGCTCATCCCACACTTTGCCCATGTTGGGATCAATTGCTCCTTGCACTCTATGAATCTTAATTTCCAGAAAACTATACAGGTAAGCTGTTGAATATTTTAATTAGTTTCAAAATATTTAACCACATGTTTATTAAATAGTAAAGACATACAATTCATACAACAATGCGTAGTCCGTCATCAATTCACCTTTCCAGAGTATCCATCCATCTATCATCTGGCGTCATAATCAGCTAAGCAGTGCGTAGGATGACGTCATAATCATTACATCCTATATGATTCTATTTGGCCCGTCTTTAACTCTTAATAGTCTGACATGTTGTACGAATTGTATGTCTACTATTTAATAAACATGCTGTTGAATATATTGAAACTAATTTGATTGGATGATGTTGCTGCAACAGCACCCAGTCAAATTAGTTCCAAGATATTCAATAGCTTACCTGTATAGTTTTCTGAAAATTGACAGATGGGGAGTTCAGAGATCGATCGATCCCAACATGAGCAAGGTATGGGTGGAGTTTAGCTAGAGATGAGCGGGGGCAGAGCTAAAGATGGAAAGGTCCATTAAGCGTTAGTGATGGACTTATCTACATCATTCATGCCATCTGATTATGACATCATGTAGTTTATTATGTTATATGATTGATGAATAAGGTCCATTGGCCAGAGCGTTATGCAGAACGTACAGTTCTATTGATCATTAACATTTTACAATACAACATAATGATGGATACCGAAGAGTGGTTTTCAAAATTTTCCATTTTCCATTTTAACAATTCCATTTCATTTCATTAACTTTCAACATTTAAGCTACTTTAAATAAATTCAATAAAACTATCATGTTTGTGTTGTGCATTGCCCTATTAGCATAACCAAAGCTGGTGGGTTGACAATAATTTGGAATTTTGCGCGAGAATGAGTCATTTTTTTCCGCTCATTTCCATTTGAATATAACATTTCCATTTGAATTTACCAATTCCGTGAATTCTGTTCCTTTTGCGTTATCAGGGTAATCCACTACACCTAATACCCTTTATTATCACCGTAAACATTTAACCCTTTAATGGTCATGCCAGCCAAAACAGGCCTCTGTCATGGTCTTGTGGAATGTCTATTTACAAGCCAAGAAAATACAGTTTTTGAAAATTTACCACTGGAATGACTGGCTCTTAGCCTGTAAATTGACATTCAATAGGCAGATATTACAATTTTCTTGACCAAATTTGACCATTAAAGAGTTAATAATAACAGTGTTCATACGGATTTCACGTGTGGCAAAATTCAGTGTTTTCTATGACCTTGATGACGATGATGAGTGACTGTTTTCTTCAGCTGAAAGTAGTCATTTCTTTCACTTACAAACAGTTTTCTTCAACCGTTTCTTGTCGGTTGCAAGCATCCTAAGCTGTCCCTTTATGTGCTTTTCTGTCTTTACTGGTCTAGATTATGTTTCTGAGGTCTGTTCACAAAACACGTAACAAGCTGGTGTTATGGTATCCTTTGCTTGTTAATAAATGAACATCAGTTCATCTTTTAATTTAATTTGAAAATTAAAATTCTGGACATCATAGTGGCAAGGGTTATGTACTAACTACATTAATATAGATCATGTAATTTTTCTTCACGATGGAGGGGACCAATCTGTCGCTCAAACATCTGATATCACAATCAAATACATCATATATTCGCTGATGCTGCAGCTCTGTCATGAAAAAAGTCTGTCACAAAACAGCGTACGAATTGTGTGTCTTATTAATTCCTGCGCCCAACAGTTGGTACATCACGGCTGTTGCTGATCTGATCATATGTCGCCGGGCGGCGCCATTTTCTTGCAACGAGAGCGAAATTTCACGAGATCCTGACATCATCCGCACACCAACACTATCTTTGCCGAGCACGAAGGCTGTACAGTAAATATGTATATGCATGGAGGCCTAACATGGGCTAATTTGTAATCGTTAGGACATTGTTCAGTTAAGCTAGTAATTTTTTCAAGTAATTCTAGTATCCGAAGTCAGTGGGGAATCGTTAACCCCTAGACCGCTGAAGCATAGATTCCATTTTCTCTATCCTATCAGAATGTGTTCATTTTGGTAACAATGCTGCTGTAAGTCACTGCTGTGCACAACAGCAACACATTTCAGCAACATTTTTATTTCTCAAAATGTACCCCGGCACTATCTCTGTAAGTAGGCTATTACGCATTTTACACCATGTGATAAGAGTTAAATGAAGTGGCACACTTGACATGTGCGTATTGTCAAATTACTCAACCGACTCAAGATACCGTTATAGCATGTGTCGCAGGCAGTGTAAATATATATTCCAAGAAAACATATGATATGATAATATTGATGGAACCACAGAGCCGATTGTAATAATTCTGATATTTACCTGTAGCTGCAAATTCGAAGATTTATCCAATGCTAGGGTGTTAGAATAATTTTTTATATACTCCAGTCTTTTGAACTTCTTGTCCGATATTAACATCCATTATATCGTATTAATCCTAAGGTCAGCACCTATTTAGAGATCCTAGAATCATTGGAATCGCTTCAGCGGTTCGTTTGCTATTACCAATTACGTATACTTCCTTAAAATATATACCCGCATCTATTGGCCTCGCTCCTCCAGTCATAGCAATAGCGGTGTTGTGGGGCGGACGTCGCTATAGATGCGATAAAATGGCAGCGCCCCGATGTGCAAAAAATTGTCAATTTTGCCGACTTTATCTAGCGATAGTTGGTTACGCTATTTCTATCTGGTTATTATTCTGACGCAATTTCATTAAACATGTAATAATCTTTCAAATAAAACACACTTTTTATCATCCCGGAATTGTCCTTTAAATGTCCTTTGAAAAACATTAACATGTACCTAATTCTTGGTGCACACCGGATGCCATTTGGATGGATATGTCGAGCCAGCCTCTGCTCGACAAAAATAGTGGTATTATTTGTACCCTGATGATATCATGCTTACCATCCACTGCCAGAATGTGTCCTCTTGTTCCCGCCATAAGAGAAGATTGTTCAAACGTTGGTTATCCTCTTCAAGTAACTGTAGCACCTAGAGATAAAACAATAGACCTTCAAAACATTGTTGTTATTCATGTGGGAAATCCCATTAAACATGTTAAATGTTCACATGGTGTTCACACGGTGCTAGCCAGCTGGCAGGCACAGAAAGTGAGTCGTGAACCAGATTCCTTTAATATTTACACAGAGACAACATACTTGAACCATTTAATACTCAAGACAGTCGAAAATGGTTTGTGCAGTGGTCTTGAGAAATGCTCATTTGCAGGTCAAAAGATGACTACATGTATTTAATTTGTAACTTTACCACTGGAATGACTGGCTCGATAACCGAGCCAGTCATTCCAGTGGTAAAGTTACAAAAATAGTCTACTATCTACAGGAAGACCCTGCATGGGTCAGCAATACAACCTGTTCTAACTCAACCCGTTAGTCCTCAAGTTTCTTCAAGCATGTCAAGAGAATATCAATTTTCTTATAGAAAATGTCTAACTGCATGCCAAGAGATGACTATATTTGGACTTTTTTTATTACAATTACTGCCTCTGTTAAATCTAGCCAGTCGTTCCAGTGATAAATCTTCAAAAATGTTCCTTCAGTTTGCAAATGGACATTTCTCAAGAAGTTGTTTGCGTGTTAATGGGTTAAAAGCAGCTGATCTAAGAAACACGGATAAGTTAAGCAACGGTAGGTACTTCCAATCTTGTCACTAACACTTAAAATGCATCTATGAGGAATCTTGAAATCTAAGTATTTTTCTACATTTAAATAGGATTGCACAATTTTTGCTTTGAAACATCGCGATCAATTTTCTATTAAATCGTAGGTCCTAATTCCCAAAGGTATAAACTGGGGTAACGTGACAAGTCACGAGAACTGGGACTTGGAATTTCTAGAAAAAGTTGAAATAAATGACCAAAAAAATACCACGAAATTAAAAGGCAATTTCATGCGACAAATTCTTACCATCTTACGTCTATGCTTAATGTATACCTTATATCCATCATCGCGGGAGTGAAATTATTAATTGGGGCCGCCTAAATGTTGCGCATAGTTGAAAAAACATCGTTTATTTCATCAAGATTTGACAAAATGTTGTTGAGAAAAATATAAATCACGTGATGTATCAACTTCCGCTTATAGCCTCCCTTTGTAGGATGAGCTTAGGTCATTACCGGAGTAGCGCGAAGATGCTAATGTTAGTACCCGGGGAGATACTGCACAATTCACATACATAGGATGGTAGCTTCGAGTAGCTACGAGAGTAATGGCGTAAACACGTCCTTGTGCAGTTTATAGTTGCTTTCAGAATGTACGATTTACATTTAAGAGTAATCAACAGAACGCACAGTTCAAAATCAAACAATCTGGAATGCTGTTGCGTTATTTTATTTAATTAGACATGACAACTGAATCAAAAAGGAAAAATTGTTATTAATTGAAATTGCTAACTCTAGAATCAAAACGAATTACGTTCACTGATTATTGCCTAACACTCTGCAACTAAGTATATACTTGGTATTTCACGACAGGCTCGGCGTCCACATCTAAAATTATATGGCGCTTCGACGGAGTAACTAGCTGGTTTTCTCAATGACAAAACCTCTCTATTGCTAGCTTGTTTATCGTAGCGCTTTGTGTTGTGATTAGTAATTATTCGACACGTGCATGGCACGGCAGGATATAAACACAATGAACACAGGCATGAATCGATTATAATTGTACTCATGTACTGCTAAAATGCGACGGAAAAATACACACACCAGATTTTAAACAAACATGAAATTTATGACGATTTTCTGATTTTTCCTCAATTAAATCGTAAAAACCGTGATTTAAAAAATAAATCGAATTTCGCGATTAAATTGAAAAATCGCGCAAGCCTACATTTAGATATTTTCCGCTTTTTAAGTGTGAGCCTCTATAAATTAGCATGTCAGTCTGTCTGCTTGTCAAATTTATGACATTTCTGATAAAGTTGCCTATTTCGTAGCACTTTTTCTTCAGTAACGCAGAATGATTTGAACATATTTTGACTTAAATTTGTTGACTCATTATCGTAGTGACTAGTCATACTTTTAGTTCAGACACGCAACTAGTATGAATCACTCCGTCCGCGTGTGGGGGGCGGTGCGTGTGGGGGGCGGTGCGTGTGTGGGGCGGTGGTAACAAATCTGATGTGAATATATTTAAAGGGATGATAATCTCATCTCACATATTGTATTTCACTGACAGACTATGGTTTATACAATCATATAGATTCCATATTATTCATATCCTGTCACATTTCCATATCTGTAATCACAATTATCTGCTTTGTAATATCGCGTAAATGTTGAACAGTGATCGCCACCATTTTATCTCAGAAAGCGATAGTGTGTTATGTCATGGAAGTGCCAATGCATTGCATTCTTTATTATGTAATAATCATCTTGTAGAATATTTTGAAACTAATTTAACTGGAAGATGTTTCTGCCTATGGCAGCAACAACTTCCAGTCAAATTAGTTTCAAAATATTCAACAATTTACCTGTATGATTGCTTTTACTCCACATGGCCAAACTATAGCTTGCACCTCTATTACTGAGAGTATATACCGAGGCAGACAGGCTAGGTTTTTTCTGATTGGTTGAAAAGTAAATCAAGACAGCCATCATAGGCTGTAGAAATGTATCAATATTTAGCTACTAAAGCCCGAATATCTTTGTTGTTGGCGTGATAAAAGCTAAAATGGCAGAGATGGATTATGTGTGGCAAGTTCTATCACCTGAATGGTTAGTATAAGGTGAGATTTTCTTTAACCTATTAAACGTTACAGATGAGAAACAACATTCTTTTTGAGGTTAGGAATATTCTGGCATATATTTTGACAACAATTTGACTTGGAACTTTTGCTGTTTATATCAGCAACAACTCTCAGTCAAATTAGTTTCAAAATATTCAACAGCTTAACTATATACTTGTCTCGTCATTAAGACACTGAGATTTTCAGCATGACATAGTGAAATATATCAAAATAAAATAGCTATAAATTTTCATACCTTTTTAATGAGATGTGGATGGTTAATAAGTTGTATCTCCACCAGGGACAGGTGTGGCCTGCCAGGAATCACTGATAGGCCCACTGTGCTTTCATGGACCTGAAATCAAAGAGACAATATTATAATAAACATCTCTGTATGCACTATGGCTACAATCTATGCCTCAAGCTGAATATATCGTCATGGGATACATTGCACCTGGCTGGGTCCACGCCTAGGAAGAGCATTGTCGGGTGTAGGATTAACAACCCCACTCAGGATTTCCACCCACGCCAGAAATCTACAGAAAATGCAGGTTGATGCATCAAAATCACTCGACTCAGGATTGCCTTATCTCTAGAGGATGAATAATGTCCCCTTGCTAAAATGTTAGGCCTTTCAGACACCTTAGATCCTACTCGGCCCCTTACCAGTTGAGGCTCATATACATATGTTGAAGCTCATCATGACTAGAAATATCTGCGGATACAGGAAATGCTTCTATTCGAAGTAGCTGTAAGACAGTGTTATGAGAGGCTTTGACCAGGAGAGCTGGTTTGCAGACATACGCAGGATATTGGCAAGGTATGAGCTGCCATCCATCTATGAACTCATAGACAGCCCACCAGGATAATGTGCCTGGAAGACAACTATTAGAACCAACATACACAAGCAATGGTCTGCGAATCTCAACTCACAACTGGAGCTGTATCCTTCCTTAGAGCATGTCCAGCACTATCCAATTAATTTCTCTTCGGCATATCCAGCAGTTGACTCTGTTACTACATCACCTTACGATATACGCCTACGTGCAGTACGACTACGGCTACTGACAGGATGTTGCATTCTTCAGCTGAACACAGCTAAGTTTAGCCGCTGCATTGTTAATGCAACCTGCCTACTATGTAATAGTGAACCCGGGGACCTTCAGCAGTCTATGACTGCCTGCACTGCTCTAGCTGAAATCCGCATGAAATACCTTAATTTGATCCACTCTAGTCTATGTACCACGTGCATCACCAACACCCACAACATCTGGCCCAACAACAGCATCCTAACATCATTCCTGCTCAATCCTTCTACATATATGTCTAACAAACCAAGCTGCAACGGCCATCATAAACTAGAAATGTCAGTGCGACAATACTTCTACTCACTACACCATCACAGGTCCACAAAACTCACAACTATAAACAGTAATAAATAGACTGAAGGAAATTTCAATTTCCCTTTCTCCGAGATCTAACAATACTCACCATTCTATTACCTCTGATATACAGCTGACCCTGACAGCTGGCTCTATGATTATAGACTTAGAAAGCTTTACCGACTCCTGGAACCGGGTACTCGGCTCCCAACTGCCGGGTACCCGTCTGCCATGAAGCTCATATTGTTTGCATAGCCACCAAACAAGAGAAAACCATGGCTTGCCTCCATGGGGCTGGGAGGCTGGGTCTGTAATAGAATGGTGAGTATTGTTAGATATCGGAGAAAGGGAAATTGAAATTTCCTTCATTCTCCTTCGATCAATACTCACCATTCTGTTACTTCTGATATACACCAGATTTGGTCAGTAACCTGGTGCGAAGGGGCAAGCCATAACTGCTACTTTTGCCCCTTGGAGAAAGAGCTAGACTTAAACTTGATTAATGGAGACCTAAAAGGACCATCAAGTTAACGGAACCGAATCACATTCGCATCACTCCCCCCCCCCCCCCCCCCTTTTTCTCCTAAGAAAAGGGAGAGAACTCACGAACATGCATCTCGCCTGAAAACACAAATATGGCTAGAGGGTTAACTGCTCTTTGCATATATTAGTCTGGGAATGAGCATGAATATATAAGATGAATGATCATGATACATAGACATAATACAAAACACTCTCAATCCTGAATTACCTCATGATATTTTGATTTCAGATGTGGAGCCTCCAACCATTCACTTGTCCGGCCATCAGTGATACAATCTGGTTGATATCTTCCCGCTCGACCATGTCTGCTTCTTAATTCTTTCTTACAAATGCCAAAAAAGGAAGAAGAGCAGTGTGGTCATATAGCTATCGTCTCAAAACAGCTAAAGCTAGTGGATTGGCGAAGTCTAACACATCCCTCATATAGTAATCCGTGAAAGAGGACTCGCAGTGCCATTGTGCAACAGCCATGATGTCCTTAAACGGAACACCATTGTAAAAGGGCGGAAGAGGCGCCTATTCCTCTAACATCGTGCCCTTGCGCATTGCACCCGGTGCCCAGTCGTAATCTCACGTGTAGTCTGAATGCATTCGACTACCCAACGAGAGATAGGATCCATGGATCCGGCGCCATATGGCTCCTTATGGCAGATCCACAGATGTCTATCATTCGACTGTAACGAGTATGTCCGTTTTGTACTTAGTAAAAGCACGGACTGGGCACCAGACACTGGCATCACGATCAAACCTACTTAGTTTCGGTATAACGATCGGTTTGCCGGGATATCTCAGATTGAATCTTTGACATAAACTCTGCTCTTGGCAGTAGATGCAGACCCTCTCTGGAGACAATAAATCGGTCCCTCTCTGCTGAAAGTGCATGGATCACACTGCGCCTTCTAGCTGAGGAAGCTGCCAATAGAAAAACTGCCTTTAGAGTCAAATGCTTTAGACTAGCCGAACGCAACGGTTCGAAAGGGTGCTTGGCCAGTACATTAAGCACTAAAGATAGACTCCAGGCTGACTTGTATCCAACAATTGTGACAGGAGCTAGTCTTGAAAAGAACAGCTCACAGAGAAAGTCTGCTATTTGCTGAATAGTGGAATGAAAGGTATCAATACCCTTTTCTTCACACCAGTCTGCAAATCCGTTAACCTTGTTGTTATATGACTAGAAGGTTGACCTCCCTCTCGCAGCCGCGATGAAATCTGCAGCTTGTTGAGAAAAGCCCTCCGACGTGGAACGTTGTTTGACAACAACCACACAGTCAATAACATTTCGGGACGCTCGTTTAGGAAGCGTCCCTTGGCTTGGGAGATTATGTTCGGAATCTCGGGTAACTGCACTGGATTTTCCACCCGCAGATCTCGAAGATCCGTGAACCACGCCCTGCTGGGCCAAATGGCGCTATTAGCAGGACCAGGCACGGTTCCTCCCTGATCTTCACCAATATCTTCGGTAGAAGAATGGTGGGTGGGTACGCGTAAGCGTGCATCCCTCTCCAGCTTAACGCCAGAGCGTCTGTATCGACGGCATTAGGATCTGGAATCGGCGAGACATAAGTCATGATTTGAGCATTTTCCCTTGTGGCGAACAAGTCCACGTTGGGTTTGCCCCAATGCTCAAAGATCCTGTGAAGAACTGTAGGGTTGAGAGACCATTCTGTTGGCAGAATTCTCTGTCTGCGAGACAAGGCATCCGCCAGAATGTTCAATCGCCCAGGAATATGAGCTGCTTTCAAAACAACCAAGTAATTCCTGCACCAGTGAATCAAGTGCCACACTTAGATACATAGTGTGGGTGACTTGGTCCCACCTTGGCGATTTCTGTATGATACTACTGTCGAGTTGTCAGACCGTATCAATATCGCCTTGCCCCTGACTTTTGGAAGAAACTTTTCCAATGCCAGTTCCACTGCCATCATATCCAACAGATTGATATGCAGCTGGTTCTCTTGGAGAGTCCATGTGCCCGAGACCTGGTGTTCTCCCAGGTAGGCCCCCCCCCCCATCCCTCCAGCGATGCATCCGTGTACACGGACAGCTGGGGTTGGGTACGTGCAGCGAAAACTCCTATTAGGAGATTCTGACGCTTTTTCTCACCATACAAGATGCAACATTATTGGCTCCAAAACCGCACCAGTTTTGACAGGGGTTCTATTCTCTGTTTCCACAGAGACATCAGATACAACTGGATAGGTCTTCGCATCAGAGCAGTGTACGGGTTTACCTGCTCCATGGAGACCATCATGCCCAGCATCTGAAGAAACCGCCTCGCCTGAATGTGGTTTCCCAATCGAAACTCTTGAGGATGGCTAACAGAGACACCACTCCGGGCTCTGACGGGTAAAAAACCCTGCCCTCCTCGAGATCGAAGCGCATCCTTAAATAAACGAAATGTTGAGTGGGTGTCAACTCAGATTTCTCCTTGTTGACTATCCAGCCTAAATCTGAAAGCAACTTCAGAGTCAGAGCAGTATCCACCTCTAACCTGGCTGATGATCAGCCAATCGTCTATGTAGGTGTGAAGCGCCACGTTCTCTTTTCTGAGAAACGCTGTCACCACAAGGACCACTCTGGTGTAAACCCCTTGGAGCTGTCGACAGGCCGAATGGGAGGATATAAACTCCCATACTTGATTCTGAAACGCAACTCTCAGAAACCTGTGACAACTCCTGTTCATTGGAATGTGGAAATATGCATCTCTCAGATCGATCGATACACACCACATCCCCTTCCTCAATCCTGCCATTACCGACCTCGGAGTTTCCATCTGAAACCGAGGCGTATGGATATACCAATTCAATGGCCTGAGACTGAGTACGGGTCTCCATCCCCCTGTGCTCTTGGGGACAAGGAACATGTTTGAATAGAAGCCTGGAGTGTTCCGGTTTGCTGGTTTATTGCTCCCTTCAGAAGCAAACCTGACACTTCGTTTTGAATAGCTTCTAACTTGTCTGGTTCCGTTGAACGGGTGTCCAGACAGGTGCCAAAGACAGATTCTGTGGTGGAAAGTCCCACCACTCTGGCATGTAGCCCTGGGGTAACCATCCCAGGACCAGACTGTCTGATGTCACACCTCGCCAAACCTCGACGAAAACGCATGAGCCTTCACCCACTATAGACGCCTCAACGCCTAATGGGGGTGTCTGGCTCGCGATCCGCTCCCCCCCCCCCTCTCTTGACGAGAGAGAGAACCATTTTGGTCTTGGCTTGGCCGGTCTAACTGGCACCGCTGCTCCTGTCGCACAGGTGCGGTCCAGGCAGATGCGAAGGGAGCCCTCATACCGTCGGGTACGATCCGCCCTTTGAGGACTTACCCCTCCCCTTCCCCTTCCCGCCTCTCGGGCGATCAGGAGCAATATTGGGGAGGGTAGGGGCCCCCACAACCTTCTTGGCTTTCTTCGCCGAGGCGGCTGAGAAAACCCAGCAGAAAACAGAAGCAGCACTAGGCTTAGCTTTCACCTGGCTTTTTTCTGCTTCTTGAACGTTGCCCGGTCAGCGGCCTGACTACAGTCCCTAGTGCGTGCGCTTGACGCACTAGCTGCAGATTAACCGCCAACCGATTCTGCGCAATGCTGGCCGTGTCCTCCAAGATGGCCAGCGCCTGGCCACCAAAGATGCTAAGGCCTGTCAGGGGTATCCCAAGAAGACGCTCCCTGATGGCAGTAGCTGGACGCATATGGTCAAGGACCATCTGCCTCCTGGACAGTCACACGCGCCTGCACCCTTGCCAATGCGTCCATAGACAGCACCAGGCTGTGATTAATGCACGAAAGTGCCACAGGTGGCACAGGGTGGCCTGGCCCCGCTTCAGCCCACACCGACTGAAGAAGACGATAAGAGTGGTTGACAGCACTCATTGCTGTCCTCACACCCCCATCAAATGGGGACAGGACTTCATTATGGTGTACCTGAGCTTTGTCCACCAGTGCCGGGGTGGGGCCACCCGCTCCAGCACTCTGGACACCCAGTACCCAGCGGTCATCCTGTCGTATTCCCCCCGTGGAATACGACCCCTCACCTCCCTGGAGGCCGCAAGAAGCTGGCCCTTGGTCATGCGTTGTTTGCTATAAATAGCATCAAGCAACACCATAAACCTTGGATCTAGTCCAACAGACTGGATCAGGGCTGCGGGCAAGATGCCCGTCCTAATCGATGCAACCGATGGACGGGGTACATCCTCCTCGGCCGTGGTCGAAACCAGACGGGTCCACCCTGGCTAGCCAAGCCAGAGCCTCAGACCAATCTGTCTCCGAGGAGGACACTCCTGTGAACACGTCACCCGTTGACATGTTCACGGCCCTACCAGCAATGGCCTCCATGCTGATATGCCAGGAACTCCGGTACCGTACGGTTCCGCCGCCACCCCATGGAACACACCAGTCCACGGAGTAGGCCCACACGGAAAACCATGCGGACCTGTAGCGGTTGAGGAACCGTGGCCAAACACGGGTGCCAACGGCACCCCATGTCTGACCGCCGGACCAGGCGAGATAGGTGAGTACCATGCCTGGCCGGCCACACCCGTCACCGTCACGACTGGTGCCTGGTACCGGAGTGGCCTCAACCACGGGCGGAGCCGCTGCCCTGGCTTGTGCCAGGCCAGACAGATTGAGGACGGTTCCGTCCAGGACGGAATCGACCTCCATGCTCTCCACCCGTGGCATCACAGGCCACAGCAACCTCTCCTCCTCGGCCTCCTCATCTTCAGACCCCGAAGAGTCGTCACTAGACAAGGAAAACCGTGGAGCCATCCTGGCGGATGGCTCCCATGCCTGACGGACCGGCCACCGCTACTGGACCACCCGGAGGTGGCCGCAGAGAGACAGAACCCATCAGGCCGGAGCCCAATGGGACTGCCAGGGGGCCGTACGAGACAGGGTCCGAATCAAACATGGGGAGAGACTGCCATACAACTTTTGGCAGCAGGGACGACACCAGCGTGGGCAGCACGCTATGCAAGAAACCTTGCCTAGCCAGACCAAAACCACGCCGGCGGTGCCATCTCCGGTTGCAGACGTGGAACGCCCCCACGGAACGGACGCTCCACGATTTACTTTCGGACCGCCTGACCCCGCGTCAGACCCTGCCAAGTCCTTCTGGCAAGGAACTTAAGCATCATATCGACCGACCACACAGCGCAAATGTTACACCTACTGTTAAGACTACACTTAGTACCGCGGAAACAGACATGGTCCTTGCATAGAACCCATACAATATGTGGCACTCGTCACATGATGGCGGGGCTGGCTTGGCCTATAAAAAGCCAAACCTACAATAAGCCAGCGGAACGAAACAGAAATGGAAGGCAGACAATTAATTTTCAAATATTTTGACCATAAATTAACTGTAACCCTCCCGCACCCCACCCCGCAACGTTACAGCAAAGATCACATTTACTATGACGACAAGAACGAAGCGGGCAATAATACACCCATACACTGATCCTCAAGGATGTATAACAGAACCAGGAATCATATCGCATAGCATTCGGGGTATATTTACTAATAAATATAAATTATACTCCTAACGAAAGCCAAAACGATATGTGAAGAAACAACAAAATGTAAACAAACTGCTGTAGCACACAGTAAAACAGCAGACCACACATCTAAATCAAGAATTTTGAAACCACTGATCATTGCAAACAGATCATGATAACACGCAAAACTTGGTTTTTCTGGTACCAATTAAAGTACGCAGCACCCAGAATCAGATGCGCGAATTAATGAAACATTTTCTTCACATAAACATCCGAGAAACACGGGTGTGACGTCACCCGCTCGGATCTTACGGAGAACGACGTCAGCCGATAATTGTGTTAAAACACCGATAAGCCAACACCTAATTTCATATCTGCCGATCAACTGCAAAAAGCATGTATTCTCTTGTCGCTATGCAAACAAAAATGAGCTTCATGGCAGATGGGTACCCGGCAGTTGGGAGCCGAGTACCCGGTTCCAGGAGTCGGTAAAGCTTTCTAAGTCTATAGTCCTAGAGCCAGCTGTCAGGGTCAGCTGTATATCAGAAGTAATAGAATGGTGAGTATTGATCGAAGGAGAACAAGTAATTCATACACAAGTCCACTTCTACTTTTGTCATTTTTGTATTTTACTCGCTAGCGAGGTGCTCCCGTACATGGGAGGGATTTCCGAAATGAACTGAACTATGGAGACTAGTTCATTGACAGGAATGACCTGCGAGAGATTAGGAAAGCAGCCCAAACCTGTGCAGGATGGATAAGTGTCACTGCAGCCCTACACTCCACTTAAAGTCCAGGTATAACGCTAAATCAACTTGCTGTGTTAGTCTATAGGAAATAACGCAACTTATATCAAATTGACATGATATGGAAATATATTTTTATACATATGATGTTGATCTTTTATATCAAACTTTTACAACAGGACGAAGAGCCTTGTTTTTGATTTTGACCATACAAGAAAACTGTTGAATATTTTGAAATTAATTTGACTGGAAGCCATTGCTCCCTTAGGCAGCAATGACTTCCAATCAAATATATTTCAAAATATTCAACAGAATAACTTTTATATCGTAAAGAATATACTTCTTCAGGCATTTGTCGGTGAAAGGGTTAACGATACGCATATTAAAAAAATGGGTTCCAATAAGAATGTAATGTGATTATATGAAAATAACTCTTGCACAGCTATTTATAAGCATGAAGTGGCTAAGCCAAGGAGGGTGGTACACCGCTTGTGATATCCCAATATCAGCACCCTATCTACGCTAAGTACTGTCATGACAAGGGCTTCCATTAATTTCCATGTCTGGGATTTCCTGTGCATAATAGCTTTTGGGGTCCAAGCAATAAACACGGAAATTTATTACGTGTAATTTGCATAAAATCATTTATAAGTGGCAGAACGCAGAGGCAAAGGCCAGAAGAAAGCTAAACATCATGAGGAAGCTGGCAGGAACAAAGTGGGGGTGCCAATGAAAGGATCCTCAAGACCATCTACCTAGGTGCCGTACGACCACACCTTGAGTATCGATCCAGCTCATGGATGACAGCAGCTAAATCTCATCAACAGAACCTCGACAGAGTACAAAACCAGGCACTGTGCATCATCACTGGTGGAATGAGATCAACACCAATAGAAAAAATGGAGCAGACAGCTAAGTTCAAATCGTTCAACAACCACCCGATGAAGATCAGGCAAGCACAGCTGTCATCAGGAAGACTTAAAAGATCAAGTTTTGTGAAAGAGACAAAAGCACTTCAAAGGAAACACCAAGAAATGTTGCCAGCACAAATAGAAGACCCAAACCACACACTTGATCCTCCACCCTGGGAAAACAAACTAGAGAGTATAGCTATTCGCACCACAGTACCTCATCTCACAACCAAAGATGAACACAGTGATGTGAGCAAGAAGGCCCTGACTCTAGCCATGCTGGAAGAAATGTACCCTCAGGAGACATGGATAAGGATCTACACAGATGGATCAGCCAAAGATGCAATTAGGAGCGGAGGTGCTGGACTGCACATACAGTATCCAAACGGACAACATGAGTCAGCTGCAATACCGACAGGCAAACACTGCACAAACTACAGAGCTGAAGTTGAAACACTGGTTCATGCAGCTAATACCATCAGCTGTTCTAGCAGACCATATTGCACAGATTGTCTTTTGATCTGATGCCCGCTCCGTCCTTGAGGCTATCACCAAAGGTAAGCTGCCACAACTTGAAGAAGCACTACAAACCATCAAATGCTTCCGGATAGCATTGCAGTGGATCCCCTCACACTGTGGAGTTCAAGGAAATGAGGAAGCGGACAAGATGGCAAAGGTGGGTGCAGAAGAGAATCAGACAGAAAACATGGTTACCAATACAGAGATGAAGACTATCATCAAGTCACTCTATAGAACACATCAATCAGAAGATGCCTACCTTCATCTCTCGAGGCCAGAGCAAGTGACCATTTTTCATCTCAGAACTGGACACAACAGACTAAACCAACACATGTACAGGCGGTTCCACCTTACGACATCGCCAGCTTGTCCTTGTGGAGAAGCAGAACAGACCACAGAGCACATACTTCAATGTTGCAGTACGTATCAGCTGCTGAGAGAAGAGATCTGGTCTTTGTCAACCTCTTTTCTTGAAAAGCTGTATGGGCCTGTGGAAGACCCGCAGAAAACCACAGATTTCATCTTGAGAACGGCTCTCCAAGTGTGATACCAGCGATCGAAAAGAAGAAGAATTTATAAGTGGTGTCAGTGGCAAAAAATAGTAAGTCCAGTACTTCCTTGGTATTTGTTCTGGGAGTCCCAACATGAATGTTGTGTAGTGAAAGCCCTGGTCATGACTGTCAGGGACAGATCTGACTTTTGCAATGTTCTAGTCAATAGGCTTGTGCTATTAATGTGTTGAGTGATCGCGATCGATTATTAAAAAATAATCGTGATTACTCGATTAATCAGCTTGGATACAAATTACCAAGACATAACAATAAAAGAATATCAATGACAAAAATTGCAATGGTGTTTAGAATGTATCACTGGAATGTCTGGCTCGATTCCAGTAATAAATTTTCGAAAATAGTCTTCTCTTGCCCTGCAAATGGACATACATTTACTACCATAATTTCTCGACTAAAGGCCGCCCTCGAATATAGGACGCTGTCCCAAATTTGACCAAAATCCGCCCAAAAAACTCTTGTATTCAAGTAAAATTGGTATAAAAAATAACCATCACTCAGCACTTTGTTTAATGCATGGCTAAAATTATCATGGTGGAAGAGAAATTATTAAATAGGACCGCCTAAATATCGTGTATCTTCAATAAAGATTGTTTATTACATCAAAATCAATCTAATTTTGGCATAAAATGTCTCGTTGAAAACATAGAAATCGTGTGATAGAAACAGATTGTAATGGCTCTTTTGCGTTTGGAGGCGCTGTGTGATCTTATGCGCTAACAGGAGTTGGTTATCTGGCTCTTGTGATTGGAGGCGCTGTGTAATCTTATGTGTTAACGGGAGTTGGTTATAAAACGGGTATGGGAATATTCAGATCGTCACTAGTTGTAATGACTCTTTTGCATTTGGAGGCACTGTGTGATCTTATGCGCTAATGGGAGTTGGTTATCTGGCTCTTTTGTGATTGGAGGCGCTGTGTAATCTTATGCACTAACGAGAGTTGGTTATCAAACGGGTACGGGAACATTCAGTTCCTATCGCGCAATGATGATATATAGCAATTTCCGAGTCCAGAATATTTAGATCCGAGTACTTGCTCTAATTAGAATAAAGATCTTTTGCGATTGGAGGCGAATCACATGATTTATACACGTATCTTTCCTCGACGCCATTTTATGTCAAATTCCGGATTAATTTTGATGTAATAAGCGATATGTATTAAAGAATAAGCAATATTTAGGCGGCCCAAATTAATAATTTCACTTCCGCTTGGTGTTTTTGGAGTATACATTAAACATAGTCGTCAGGCGGCGCAAATTTTCTAGGGTAACATTTAGTTCAATTTCCGTGGTATAATCTGTGACTTTTTAAGAAAGATTTCGACCCAAAAATGCACGGAAGGAATGTTCTCGATTATAGGACGCACCCCCCCTTCTAGTACATGTATTTTGACCAAAAAAATGTGTCCGTTTGTCTAATTTTAACGGTAAGCAAAATGTCTTTCTCATGACCGATCGCATTAAACAGTAATTTAAAGTTAGGTTTTGAAATATTTTGTGCAATAGAAAATAGTCTCGATTATTTGATTATTTAATTTTTAATCATAATTCACGATTTAAAACATAATCATGATTTTCGATTTAATCACATAATCACGCAAGCCTACTAGCCAATAGATTATCCAAATACCACATTTGTTAACCAAATATTAAATATTTATCCACATCTTTACTTCAATGTCACTTATAAACATGTTTGCAGTCAGTCATCATTAGTTAATACTATCAATTCTACAGTCCAGAGACAACAGGGTCTTACTATATAAGAAAGCTGTTGAATATTTTGAAACTAATTTGTCTGGAAGCTGTTGCTGCCTTAGGCATGTTAGGCGGCAAGAGCTTTCAATCATGTTAGTTTCAAAATATTCAGCAAACAGGAATTTTTGCTTTGCAATTGAAATGCTGGAATTAGTCAGGATATCCGGCAATCAATAAAATTAAATTAATTTTTATCATTAGCAATGATTTAGCCAATTCTGCTTATTATTAGCCAGATTTCAGTTTTACTAGCATTTGGCTAATGGGTAGATCAGTCCCTGACTGTATTATGTTGTAATCTTGAGTCAGGTTGACTGACGCCGCATAAATGATTCATGACAACAGAGCTCTTGAGATTTACGTGTACATGTAGTCAGTTGAATATGATTGAAATGCAGTGATGGCGCCATGATGGAGTGGGCTGAATGCCCAGAGTTACAAGTAATCCTTTCCAATTAGCACATTTTAGATCAAATTAATATCTACATGTAGTAAATCACTGTATTAAAATTACTTGTATAAAAGATCTTTCCATGTTTCATATATATTAATATGTACTTTAATATCAATAATCTTTTAAACAGCCAACGTGGCCAAAACCTACCTCTGTTGTGTCCATCAGCAGGTCGAGGGCATTTTTGAAAATTTAACACTGGAATGACTTGCGCTAGAACCAATCTAGTCATTCCAGTGGTAAATTTTCAGAAAATAGATTTTTGCCAGACAAATAGACATTCATCAAGCAAAGCATTTGATTTTCTTGAGCAATCATAAATTTGTGTTTTCAAACTGTCTATATTTTAACCCTTTAGTGACGAAATTTATTCCTCAAAATTAAAATATTTGCTTTTTGAATGCCAATTTGCAGGCCAAGAGAAGACTAATTTTGAAAATTTACACCTGGAATGACTGGCCCGGTTATCCGGCCAGTCATTCCAGTTGTAAATTTTCCAAAATTAGTCTTTTCTTGCTCTGCAAATGGGTATTCCTCTAGACCACTAAGGAGGCTGGTATCGTCGCCAAAGGGTTAATACATTATAATGTCCCATATGTCTTTCAGGTGTACATGTGATCAAGTAATGATTGCCAAATGTATGCTTTTGTTGACAGATATTTCTCCTAGTTTATGATATTGAATGACAGCGGATGAGCGTGTGTTTTTATATGAAGTATGCTTTTACTAACCGTTTAATAGCCAGACCAGCCAAATCATGTCTGAAATTTTACAATTATTGGAATGACTGGCTCAATAACCTTGATTTACATGTACTGTGTACTAACATTTGGCAAATAGGCTAATGAATAGGTCAGTTCCCGTATAGGGCAGAAACTGCTTGGAGAAGACTTTTCTTTGGGGAGCAGGAATAAGGCATACCTTGTGTTGAAGGCATATACTCTGCCTCTGTAGATTGTACAGTGATTTTAGACTGTGCTTTAGTTTGCCATTCAAGAGAACTACTTCCTTCAGTTGATCGGCAGCTGTGACATCATCTGGTCGACCAGCGTGGCCACTGGCTTTACCTCGGAACCAGGCAATCTTGTGCTCAGCCGCAACACAATTATCCTTGCCATGGTCCAGCGGTGAGTCAATCTTCAAAACAAAACAACAACACATAATAACCTGCAGTCAGCGATTGCAGCCCATCAGATCCCAGTCAAATTAGTTTCAAAATATTCAACACCATTTGAGTATAGTTGGTTTGAAATTGAGATACTGGAATTTCAAGGGTTAAAGTTCCCAATGGCAATTACCCTATTCTAGGGTTGCGTGATTTTTGCTTTGAAACATCGCAATTGATTTTATAAAAAAATCACGATTTTCGATTAAATCGTAGGTCCAAATTCCCAAAAGTATAAACCGGGGTAACGTGACAAGTCACCAAAACTGGGACTTTGAATTTCTAGAAAAAGTTGAAATAAATGATACAAAAATAGCACGAAATTAGAACACAATTTCATGCGACACATTCTTACCATCCTACGTCTATACTTAATGTATACCTAATATCCATCATCGCAGGAGTGAAATTATTAATTGGGACCGCCTAAATATTGCGTATAGTTTCATAAACATCATTTATTTCCTCAAAATTTAACATAAAATGTTGTCAGGTAAAAATATAAATCCTGCTTCCGCTTATAGCCTCCCTTTGTAGGACGTGTTTAGGTCATGACCCGAGTAGCACGAAGACGCTAATATTAGTACCCGGGGAGATACTGAGCAATCCATATACATAGGACGGTAGCTTTGAGTAGCTACAATAGTAACGGCGTAAACTCGTCCTATAGTGCAGTTTATAATTGCTTTCAGAATGTACGATTTCCATTTACGAGTAATCAACAGAGCGCAACAGTTCAAAGTACAACAATCTGGAATGCTGTTGCATTATTTTCTTTAATTAGGCATGACAACCAAATCAAAAAGGAAAAATTAGTACACAGCCTGAAATTGCTAAAAGAATTTAAAATAATTAGGTTCAGTGATTATTGCCTAACACTCTGCAACTAAGTATATACTTGGTATTTCACGACAGACTCAGGGTCTGCAGCGAAAGAAAGAACATTATATGCCGATTCGACGGAGTAATTAGCTGGTTTTCTCAATGACAAAGGTGTTACCTCGCTATTGTTAGCTGGTTTACCATAGAGCTTTGTGTTTTGATTAGGACTTAGTGAACACATGCGTGAAGCGATCAAGAAATAATACAATGGATAAATGCGTGAATGGATTATAACTGTATTCTTTTACTGCTGAATTATGAGTTTTAAAATATTATAGTCTGCTAAATTTTTTCACGATTTTCCGATATTTTTCAATTACATCGTAGAAAATCGCGTGTTTTTTTTCAAAATCGTGATTTTCGATTAAATCGTCAAATCGCGCAAGTCTACCCTATTCAGCACCCTCGACTTCTGATGAATATTTAACCAGGGAGTGTATGATGGGCTGGAGAATCCTGCTGGAATATCTACAGACATGCAAGACTAGGAAATAAAGATCTTCGTCACCAGGACCCAGTTTACAGCTGATGGTGACAATTTATTGTATTATAGATGTACGTTACACGTATGTTACAGTCATGCGTCACATTGTGCAAATATAATCATGTCCAACTTTCCATCAAACAATTAGTCATTGAAAGTAACTACATGTAGATGGACTGCATCCAATGTGTCGAGCCCTTTAGTTTTTCCACATACCACACGTCATGTGTGGCAGTATCGCGAAATCAGGATTTCTTAAAATAGTATACCCCTTGATGAATGAAATGTTTCCTGAAAATTCTAACATTATTCTAATTCTATAAAAGGCGACAAATCACACAGACATAAACTAGGTCCAAACCACATAAAAATATGTAAACAATTTGAAAATGATTATAATTATGATGGTGCCTGGATGCAATGATGGTATAGATCAAATCTGTGGAGTTTTATTAAGTTCGGGTAAGTCCTTGATGAATTAAATTTCCATTGGAAAACTTTAACATTTACCCGATTCTTGGTGCATAAAAAGCTAAGTCCCAACTCTGTAAAATATGGAAACAATTTGAAAATCATGTCACTTATGAAGGTATACATTTGTACATCAATCTGGAAAGTTGTATTAAGATCGAATAAACCCTTGATGATTTAAATGTACATTGAAAAACTTTATCTGTACGCCGCACACTGGGACGTTATTTGGATCGTTATACTTTCACTTTCACATTAAGGGTTGAGTAAAAATTCTCACAGGTTAAAAAATATTTTCTACAGTGCGCTAAATTGATTTATTTCTGTAAAGAACGATTATTGACAATTCCATTTCACACAAAATGAACACTAACACTTTAAACACTTTTCTGTAAAAGCCAGTTGTATCTGCATATCTGACTATTTTTAGTCTATTGACCATCCAAACATGATGTATTGTAAAATAAGCTATTACTCATATGAAAATTGCTATTTAGGATTAAATTGTTTAATATAGTAATAACTTATAACACTCATAGTTTCATGGCCTAACATGGCCAATCCCCGTGAAATGTTACCAGTTTGAGGTTAAAATCTGGTTAAGTTTTCATTATTAACATATCATATGAACAAATTCTAGGGATAAAGGGTTAAAGAAGCACCATCGATGCCTTGGCTCCAAAATACAGCTTTTCCTCGGGTATGTAGTTTTGTCTGCGTACTATTAAGATCTTCATGCAAAGGTACTATCCAGGCTCTGTAAGACACCGGTCATCTAGATGAATTATTCTTAGCTATGACTTGCCCATTTCTACCGAAGCTCGGCTACCTTTATGCATGAATATACATTTAAGCTGTTGAATATTTTAAAACTAATTTGACTGGGGGCTGTTGCTGCCTATAGCAGCCCTTTCAACTTTCGCATGGTTCAGATATGACAGAGCTACATCATTTGATCGTGACATCAGCTAATGCGTGATGTATTTTGCTTATGACGTCAGATACTTGAGTGACACATCTGATCTCTTCATTACGCACCTGTCTTAACAGATCTTGGTCCAGTGGAGAGCTGCGATACATCATGAACTTAGCGATGACATCTTCTGAACACAACAGCCAGCCCATTGCGAGCAACAATTCACGACTGCCACCATTCCTCATTTCATTCGGCATCTGTGCAAAATCTTCTGACAGGTAACCGAGTAACTGTAGTTGACGCTTAACAAAAATGACGAGCTCACGTTCTGGAAACAGAAAGCAGATTAGAAGTGTTCTAAACCTTCCGTGTAAGCCTTATAATATATCTACATGTACGACATACAGTGTTTCTCATCTAAATTGTGGAAGCTCCATGGACCACACATCCTGAAATCTGGGGGTCCTAAGCTGAAATCTGGGGATCACAAACTAAAAATCTAGTGATCCAATTGCAGCTTTTCTCATCCATGCTAAAAGTAGAAGGTAGCACAGATTCACACAAGGTCTATGAATTATGTGTGTTCCATGATAGATTTTGTGGGTATGTTTGTGCTAAAATCTATAAAACTAAATTAATATTTAATAATCATACAAGATTTTCAGGGATCCCAAGGGATCCACTGCCACTACTTTTGGGGGTTCCAAGTTGCATTTTGGGGTATATTATGAGAGTCCCTGATGACATATAAGGGAACCACACTCGCAGTTTGGGACAAGGAAAAAAGTAGGGGCTTATTAGAAAAAACAAAGATTAAGATAATGAATTAACCCCTTAACCGTTAGCACTCTGATGTCAGTATTGTATCTTTTAGTTTTACTGTGCAAACTAGAAAACTTTGTTTGACTCAGAGGGCTCCGCAATCACTGAAAATACTTCTCTCTCTATAGTATGTAGCAATTTTATTCAAAGCCTTCATATTATTAAAAAACTAATAAAAAACAATAAATTAAAAAATTAAAACAAATTTAGAAAAAAAGGAAATTGACAAAAATTGTACATGTAAATTTTGTATTAAAAAGGCCATTTTCACCCCAAATCTTGGAGCTATAAAGGTGAATCCTCCAAAAGGCACCCCTAACTATCATAAAGAATCTACCCGTTAAGTTTCATTAAATTATTTCTGTATGTTATGCTGTTTACAAGCACATTGACAAAAATACATGCAGTGAGTTTTTGCATTAAAATCCCATTTTCACCCAATATTTTGGAACTATAAAGGTGAACCCTTCAAAAGGCACATGCACCCAGCATAAAGAACCCACATGCCAAGTTTCATTGAATTATTTTAAGCGATTCAGTATGATATGGTGTTTACGAGGAAATTGACAACAATTTTGAGTTTTTACATTAAAAAAGCCAATTTTCACCCAAAATCTTGGACCTATAAAGGTGAATCATTTAAAAGGCACATCTCTCCAGCATAAAAAAACCCACATGCCAAGTTTCATTGAATTATTTTAAGCGATTCAGTTTGATATGGTGTTTACGAGGAAATTGACAAAAATAGTGAGTTTTTACATTAAAAAGGCCATTTTCATCCCAAATCTTGGACCTATAAAGGTGAATCCTTCAAAACGCACATCTACCCAGCATAAAAAACCCTGCATGGCACGTTTCATTGCATTATTTTAAGTGATTCAGTATGATATGGTGTTTACGAGGAAATTGAAAAAAATCGTGATGCTAAAATTAAAAAGCCCATTTTCAACCAAAATATTGGACCTATAAAAGTGACAGAAAGACAGACAGACAGACAGATGCGGTGATTACTAGATGGCTTCCACACCTTCCGGTGCGGGCCCTACTGACAAAGAAACTTGTGTACACTTTTAAACAATTTTGCTGGATGATGTTATTGTCTACAACAGTACAGCAACATCTTCCACCAAATGTTGAAAAATTAACACCAGTTTATCTATTAATTTAATTTGAAAATGTAAAATTTTGACATCAGACAGGTATGGGTTAATGGTCAAGCTGGCCAAAACTGGCCTCTGCATTTGTCTTGAGGAATATTCATTTGCAAGTCAAGATAAGACAATTTTTGGTAATTTACCACTGGAATGACTGGCTCGATAACCGAGCCAGTCATTCCAGTGGTAAATTTTCAAAGATTGTCTTATCTTGGCTAGCAACTGGGCATTCAAACAGCAAATATTTTAATTATCTTGAAAAAACTTGATCCCTTAAAATTTGCAAAGAAGCTGTTTAAAGAAAAAGTTGACAGACAAATGGACGGTCGCCACGGCATAAGCTCACTTGGCCATTCTGGCCAGGTTAGCTAAAAATCGGAATATCTTACTTGATTGACCACCCTCTTCAAACGTCAAATTTGGATATCATTACTTTGCTGCATACCACAATATTTGCATTTTCCATGATCATGGCGTTTTGGAATTCTTAAACAAATTTAACTTACTTTACAAACATAATTGCATTTCCGCGACAATATTTTCATGACAGCTGTCTAAATTCAATGATTCAATGTTTGAAATTCTAGAAAACAATGGCTGTTCAGAGACATATTACTCAATTCTGAAAGGTTCCAGATACATGTATGCATCACAGTCCAGGATGTAGGTAAGGTTATCTATGCAGTTTAGTGATGTCAGTCTAGCAGTATCCAGGACACAATCGACATGTACACTTGCCAACTAGGAAGTCTCGCTGCAGTTAAGGAATTATAACAAGATTTTGTTTGTTCACATTTTACATGTATGAGAAATGGCCATCATGAGAATTACAATTGGCTATATTTTAATTTCCGTGATTTTTACTGCGCATCAGCGTTACCGTAATTTGCAGGTTTTTTGCGACCATAGCGTTGAACAGACGACTGTAATACTGTAATTTGATGGCTGCTTTCATGAAAATTACAGACAATATGTATCTAGGTAAGCAGCTCTGCTTTATAAGCCAGATTTAGCAAATTGTGTTTTTTTAGCCTAGTTTAGAAGAATTGAGCTATTGTGTATGTCTGTCCCTGCACCTACCTGCATACAACTCAGTGAATGCACTGAATGCAGCCTCATCTATGTGTCCATGATGGCAGAAATACACAAGCTCAAACAACAGCTTCCAGAACGAAGATACCTGGAGATAAAAAACAGTACAAACACCCATAATGCTTTAGAAAGTCATGCATGACTACATGTACACCTTCCAAGTACAATGTACATGGGATAAAATAAGAGAAAAGACACCCATTTACACAGTCCTACACCTTCTATGTAGCCTACATTAGTTGATGACCCGCCATCACAAATCCGACTTCATTATTACATACGACTACGAGATGCACACTTATAGAACTTATTATAGCTTTGCATAATTGTTTAACAAGATTCTAAATGATGGCATATTACCTGACATCTATCAATTTTACAGTGTCATGACAATTAGTGCCATGGTCACAAGTCAGAAGTTGGTACCCCAAAAGTGGTGGACTCATTACACTTTATAAATTTTTCTTGCATTCAAATTCTATTATCTTTTGAAATGTTGCACCTTGAAAACAAAGTAAGGCATCATAACACCGCTTATTGTCTTGCCCTTCAAATAAGACCATCCCATGTCATTTGACTTGATAATAAGAGTTGTGCTTCAATATGTCCACCTATGTAAGAGGTGGACTAGGTGGCGGAGGAGACGGTGATGGAGTAATTACTGAAAGATAGTTGAACATTGGAGCACAACTATCTTATTATCAATCCAAATGACATATGAATGGTCTTATCTGAAGGGGAAGATAATAAGTAGAGTAATGATACCTTACTTTCTTTTCTAGATGCAACACTTCAAAAGATAATCAAGTTTGAACCCAAGAAAGATTTATGCAAAGGGTAATGAGTCCACAATTTTTTACTAATGACCAGGTATCACTCAGACAAATCAGATATCAATTCAGATCGGGAACGTGCACAATTGTTCACTGTGAGAGGATTCAGAGGAATACAAACATACATTCTGTGGCATCAGCATATACCGAGGGAAAATTGTACATTAGATTACTTTCCTGCTATTGTTTCCATTGCATACAGGGAAATTATTGGGAATGTGAGAACACCAAGCATGTTGAACTTTTTAGTTTAGTTTCATTCTTGGACCATACTGGTGATGGTGGTAATAACTCTCATGACACAAAGACATTAGAAACAAACACAAACTGAGGCAGGGTATAACTCAATGTATGATATGATTTGTAAGGACAGCGTAGTGGTTGCAAGACCAAATTGAATCGATGAGTCACTCTTTTCTGTTTCATGTTATGTCTGATGGTGTAGGTTGTGCTCAAGAAAACATTATTAGTTCAGGACACCTGTATTCAGAAGGAACCAAAGTTGTTCATGGTTATTACTATAATGTTTTTAAACCAAGCAGGACAGGTTCTATCTTTAAACAGATGAGAGAGGAAGATGTGGTTATTCCAGTTGGCCGTATTATTTATGTCGGGATAGATTTTCTTGTAATGGAGGACAATGATAACACCTTTGTGCTCAGGGTTCATGACCATGAAGATATCATGTGCTCTATAGCTCCTCTGTGAAGTATTCTTTGTACAGCAAAGTGTTACATATTATTGAAAAACTTCTCTTTTTGTATATCTTCAGTTACATAGGACAGAGTTACATAATTTGAGTATTTTGCATTAAGGTTCTCTACTTTTGAAAAATAATATTAACTCCCTAGCACTCTGACATCAAAATCTTTATTTTTTTTATTGTTTTCAAACACAAACAGATGCTGTGTTAGACAGCAATACATTTCACCAAAATTGTTTCTAAAATGTATGTGCCAGTATGTTCGCTAGTGTCTCAGTAAAAATAAAAAATTGTGACATCAGAGTGGTAAAAGTTAAGATTATATATGTCTTATTTCTGACATTTCCTTATTTTGTAGATGTAATTGAAAATACAATCTTATCATCATTTTGCAAAAAACCAGATTCAATTTGTATGGAAAACAAAATAGTTATACATTTTTTACCACACAAGGGGTTTTATTGAGAAAATGACAAAAACATTAAAGCTTTTCAATGCATTCCCAATGTAATGACACATGTTCACATCCACATATCTTCTCTACTATAATAGATAAACACATTTAGTTTGCAGTTTTTTGGAAGGGAATCATGTCTTTATTTGTCACAAAAATTATTTAAAAATTTACCATTTTAAGCATGAAACACTTTTTAGGACCTATTTATGACATGCGACCTCATAAGAAAGGTGTTGAATATTTTGAAACTAATTTGACTGGAAGCAGTTGCTGCCTACGGCAACAAAGTGCTTCCAGTCATATTAGTTTCAAAATATTCAACAACTGAAACGGGAATCTCTTTACCAATTGACCAGATTATCCATCCATCATCTGACGTCATAATCAACTACATGACGTGTTGGATGACATCATAGTCAATGTCGTCATGTATGCCATAGATAAGGTCATCAAGAATGCTCATGAATGCCATAGATAAGGTCATCAAGAATGCTCATGAATGCCATAGATAAGGTCATCAAGAATGCATAAGTGGTGACGGATTAAGTGTTGTTGGAGGAATTGTCTGTCTTTACTATTTAATAAACATGCTGCTGAATATTTTGAAACTAATTTGACTGGGGCCCCAGTCAAATTAATTTTAAAATATTCAACAGCTCACCTACAGTTTTGTATGTCTTTACTATTTAATAAACATGCTGTATGGCAGCAATACATGTAGCAAGGTCTGTATAGTTTTCTGGAAATTGATAGTCAGGGAGTTCAGGGATCGATCGATCCCAACATATGTGTAACTATTGCTTTGTCAAATAAATTCTGAAGTGGCCACAATTATTCAGAAATGGCATTATCATACTGGTTACTCGCTCTAATAATTAAATAAATAAATGACTTAAAATGAAAAGAGTTAGTCAGTAGGTATCAAAAACACAGTGTAATACTATTAGTCTGAGTATTTATCATGGTTGCCCTGTGTACCATTAACCGCCAAAGTTTAGTTGCCCTTCTGAAAATCAGGGCAAATGGGCATTTTGATCCTTGGTGACACGGTTTCTTAAATGCAGGGTCTGAAATAAGGAGAGTCAATGTGATCTGACAAAAAAGCGGAAGTTTACTAACCTGACAGGGGGTCCGGGGTTCCTCCCCCGGAAATTTTTTAAATCTAGATGCTCTCAGAGGCCATCTCCTGCATTTCTGGAGAAAAATATAGGTTTTCGGTTGGCTGTGAAATTGTTCTATTTTTACCCATTTTGTCCTGAAAAAGTCAAATAGACTAAGACATTTTCAGGAGAAAATGCATAAAGATAGAACAATTTCATAGTCAACTGTAGGACCCAGAAAATGAGGACTTAACCACTTATACTTGGTCCTCCATTTAGCAAGGGTTGCCCCTTTGGGCACTTTTCGCTCAGATGCCATTTTAGCAACACATCAACTGCTGTCACAGTCATGTACAATTAAATTTTAAACAAATTTCACTTTAGAACAAATTAGTCAAAGAAGGCTTGTGATAGTTTTCCTGATAAATGTTCACTTGCAGGTCAAGAGATTATTTTTGAAATTTTCCATTGAAATGGCTTATTCAGTAACTGAGACAGTCATTCCCGTGGTAAATTTTCAAAAATAATCTCTTGACCTGCAAATGGCCATTAACTATTTTTAATTACAATTTTTAGGCAAATTTGACCATTAAATGGTTAATTGTAGAACGCGAATATAATGGTAACGCGCGTGTTGTCAAGTGTCTTCTACAGCGCGATTATTTATGAACTTGCTTTCTTCACTTCTATTGTGAGAAAACTCGCCCGCTATTTCATTAGTTTTCTATATACAGCTACCAAGGAAATCGCGAGGAAGAATTAGCTTCTTCAGTATCGAGGCGTGAAAGAACGTGTCTCAACCTTCTGTGAAAATCTCTCACATAATGTCATTGGATTTTCTAGATATAATTATGTCCAACAACCAATGAAATTGCGAGACCAAATTCTCTTCTCATGACAGTAGGTGTGTAAGAACACATCACTAACTCGTGCGCAGTGGCAGATTTTGTAGATCCGCCATTGCTAATTTTTCATTGACTCGATCATTTTCAGATTAGCGAAATGACAAGATTTTGAGTGGTATCATTTATCAGATGTTCTATGCAATTTTATCTGTCATTTATTCGCCGTATGACTTAATTTTCAAGTCACTCACGGTCTATATCCCTCATTAGAAATCAGAAAATTTGCCAGTATAAAAGGTTTACACTATTCCCGGGACAATTAGCTATTGTAAGACCACCCTCTAGGATGAATTTGCCGGTATGACGCGTTTTGACAGATCACGAATACTGGTAACCAAGGTGAATATCGTTTTCACTTAGAAATGTGCAAATGACGCACAAACGCGCGCTCGATCGATCTATCGTATTTGAGTGCGATACCAACATTGTTCACTTGTTCTCTTTTTCCAAAATTTGCAAATTTCCCCCAAAATTCATGTTCAGTAAAAAAATGTTACCCATCCAGATTTGATCGGACATGACCGATGTCCGACCATTATTTCATACCCTGATTTAGCTGGTCCTGCATCACACAGCTCATAGATTACTGTACCAAAGCTGTTGACGATGGTGATGCAGTCCCATCTCATCTACCTTGATTTTGCCAAAGTGTTTGACACTGTTCCACACCAAAGTGCAAACTCCACAGCTATGGAATTAGTGGTGACACTCTAGGATAGATACAGGCATTCCTAAGAAACAGAAAGCACTGAGTATCTATTAGTGCATCTTGCTCCAATTGGACTCCAGTGTTAAGCGGCATTCCACAGGGCAGTGTGGTTGGGCCACTACTTTTCTTCTGCTTCATAATTAATGACATGTCAGGAGCAGTAGAAAGCATGATCAAGCTCTTTGCCTGGCACATTTGTCCAGGGGCGCCAGAAGCAAATTTGAGGGGTGGGGGCAGGTTCCACAAAAAGGGCACAAAGATCTGAAATGATGTTTCCCTCTCTCTCGTGGAAGGGTGCTTTGGGATACAACCCACACACCCAAGCGCCACAAGAAAAAACATTGAAAGGTGCAGGCTCCGCGAATCGTCTTCATGCATTCTGAGTTGTCTATGATCCATATATAGATATTAGAGCAATATTGAGTGAACTTATGTACTCTTTGGTTCCTTGTACCTCTTCCCAATTCACATTATTGTGGGCAATGATCCTATGATGCTTGCTTCTAGTCAATTGGAAACTGACTAAACAAGCGAGCAAGTGAGACTGAGCGAGCGGGTGGGTGTGGGTGGAGTGTGAGTGAGCAGATGGCCAGGTCATTGTGTCTGTAAGTGAGCATGTGTGCATTCATGCATGTCTACAAGGTGGACCTGCAGTTTTTCTTGAAAAAAATTTGATTGACCCCAATTGGTTTCTAATTATATTTGCTAAATACACCTTTCCCAGATAAATTGCTCAGCTAGCAACTGGCCGGTATTGGGTGAGTATTGCGCTAAAAGACAGCACAGCTTAGAGTTCCTAAATTACAAACACGCAATTATTGAAGTCATGCACCATTGCAAAGCTCATCTAATTTTCTAAACGTTTATGGATTTTTTTTAATTTTCACTGAGTTATTTGCATATATAAAATACACCAATATCCCTCCCTAGATTTACTAAATCAAATGGCCAATAGGGTGTATTTCAAAAATTATAATTAGCTTGACAAATTTGTTTTTTAACGTAAAAAATAATACGTAGCCTAAATGTTTAGAAAATTGGATGAGCTTTCCAATGATGTGACTTCAACAATATTATGATCCTATAATTATATTTCTTCATATAAATGCTTTAAGAGCCTTGTTACTGGACCTAATAGCGATTAGTCATGTAATACTGTTCAGGCATCTCCTGGCTGAGCGATGCATTGTGGGAAAGTATTTTCCAAAAATATGTCAATCTGGGAAAGGTATATTGTGGCCCAATAACTTCAGCGGTTACAGAGGAAGTGTTTTTTGTCAAAGCTGGGTTATCAAAGACAGCCGCAAGTCAACTCAACTAATCATTTTGAACATGTGAACAAAGTTTGTTCAGTTTCTCGCTTTAGATGAAGTTTTTTAGTTTCAGGCCAATGAGCCAAGCAGTCTCACAAAAGATCTTTAAATGTAATTTTTAAAATAGCTTCTCGGGACCAACCGTGGATCCTTCCAGCCCAGTTGTTCTTGAGAACTCGCTTAAAGACAAAAGGTGGACAGATGCTGCACAGATAGACAGATGATGGACGGCTGACATAAAATAAGTTGATTACTAAACATAATAAATTCTTTAGGGTGTTAACTATTCTGAGGAACATTTTAAAACTAATATTATTGAAAGGTTTTGTTGCCTGAGGTAGCAACGCCGCCAAGTCAAATTAGTAATGAATTATTCAACAGCTAGCGTGTATTGAATGAGTGATCTAAATTATCATTTCGCATCATCTTACATAGCCATATTGGCATGGGGTGTCCGAGGGAAATCTGGCTCAGGCTCAGACTAATCAAAGGAGGCCTTCAAATGACTCATTTTGTTTTCGTGTGGGCAGTGGCATCATCGCTTATGGCTAGAACTAAAAAAGCTTGACATGGCTAAACATGTGTATGACGACCGTACGAGTTGGTAAGGTGGGTGGGTCAGCGGTGCTCATAGCCATACACAAATTACAGCATTCAAAAGTCCAAGAGAATGGTATTTATTACTCATAATGCAGAAGATGGCTTCAGGCACATCTAATTTTCACATTCTGCCGAGGGAGGCCAAACACCCAACACCACATCTGCCTCCCATTCTGGAGGAGGGGAGACAATGAATCTTAGACCCATTCCTCAACTGCCCCCACCGACATCGAGCCCGTACTACGGCCATGTGTATACACATTTTTTCTACCTTTGCATACAGAATACACACCACGCGTCAATTAAAAATGTCATTTTGACAGCTGTCAATTCTAGTATTCCATGAGTGTCGCCAGGAATAGCTCTTGTTGTAGTGCTACCATGCACATAGCTGCACCCAGCTGCCCATCACCGTGCATATAAATCTATTCTACCCACTAAGTCATTAACGGAGAGTGGGACACTATTATGTCAAATTCCTATTTTATCTTTACTTGCAAAATGCGTGGAACGTGTTCAGATTTGGAGATGGAAAGTATCAAAAGACTGATAATATACAAAACACTTCAATAATAAATTAAGTGAATAGATCACATGTAACTACCACTACATAAATAGCGGCTTATAGCGTTGTGAGTTGAAAATGGAAACCATGGCCCATAGAGCTTCACCATTAACCTTGTGAGTTGAAAGTGAAAACCTGGGCACACATAGTAATTCCACGTTGCTATTAGACTTCTAAGTAGAAAGCGATAGCCATGGTGGAGGGATGATGGCAGGAAATTTGTCTACACGTCTCAGCCTGTGGGGAGAGAAAGGTATTTGTATTTTCTTTCTGGTGTAGAACCCTTTTATGCACGAAAAAAGATATCTTCAGCCTAAAAGCAGGTCCATATTACGTTATGGGCTGAATGCCAAAACATGTTACAACCGAACTTTACTACAACTGCTGTCTGCTTTTTTCAAGTTCTAAACCAAAGTTTAATATTTTTCAATAGAAATAGGTAAAGGGCACAGCTGCCCCCGCCGCCCCCATGCCCAAAGGGGTATGGGGGCAGCTGTCCTTGTGCTTCCGGTGGCCCTGCATTTGTCCTGTTGTATAGGAACCTAGTCCGACCACACTTAGAATATAGCAATGTCATCCGATCCCCCCCTTCTACAAGAAAGACATGCAATGGGAGCGTCGAATTACCCAAATGAACCCAAATGATGCCAAATGAAACCAAATGATATCAAATGAAAAACAAATGATACCAAATGAGTAGTCTATAGATGCAAATGCAACAGTTATCTTACGGAAAAATAATGTCACGTGATCAGCATCAGAGTTGCCAGATAGAAAGGGAGGTAAATCTTTTTATAACTGTTGCGTGGAATAATATAAGAGGATTTATCTCCCTTATTATCTTGAATCGTGAATAAATCTTGACATCTTTTGCATGGGAGAACCATCCAGACGCCCACATGTATAATAATAATAATAATAAAACAACAACAACAGTGGCCTTCCTAATGTGGGCTGGGGTGGGGGGTAGGTATAGGGATGGCAGGGTTGGTAAGTTTTGGACACTAGTGGTTTAAACCGTCCGCCCAAAATCGGTTTTGGACACCTGAAAAGTGTCCAAAACTGTCCAAAACCTAAAATCCTGGTCAAAAATATTTCTCCATAAGTGTAAATTATATTTTAAGTTGATTAAAACCTGTTACTACCAGTCAAATTAGTTTCAAAAATATTCAGCAGGGTGTTTTCCTTATGATTGAGACTAGACTGTGATTCAGGGATTAAAACCTGGAAGACATACAACTGAATCTACTGAATGGCATGTATTTGTCTAAACATTAAGTGCCTGTCTACCTGCTTTAAAATTTCCAACAAATATATACACTGATCATAAGATCACAGCTCATACATGTAAGTGACAGTAAGTCTGTTAAGATGTTTTTACTACTATTAGCTGACTTAGCCCTGCTAGTTAAGTTTTCTCATTGCTTTTTGATAGCTATCATGGCTATGTTTATACTACAATATTCCTCTGATACATGTTTACACAACTAGCATACAGTGACTAACCTCTAGTCTGACAATTAATACAATTATCAGCTTATTTCATCCCTATATAATTCTACTCCACTTTCTATTAGAAATCAGTTATCAAGTAAATCTTCTTAATTAAGTTCATCTGTTTAGTTCCTGTCTGGATGTTCTCTCAGTATAATATTAACTTTTGATGTTATTTGAAATATTTGATCAAAGATGTATTTTAAGGGTGGTAGGCCTAAGGATCCAATTTGGAAGCGCCTAAGGATCCAATTTGGAAGCGCCTAAGGATCCAATTTGGAAGCATTTCTTAGAAGTTCAGAGTAATGGAAAATCATTTGCTAAGTGTAGAGAATGTGATTACAAACTTGTAAATAAAGTAGCAAGAATGAAAGCCCACTATCAGAAGCATGAGACACCGACTCCGGAACCCATCATCAGTGAAGAGGTAACTTCTATATCACTTAACATATATACAAGATTTGTTTGAAAACAATTTGACTGAAAAGTTTGCAAGTTGAAGGAAAGAGTTTCTTTCTACATAGTTATGACACTGGTTCGATGACTAAAAGTGCTGAAAACTGTATGGTTAAATGCCAGGAGACAATTAAGCATGATAAGCAGAAATATAACTGCACAGTCAGGACGATAGTTACAGATAATGAGAAAAACATGGACAAGATGCGTGACAATTTAAAGGCAGAGGATAATGATTTAGTTGTATATGGCTGTTCAGCACACTGGTTAAACTTGTTAGGACAAGATATAACACCAGATTCACTAATTAAACATATAGTTGAAATTCAGAAATATTTTAGGAATCACCACAAACCATTATCCTGGCTCTCCGATTGCCCTGGCAGTATGAAGCCGCAGCTTCCTTGTGACACAAGGTGGAAGAGTCAACTAATAACTCATAACAGACCACACTTCATGAAAATTGTCCAGGACCACGAGGGAGAGTTAGAGAGTGCTAGTATTAGAAAGATTATGGATTATAACCTATTTAAGAATGCCAGAGACTTAGCAGAGCAGCTAAGACCTATTTCCCAGGCAATTGATATTTGTCAGGGTGACTCGGCAACACTGGCTGATGCATGTAATGTTTGGATTAACCTTAAGAACAACACTTTTCTTGAACCACATAAAAAGCATGTATCTGCTTGTTTTCACAAGGCAGTCTTGCCAGAGCACCTCGTGGCATACACACTACACCCAAAGTACCAAGGAGAGCTGCTCACACCAGATCAGCTTGAAATCGTAAACAAATGGGTTATAAGTAAAGATCCGAATTTCATAGCGACATTAATCTCTTACCAAGCCAAGAGCATGCCATTTCCTGTATCTTATTTCTCTGATGCTGCTGTCCAGGTACCTCCACTGACATGGTGGAAAGGTCTGAAACCTCTAGGTGTGTCTGCAGATTTTATAGACATGGCCCTTCAATTGATGGATGCGCCAGCCTCATCAGCATCCATTGAAAGAATCTTTAGCAATTTCAGTTACATACATACAAATATCCGGAACAGACTAGGAGTAGAGAAAGCATCAAAGCTTGTCTTTTGTTATAGGATGCTGAGAGGACTGTCTGATTTAGATTACTGAAGGTTAAATGAGCATAAGCAACATGTCATACCTCTTACACATTTCATAAAACTGAATTTTCATGCCTGTAATCTTAATCTGTTAACATGCATAATATTTGTAATAACTTTATATATCTTAATATACAATGTAATACGATTTGTATGTTATTATGGTGTTTTGTTTCTTTTATTGCATTATTACTAAGACTAGTAAGTAAGCATGAATAAGCATAGTATAAATATGCTGAAATTAGTTTTGGACAGTTTTGGACTGGTTTAAACCCTTTAAGACAGGTTTTGGACAAAGTCTGTTCAAAATTAGTTTTGGACAGTCCAAAACCCAACCCTGAGGGATGGTAACTAAAAAAACATCTGATCAATGCATTGAATCAATAATCGTGTTTATGTCACGTTTATCATATGAAATTATTAACTCTGGTGCAAGGTGGTACACCCTCTTGACTGACATCCCGCCCTGAAGGTATTTTCTTTCAAAATAATGTACTTCTTTTGGGTAAATTGTATTAACAGCTTATTCATTTGGTATCATTTGGTTTCATTTGGTATCGCTTGGGGTCATTTGGGTAATTCGGTGTGCCACATGCAACTACTGGAAAATGTTTAACGTCGAGCCACGAAATCTGTTCCAGGACTCAAGCAAATGCCATAACCAAGAGCGCCTCAAATCACTCAAACTGCCAAGCCTAGTGTACAGACATCTATGGTGTGACACAATAGAAATGTACAAATATCTACATGATGTGTACAGCGTAGACCATGAAGCCATTCTACCACACGACAAAGGTGACGGGACAAGAGGACACAGTTTCAAAGTGCAGGAACAACGTTTCAACACAGACACCAGGAAGCGTTTTTCAGTATTAGTGACCAACCACTGGAACAGTCTACCAGAGTCAGTAGTGACGGCTCCATCCTTCAACTCATTCACGGCAAGGTTAGACAGACAGTCACGGTGTATAGACATTTCGGCAGCCAACCATTTTCGGCAGCTTGGAGTACATTTTCGGTAGCCCGTTTTTGGCAGCCTATATTAGTGTGTGTTTTATTGTTATCCCTGTGTTACCTATATGTTACCCTATATCTATGTCGCTTTAACAGAGTCGATATAACAGAAATATATACTAATACTATACGTGTGTATTATATAGTAATAGTATATATTTCTGTTATATCGACTCTGATAGACTGAAATCCATAGCTAATTACCGCTAATTGCTGGTTGACGAATTTTATTATGTTTGTTTTTTCAGCCATGCCGACTCTAAGAGCAAAACGAACTAAGAGCCAGTTGCTGCAATGAAAGTCAAGCGCCGAGACGTGTGAAATATAATTTCATGTTATTTTGAAATAAAGACATAGGCCTATATCGATCCTTCTTTAATAAAGTGATTGGCTTCTAATCAATACAAATTTTAGTTCAATTGTATGTTAAATTAACTGGCTATGGCCAAAAAATTAAAAATTCTAGAATATTTAAGGCGTAACATATTTGAAAAGCAACGTCAATTTAGAAAATCAATGTATCATGTAATTTGTGTATCACATGAAAATGATAATTTTGAAAATAATTTTTCGGGTTGAGACTTGGAGTAGATTTCCTCCAATTTTCATTAAGATCTACCAAATAGCTAATGTTTGAAGCAAATTTGGAAATGCTCATTAGAAAATATAAATAATTTCGAAACTCCGCAAGAAACTCTTATCATGTTCCGTCTGTAGTGGTCGAAAGATTAATACAGACTAACAAACGATCTGAATCACAAGTACGACCAACAATTGCACGTGCATTTTGATTTGTTGACGTTGTTTCTTAAAGCTGGTTGGTTAGAGCTCTTTCTATTGTACATGTGTATTTGTAATCCACGTCTGTGTGTATTCCGACCATTGTAATGGTTTCCTGCAATTAAAGCCCATGCTAGCTAGACTCGGCGGGTGATAACAATGTCCTCAGTTTATAATCCCTGCTGTTATCTTAACGCCAAAAATGTTAAGATGCGATCTCTTGCGTGAATGAACAACACATTCCGCTTGCACAGCAACTACTTTCAGTATGACGTACATACCTTGTAAGCAAATAACCTTTAACAGATAAATTCATTTCAAAATATTCAACATTTTAATTAATTGTAACAAAATTTAATTTCACGCACCTTGTACGCGCGGTCACACCGTACGCGACCATATATATAAATCTAACGGAATTGTGGATATTTAAAATAATAATTTGACTGGAACCTGTTGCTGCAACAAATCGACTTAGTCAATAAGTGAACAGCTATCTAAAGAAAAGAAAATCAATTATTGACAAATGTAAATCCTGCTAGATTTTTAGGAAAAAATTTGACTGGAACAGGTATTCAACACTGGTGGATCACATTGCCAAGTGGTATTGATTAGCAACGCGAGTTTACACACACGCACGCTACTTATTAACAAGGAATTTATTTTCAAAATATTCAAATTCAGATTTCACCATATTACATGGCGACGAACGTGTACGCACGTAGACACTCGCGTATTCATTAAATGACCACCTAAATATGGTCTCTAAAATATGCTAGTCAGTTATAATAATAATAATAATAATAATAATAATATGGTTTCAAATGGTTCACTAAATTATCTTTGTTCTCAATTTGGCTGAACTTCTCGTGGTGAGAGTCGTGAGTAATCAATATGTATACATATTATATACAAATAAATAAATATGTATATATATTAGATGAAACGAACTAGCCGAAACCTATTAAACATATTAACATTCGTGTCTCAAATTTATGACAGCTATGCAGGAAAACTGTTCTATATTTTGAAACCGATTCCACTGGAAATTGAAAATTCTATTTAAAAATACTCAACATTTCAAACATCAATTAAAATGAGGTCTAAGAATTTCAGATCTATGGTTACTTAATCACGGCATTAACCTAAAAAAGGAAATATTATTAGACATAGACAGACTTATACAGATCGCCGGTAAGGTAAAACAATTTTAATAACATTCATAACATTACAATATTTTACAGCAATATAACAATGTTAAACATGCTGCCGAAAATGTAATAATGTAAGAGGCTGCCGAAAATGTAATGTTTTATGCACCATATTTGCGTCTCGGTAGGCTGCCGAAAACGCATTGATATTTGCGGCTACCGAAATTACACGGCTGCCGAAATCACCTGAGACCACAGTCACAGTGAGGCCACATACAGTGTACACGATAGATTCCCCGATCATGACCGTGCACACCAACATACCAATTCAACAGGTGCAGGATCCGGCCGCCAATGAAGATAGTGAAGACCCGCTACAGGCTGCGTAGCCTAACAAGCAGAAGAGGACTATGTAACTATGTAAGTTAGCTGAGCTAATAAATGCGAAAACTGGTGTTTTAAAAAAAAGTTAACACTACCGCGGCGTCATCATTAAATTTCGCCAAACGAAATGTTTCTGCGTTTATATTAGATGACACGTTTTCCTTCAGAATCTTAGTAAGCAGTACTATTGTGTCCTTTACACGAGCCATTTTTGGCAACTATCTTCTCCTTGTCGTGTCTTGTTGTATGTATTTCCCGTCTATGCATACATCATCATCGTCGTCGTGTTTTCAGAACATAAGCCTTAAAGGGAAATTCCAGTGAAAATCGGGAATAAGTCAACTAAAAATATACTATAATCCGAAATAGTTGCCGCAAAAAAATATATAATACACCATTCCATTGCCGAGAAATAATAAAATGAATATGCCCAAAACGCTCGAAAACGTGACTCCTGGGCGCATCAATTTTCTCGCAACGAGAGCGAGAAACCACGAGATTAGGACATCAACGACACACCAGCAAAATATCGCCAGCCCTTTTAGATTTACCTGTTTACTTCGCGTTATGACGGCCGAATATTAATTAACTATTAATGACCAAATTCTGTCAGGAAAATCAGAATATTTCCTTATTGAATGGCCATTTGCAGGCCATGCGAAGACTATTTTTGAAAACTGACCACTGGAATGGCTGGTTCAGTTACTGAGACAGTCGTTTTAGTTGAAATTCTCAAAATAGCCTCCTTTTGACCTGCGTCCTCAACTTGACGATTGCAGAGGCCGGTGCTGGCGTGAAATGGTTAAATCGCATCATGTCCGCATGTCAAGCATGGGCTTGCAGTAATAGAAACGATCATGGAAAGAGTACGGAAATTCACATTTTCAGATACCGATCCACAGAAGCATCCGCATGAAAAGGGGCTAACTGAAAGATGGCATCATAACATCGGCACTGGATGGATTTCTTCCACATTTAAATTTGAAAGACACAAGTTTAAAACATATAGTCTGTAAAATTTTAAAATAATGTGTCATGCATTTCAAAACAAAAGGCGCGGTACTTAATTTTAATATAACAGAACAGAATCAAACTCAACAATTAACGTCGTATTTGCTTGCATCAATTGTGAAACGAGATTTGCAAACCAAAATGAAACGATGTCGCTGATTGCCCGGTTGGTCAATTATAGGCAACCGCTTAGCGGCTTACTTCATAGACGATAGTAGGTGACAGCTAGTAAATAATGGCAAGTGTACGCTAGACATAATTAGTAGTCTAGTGCTTTCACACTATTGAAATCCAGCGTTATTAATCATTTACAACATTTACTCACAATTTTAAAATAACTATGCAGAGTGTTGAATATTCTGAATTAAATTTCCCTGGAATTATGTTGCAGTAGCTTCCAAACTAATTAGTTTCACACAATAGGCATATGCAGGGTAAATTTTTAGCTTTCTGCTTTTCTGTCCTTGAAAGGGTTAACTAACTGATCCCAAATTTTTTAATGTTGACCCATATTTACTGCCTGTTGAATATTTTGAAACTGGAATTTGACTGGAAGCAGAAGTTGCAATAGCTACAGCTTTCAGAGAAATTACATTCAACATTTATTCAACTAACATATTTTTCAAGAATTTGTTGTAGCTGGTTGATCGCAAACACGCTCCTGGCATAACCCTTCAATGTTTTTAAAAAATAGAAATTGCCCATAGGAAAACAGTTTTTGACAACTTAGCACTACAATGACTGGCACGATCATCTGGACACTAATTGCACTTTAATTTCCTCCAAACACTGTGGCAAAGTGTCAGTTGTTTAGCCAGTACGCTAATTATCTACGAGATGCAAGATTTACCTCCCCTGGTTACGGCTATCCTCGAGCGGGCAAACAGAGTAGGTGTGTCTGTGACATCAGCTGCTTGTCCAAAATGGCGCCTCTATCTACTGCTAATTTAGCAATTTAAATTGAGGATATCTTTTTTATTTGTTGGCATAAAATTGTGCTCTTGGTCTCAAATTAATGCTAAAATCCTACCAGTGGAATATCCCTTTAAGCGGGGCGCACATCAGAGTAACTCAAAGGAACTCGACAGCGATACGATGAGACGCGAGGGGGTGACGACAGCTAGAAATCGCTTCCCAGTCTCATCGGCTCGCTGTCGAGTGCCTATACCGTGCACACTGCTGAAACTTGATAACGACACATATCGATTACAGAATGGACCTGGCATGGCATATAAATCACTCGCACTTGACCACAATTATCACATGTGCATTTTGTCGAAATGGCAGCTAGTAGGTCATTACATCGGAAAATGATGTTATCCATGTGTATCCTACTCGATACGGAAGAAGATCCACCATCAGGACGTCCATGTCAATGGTGGATGCATGAATGGATCAAGCAAAGAACAGTTCAGGGAATTTACAACAATCTATTGAGAGAATTTGAGGTAAAGTTGTATGCACACAGTTGGTTATTTCAGTTTACTTTTCTATCAATACATCGATATACATGTACATGCATATAATGTTGATACAAATACTCAATCGGTAAATGATATAAGGACGCGTCTACCCGCTCGCTCTGTTACCAATATATGTATTTTATTAATATTAAACATGTGCCCCTACATCTACATGTATATGCACATATTGTTTCTCTATGGTGGGCAAATCGTTTCAGAAGAAGTGGACATAGGTATTTATGCACATGTGCTTTACTGCTTATACGTTGTCTTTACACAGAATCTGTCTTCAAAATGTGTTTGACTGCACTGTCAAGCATCTAAATATACACAACGTATTCACTCAGTGATCTCTACCACTTCCCCACCCCCACACACACACACGCGCACGTATACAAACAGACATGCACGCGCACATGTACACACGCACACTCACCCATGGATACAAAATACACCACATGTACACACGCGCATGTAAGCACATACAGACATGTTCATGTGCAAGTGCACATGCGCATGTACGCGAGCGTACGCACATGCACATAAACGCCTATGCGCACATGCACGTTTTTGGTTATTCCCGCTACATCAATATTTACAATTTAAAATTTCAGCTTACAGACGGGGCTTCCTACTGCAATTATCTACGTATGGGAAAGAACATAGTCAATATCCTGCTTGCTAAGGTACAGTCACGCATCGAAAAGAATGATACCAACTTTCGGTGTTCTATCTCTGCTGGGGAGAGCTGGCCATCACTCTACACTTTCTTGCAACAGGTAAGAACATTTCTCATCTAAAACTTGAGAACATGGACAATGCCAGTCATTCATTGCTGCCCATCATGATGTAAAATGGCTAACGGCGTAAACATTGATTCAGTTAGTGTTAATAGACTGCAATACATTAACATAGATTTGGCGTAGATGCAACAAGCCAATCATGGATGGGACATAATATAATTTGCTGGCCCTGATGTGATGGATGTTGTCAAACCCTGGTGTATGTTATGTGAAGACAGAACGGACATGGCCAAACCTGATACCATTGGCCATCTTCAACCCAGTGATTCTCATAAGGGTCCTTTTGAGGGTATATACACCTAAAATTCAGCTTGGGACACCCAAATGTGGGAAGGATGCTTATGTCAACAAACCCATCACATCACTGACAAAAAATATTTCTTTTTCCTTATTTTAGGAGAATCGTACAAGAGTCTGCACTACCAATTTAGAGTAGGGGACAGAACTATCAGTTACATAATCTCTGAGACGTGTCAAGCATTGTACGATGGTCTTAAAGATGACTACTTGCAGGTATAGATGAAAAATGGAATTTCATACAACCAAGAAAAAACACATTATTTTATTCAACAAAATTGATAACATTTATTTTATATCAGGGATTTAAACACGTTACGCCAACCATCAATTTAGGATGTTTTTTTTGTCAGAACTCACAATTTCATGATAGGCATTTTGGATGGACCATAACGTGCCATGCTATTTTAAATAAAGTTATATATACTTCATATATACTTCAAATATAAATGTTTATACTTAAATCATCAGGTATGTACAGTTGTACACTGTATAAAAATAAAATATGTGTAACATTGTAGTTCTTTTATAACAAATGGATCATATGATTAGTTGGGTTTAAAGTTTGATTTTCTGTAACAATAAGCAAAAAGCTCAGAATCTAAACAATTACATGTATGTCAAGTTATGTGTGTGTAGTCTATTACCTGCTAGGATATATTCTCTAATGTGACAAAAATAATCATGTTACATTGACAGATTTAAATCATATTTGGTTTGTTACCCTTTAATAATTATTTACAAATACTACAAAAACAAGAGCACTTAGAGACTGCAGACAGGCATTTTGTCACATTTTTTTCCAAAACTCTCGTTTTATGGCTTTTAATATTTTTTCCGGATTTTCTATTTACGCCGAATTGAGCCCAAATTGTTGCTATCATATTGTATAATAACATATAAGTTTGTGTTAAAATTGCACAATTGAAAGCGTATTGCTGTAATCCCTGCAGGAAACGTCGTACAGGGATGGATGTTGCTGCCATTCCAGCAGCATCGTCTCTTCATTTTCGGTCGACCACACATGCTTTTGAGCAGATATTTTTGAGTTTGCGCTTGCTAAATCACATAACGAGAATAGCTCTTGTTATTAGTTAATAGAAATTGCATGCACTGGCGACTTGCGAGCGATCAAGAAATTATTAAACCGGTTCATTAACGAGGAACTCAGGGCGATCGATCATATACCTGTCCCGTCGCCGTCGATATCCCCCGCACACCGCTGGAAATCAACAGCGACAGTTGAGTCTCGTCATATCGCTGTCGAGTTCCTTTGAGTTACTCTGATGTGCATTAGGCTTCTTATGTCCTATTGTATTCGCTTGATTCTAATAGCCCATAATACACCGCGCGCGAACAGAGTTCCGGTTTATAAACAAATGTAAACAAACACCTGTCAAGCGATCGCTTGGCTGGCCACTTTGACTGTTTACGACGATAATTTCACGCTTTCATCACATAGAAACACGATTTTCTGTCAATCTTTATATTCTAAGCGAGAAAATAAAACACTACTAAATTCAACAGCTCGAATAAACAGCACTACTGCCCATATTGATCGTTACCAATTTTCGTGATAATACGAAGGCTTAGCAAATATCACGAAGTCTATTATTTGAAAAAAATAATCCAACACTAAATGCATTAGGAATATTCTTGAAAACAGTCGGCTGCTAATGTCATGAAGCAGTTGTAATAATTTTTCACTAATTAAGGCCGTTTGGGAGTTCAAACACACACATATTTATAAATAAACTGTCAACTCACTTCTAAAAAATAATGCACATAATGCCAGTAGATGCTAGACCAAAACCAAAATTATTATTTTCTTTTTTTCTTTCCTTTTTATTGTCTATATTATGTGTAGAGTGCTGTTGTAGTGTCTTTGATAATGTGATGTCTGTATGTTATATATGTAAAGGTTTCATTATATATATATATTCATAAAATAGCAGCAAATAAAGTCTATTTGATTAATTGATTGTGTATTATTGGGGCTGTCTATTCACTATTTGTCATATAGACCTTTAATTGAATCTAGCAAAAGTAGCATCAATTAACAAAATAGCTGACAACCTTTGCGATAGAAATGTGTTCTGTTTTGATAAACATTCAAAGACATGTATTTATCAGAAGGTGTAGAGTTATAATATAGGCCTGAGGACAACATGTTGCACTGTAGGATTTAAAGATAACAATATTCTTATAAAATAAACTCTTTTGCTCTGTCAGTTGTTGGTTCATTTGTTAATGTAGCTACTGATCAAACTTGAACATAATACACGAGATAGGAATTCATTAATCCAATTCCTCACTCAATCATATGACGTCATAATCATGACGTCATGAATGATTCGACTAAACCTGTCTTTAACGCTTAATAATCCAACACATTGTACAAATTGTATGTTTTTGCTATTGAAGTAACATGCTGTTGAATATTTTGAAACTAATTTGACTGGTCACTATAATGATGCCTATGGCAGCAACAGCACCAGACAAATTGGTTTCACAATATTCAACAGCGTACCTGTATAGTTTTCTGGAAATTGATAGTCAGGAAGTTCAGAGATCGATCGAACTCAACACCAGCGAGGTTTGGGTGGAGCTTAGCTAGAGATAGGCGGGCATAGCTAAAAATGGAAAGGGCCATTATATGTGAAGGCGATTTCGAAATAAGTACTACTCAAGCACATATGAGTGACAGGTAGATCTGATCGTTGAGTTAACAACATGCACTAAATGGAGCATATACCATATAGATACAGGCAGTTAATCAAAATGTCCTAGATAACACAATCCTAGATTCAGACTTGATATGTGATCTACACAGATGTCTAGCCGCTGTAGCGTGGACTCCCCCCTCCACACCCTGCTGCTCATATAGAGCATTTCTGGGAAACATTAAATCCAGTACTTTTTTTTTTACTGAATATGCATATTTTTACAGTTTCTGTAAATATGATGTGGTTTCATATCATCAAATATGTATTGAGAGATCGTTCGAACGAGAAGTCAAACATGGTCTCTTATGACAAGTGATCTCTTCAGACATATCTACAGTAAGAAGTCCAAAAATATCAGAAATCGTCTTGCCGATTGGAGGGTGCATGATATGGACACAAAAGCAGAACTCACAATTGATGGCACGCTGTCGCAAATCTGCACTCTGTCACCAACTTTGATGTTCCGCACCAACAGCACCGTCTCCCAAACCCCCATCCCCACCCCCATACATACCCTACCACCCTGGGTCTGGAGCATAATATCAGCGATCAAATACACAATTATATGGGTAAGCAACATAAGAAATTTGGTTGAATTATGCCAATTTTGAGGTTTACCTCTTATCACACACCCCCCCCCCATCCCGCCCCACCCCAGGGCAGACCATAATGTAAACGTGACCTTGCAATCTACACATCACATAGGTAATTCACATACCAAATTTGTTTGAATTCTGTTAACATTTGATGTTCTGTTATCTTCTGCCCTTGCCCGCACCCACCCCAGGTTTGGGGCCTAATGTAGGTATTGTCTCACACTCCACAATCATATGGCTATGAGTAACTCACATATAACCAGTTTCGTTGAATTCGAACAGTTTCAGAGGAGATATCCAGATAGACAGATATAGCCGATTTCAATATCCCAACTTTCAGGATCATGATAGATTGTACAATGTAACACACTGTCAGATCTTAGGCCAAACATGTAAGCATGCAAGATTGAGGTACGGTTAATTAAAATATATGCATGACACGTATGTAATCAGAGTAAGACTGGCCAATCACATGAGGTCATTAATTAACTAATCCACCAACTGGTCAATCACATGAGGTCATTAATTAACTAATCCACCCACCCCACCAGTGCTATATTGGAATATTTGTGTGTTGAGGGAGAACGGGTCACAGGTACTCACACAGAAGTTTTGACATTTAGATGGCCTCTGTGTCCGCCATGGCCTTTCAATGCTCAACACATTACAGGGACAGACCTACCCATTTGAAATTGTTTGCCAGTGAATTAACCTATTTTGGGATTTCATTAGCCATATCTCGACATTCTTAGTCTGACCAATAGCCTATATGTAGCAGTCTAATACTTTATGATCCTACTTAGCTGGACCTGAAAGCTAATAACTAAGTAAGATGACCAGCAGGCCAGGTAAGCAATATAATATTGGATGGAATTAGATGGGTCATCATGGTTCAGCAGGGACTTTTGACCTACCCACTTAAAATCAATAGCCAGCGAATTAGCCTATTTGGGCATTTTATTAGTCAACCATAAGAATTATTCTCGAAAACCAAAAAAAATTGGATAATGTGTAGGTCTCTCTGTGCAATAGATTCTTTACAATATCATAAATATCCATTTGAGTATTCTGAAAATAATAAGACTTTAAGTCAGCCAGCGAAGAGTATTTTCCCAATAATCAATAGAGCTTTATTAACTAGTGTCCGAAATTATGTGAAGACATTTGTGTACTAAGATCTTTGCTGCCTTTTTGTCTCTGCTAGCAGTTAATATCTTGCAGACTAACGATTCATTGACAGGTGGTCGCTTAAGAAAGGAACATTATTAATACATTTTATGGCTGAACGAATGAAAATTAAAGTGCAATTCTTTTTAAGAAAGGGGGAACGCCAATCAAAAGCATAACCTTGGCTTTGTACCTCCCCCTCCCTCCACCCCACGCAATAAAAACATTCCTCTTACGTGAACCTGCTCCCTCTCAAGTGTCATGTGGAATCGCATTTGCAGAGGAACAAGATCTTGAGTGGAAACCAATTTTCTTCATTGGCTGATCAGGAATATAATATTTCCAGCTCGCTGCTGTATAATTACTAAATCGATGGCATGTTGGTTTCACCTTTTGATTTGAAAGGTTACTTACAACTCTCGCCACGTGAAGGCCTCCCTTAAAGAGAGTAAAAAATATGGACGGCATGAGTTAATGTATCACTCACCTGGAATATTGAGAATTAGACTCAAAACACACATTTTTGGATAGAAACCTGAAGATTAGTGCAGAAAATTAAAATATTTGTGCCTGAATTGTGGAACTTGGGATTAACCAGCCAGTGGTCTTGAAAAATCTCCTTTTACAGAGCAAGTTGGCAGCAGAGGAATATTTGAGAACACTTAGCGCACTCAAAGCATCATTCTAGTACTAAGTTTTCTAAGATATACCACTCTTTGCCTACAAATGGCAATTTCCTGCTGGAACATTTGGATTTTCTTGATAAATCTTGGCCATTAGCCTGTTAACCCTTGAAATTCCACTGTCTCTTGTTGAATATTTTAAAACCAATTTGGCTGGAATCTGTTGCAAACAACTTTCAGTTAAATTAGTTTCAAAATATTCAATAAAACCTTTCTTACATCACAAACAAATTTTTGTTTCTGGTCTCTAAGGTTTAACGGGTTAAAACCAGCATTTTTGGCAAAAATGTGTAAAATTCTTGCAGCAAAAAAAGAGGAAATATGAACATTTGTGAGCAAAATGCACAAATCTTGGTATGAAGTAAATTTTTTAAAATATTGGCCTGTAAACTGAATATTTTGAAGAGAAATATGAAAATTTTGTCAGAAAATGACATGAACTATATCCACACTGGCCAGCAAAGATGGGCATCCAGGCTCGTAATTTATATACAAATCAGGTTTAGTATGAATTGAATATATCTTGTACATATATTTGATGTTGTTATACAGGGCACGATACAGATGTACAGGTAAACACACAAATTTCAAAATTTATATTCATACATAAACTACCCACTAATTGTTCTGAAATGTACCTACTTTTTCCATCCTTATTTTTGCCATTTCCAGACACATTATACAAAATATGGTCAAGAAAATTTCAATTAGATTTCTTTTTTCAGACCAAGAAACTTTTTGACATTAACCGTTCTCGAGCCAGTCATTCCACTGTAGATCTTTAAAGAATACACTCTTGGCAAATGCTGGGCCTGCAGATGGACATGCAGAATCTGTGTTTGGCCAGTTGGGCCATTAAATGGTTAAACACACATTTTGTGATATATCACAACCAGAGCCTGTTTAAAACCTTTCATTGTAAATTATCAGAATTAGAACCACAATCAACTGCGAAAGATTCTAAGATTATTTACATTTTACGTCGCTGTCAATATGGGAACGATCAGTATTTGCAACTTTGATGAAAATTTCCCAACATTTCCAAACCAATAGAGCAGAATGTTCTATTTCGGATATTCTTTTAAGCATTGAAAACAGTTTCTTAAGTTTCCATACTTTTCCCTGTCTTGAGATATACTAAGTGATTTCCCATTAACACTTGAAATTTGAATTTATTCATTTCAAAACAGTCATACAGGAAAAGAGGTTAATAGTTTGAAACTAATTTGAGTGGAACTATTATTTCAAAATATTCAACAGACATTTATACGTCATAAAAGCTTTGTCATTTCTGGTCTGTAAGCATTATAGTGTTAACCTTTACTACTCTGATATTAATATATTCTCTTTTACTGTGTAGATGGCATAGAAACTGGTATACATTTTAAACAATTTTGGTTGACAATGTTCCACCAAATTTTTTGAAAATTAGCAGTTCATCTTTTAATTTAATTTGAAAATTTAAAATTATGACATCAGAGTGGTAGGGGTTAAGGGGAAGATCTAGCATGTCTGGTGTGACTGCTAAGAATAAAATATTTATAAGACAAATTGAAATTTGAAACTAAATGTCAATTGTTAATGACAAGTAAGACTTCACAGTGCACCGGTATGGTATAATCTACATACTTAGCACTTTCCTTATATCTCATTTTCAATGCAACCATACAGGAAAACTGTTGAATGTTTTGAAATTAATTAGCCTGGAAGATGTTGCTGCCTTAGGCAAAATATTCAAAAGAATAAGTTTTATTTCAACAAATCTCTGAAAAAATAGCTACTTTCCTATCCATTGTGTTTCTTTCACCTGCTGCAGAATGAAATTTCATAGTTTTCTGTACATTATAATATACATCTAATTCATCAACTTCCAAACTCACAGTTTATATGATGTCTCTAATCAGACAATTTGAGGAAAATGTAAGAATTAATAGCCAAAATTGGTAATATCTTAATCTTATCTACATTTTATGCAAGAATGAGAAAAACAATTAACAAACAGTAAGGGTAGGAGATGAGGTTTCTATCCACCTCAATCCAGGGGGGAATTAACTCCCCCCCCCCCCCCCAATTAACCCCTGCAAACAAAGATGCCAGATCCAAACATTCACGCCAGCACTATTCGTCCAATTTATAAAAAATACTGTCTGAAATGGCTTCTCAGTCAAATTTTTTTAATTCCGCACCCCACCCCCTCCCTAATTTTTGGGAGCGCTGCCCCTCGCAAGTCCCTCCCCAATTGTAAACCAAGTGCTCTCTCCATGCTTGTAGGTTTCTACAAATATCTGTGCGGTATGTCACACACGCACGCACACACATGGCTTCCCACTCCACCATCCCTTCCCAAAGGGGGGGGGGGGGGTGGGGGAGAGGGGGGAGATTTTATCTTTTTGGTGGGGGGGGGGGGGGGCATGCATCCATGTCATAATACTTTTTTCAGACCTTTACAAGAATTGTCAGGTTGTCCATTTTTTCTATTTTCTGAGAGGGGCGGCTAAATTTACCATGAAATGCTCGCTCCGGAGGGTTCTCCAGAGGGTTCTGGACTGTCTGGCATATATGACACACGACACTGTTAAAACACTGTACAGCACCGTGATCCTCCCGCATCTCACGTACTGCAATACTGTTTGGACTAACACACACAAAAATATATTATCAAAAATTCAAAGTCTCCAGAAAAAAGCATTAAACTATTCGCTAATCCAGCAGAGGGCCAAACCATTTTTAAAACTGAAAAAACATGCTAAAACTCCAAGGCATTGGAAAATCATAAATGCTTGCTATATTAAAGACATTCATCACAATGCCCTACCGAAATCCATCACCCCCCCCCCCCCCATACTTCACACACAACATCAGCATTCATCAGCATAACACAAAAACAAGACATAGTCTACACGTTGAATATGCCTGAACAGACATAGGGAAAAAGTATATCTATTGCAGCCACTAAATTATGGAGCAGTACAAAACAGGTAACACGTTGTAAATATGGGATTGTTTTGTGGGAAGTCATGGCCCCGCAGGATGTCTTATAATTCACGTAAGACCCAAAAGAAATTATGTTTTGAAAATACCAGGTGAGCTAAAAGTCCAGGTAAGCTAAAGCTGGATGCCGTAAGTTTGCATCAATGTTAATTTTACATACAATTCGGTTAGGGGAAAGTCTGGATGACGAAGTGTACCGTGGCAATGTCGACTACTGGTTATTTATAAATAAGTGTCAATCATTGGGACGGTGGAAAGTCGAGCTAGCCAGGCCATCTCTTTGTATGTAATAGAAGTGCACTAATGCTAAATGGATATGATGCTGTTTATAGCGTTACATAACCAGCAGATGAGATTAATAGAATAATGTTGGAATAGGATGAATTGATTGGAAAAGATTCTATGGTTCTGAGTTGATGTGTGTTTGGAAATAGTTTAGATAAAAGTTGTTGCTGCTTAGCCGACATTCACTTTTATAATATTCAGCAGTTGTTGGTAATCGTAGTTTTGGAAATAATCAATGTTTAGTGGCAAATGTTGTGATCATGAATTATGAGAATAAATTGAATGTGACTGACTGACATAGTTGATGACGTAAGCAATTTAATATTTAACCGTGAGCTAGAACAACACCATCTGGTAATGAATCATCCAGCACGTGTGCCTAGCACCCTATGATTCTCGAGACTTCTCCATTGGTACGCAATGGACAGGACATGGAAATTATAGCGTCCTTTAGGAATTCATAACAGAATCGAAATTTGTTGATAAACTATATGCCACTCATTTCATGGTATGCAACAACAGCACATACCATAATGTTGTTAGTTAGCTGACAGATCACATCAAACCAGAACCGGTCCCCACCGCTTTGTCTATGTGAGGCGCAATCTTCATGGAAGAATTGGGCAGAGTATGATTGGTTAGAATGACGTCATTACCAACCAAGATCGGTCAGACTCTGCAGTAAAGAATTATAAAGAATAGATTTGTGCGCCAGGCAAGGTGATGGAGGAATTACTGATTGGCCGAAGGGACCAATCCGTAATCAGGTTAGAACTTCTAGGAAGAAATAAGCAGAGGTTGATTGGTGGACTAGTTGTTCGGCTAATCAAAGTGTGCTTATGGAATACCTAGAAGAGTTGTAAGAATGAGGTGGAGTAGATTCTGAGAGTCGTACATTTCTGCGAAATGCATAGAGCATGAATTTGGACTATAAAAGGAGCACTTCTCTCAGGATAATTTAATCCACCACCATCTGTGATTCACTGAGCATCTCATGCTTGCTCAGTTAGATAAGCTGTGGCTCTTATGCCTAACAAAGCTTGGTTAAGTTAGAGTAGATTAGGACTTAGATAATTTAGTAGTTGTACACGAATTGTACTAAGTGATTATTTGTGAGCGATTTTGCTCTTGACTTCAAATCTTATTATATTCCGTAAATAAAGTTTCTTATCTTACGTTTACGTAAGACCGGCGTTTGTTTGCTGGGAGAAATACCCAGTCCTTACCAGGATCTTAGCAAGTCAGATTAGGCCCAGCAGTTAAAGATAAATATCATCCACCTCACCATCTTTTGGACGAGGCGAGCCGACTGCAAGTCACTCCTTCATCACCACTGGCGACGTTGGAGCAGCAACACTTTCAGGTTTCCGGTAGTGAAGTGGGAGACATCTTAGATCTTAGTAAGCGGAAGATGACCCTGAAGAAGAGACCCCGAAATCTTCAACGTGACACAATTTTAACGGCAAAATCATTTAAGAAAACAATAAAAAAAATTACATAATCAACACAAAATAGGACCCGCATAAATAACATTACCAACACCACACAAAATAGCCACCACCAACAGTTCTACTGCCACTGAAACTACTACTACTACCACCACCACCACCAACCATCACCGCCACTACTATTACTACTACTACTACTACAACTACTACTACTACTACTACTACTACTACTACTACTACTACTACTACTAGGATTGATATCTGCCTGTCATAAAAAACAGCAACTTTATTTGACATTTATAAAATGTCAACCAAAATATAATGAGACAAGGTTTAAAAAACATAGAAATAAGCTGGACCAAATAATAAAAACATAAAATAGAACTATTACCAGAACAAATTTGAGCAATCCAAAAATGATATAAATGAAACATGGAAAATTATAAAATCGCTTTTGAATAAAAGCAATAGAAAAGCACAACAGACCCAGTTTCTCTACAATAATAAGGTAATCACGGATAACAACGAAATTGCAAACGGTTTCAATGAATATTTTGTTAACATAGGTCCAAATCTCTCAAAGAAAATCATATCTACATCAGGAATTTAATATAGTGATTACCTCACAGATACTCTCGCTTATCAATCCTCTTCATTTTTTGCTTATCCTGTTAACAACGAAGACATCTTCACTATTCTTGATTCACTTAATCCTGCGAAAAGTGCAGGTGTAGATGGGTACAAATGGAGCATATTTAAACACTGCATATTTGATTTACTAACGCCACTCAATCAAGGCATATTTCCATCAAGACTAAAATTTGCATGCGTGACTCCAATATATAAAGCAAAAGACTCGGCCAACTTCACAAATTACAGGCCTGTCTCTATACTTCCACTTTTCTCTAAATTAATGGAGCGCTTGATGTATAATAAATTAATCAATTACCTAGGGGAAAAAAGGAAATTTTGTATGCTTCACAGTATAGATTCCGCCAGAAACACTCAACAATGCTTGCACTAGTTGAAATAACAGAAAAAAATAATTGAATCAATTGAAAAGAAAGAACATATATTGGGCATCTTCTTGAACCTTTCAAAAGCTTTTGATATTAGGAAAACTTGCCTATTATGGAATCCGAGGATGTGTATTTGCCTGGTTTCAGAGCTACTTAACTGATTGAACACAATGCACGCAATTTAATGTAACCTGCTCTGAAAACAGCAAATTAACCTGTGGTTTTCTTCAGGGATAAATTCTTGGCCATCTGCTGTTTTTACTCTATGTGAATGCCGTGCCAAAGATTTGCCACAATTTGTCACTAATACTGTTTGCTGATGACACCAATGACTTTTCCTCTTATATATATATTATACGAAAGTGTAAATAAAGAAATGGAAGAAGTTATTAATTGGTTCAAAGTAAACAAGCTATCATTAAACGTTGATAAAACAAACTATATGCTATTTTCAAAGTCTAGACAATCAATAGACAATAATATTCCAAAAATCTATATTAATAAAAAGTATATTGAAGAAGCTCCTTTCGCTAAATTCTTAGGAGTTTATTTTGATAAGAACCTGACCTGGGGCAAACAAATTGAGGTAGTCACAGCTAAGGTAGCAAGGGGCATGGGGGTCATTCAAAGACTAAAACCATACCTAACACAAGCTACTATTAAAACTCTGTATTCCACACTGATCCCTCCACACCTCACATGCTGCAATGCCATCTGGACTAACACACAAAAATGCAAATTAACAAAAATACAAAGCATACTTATAAATGCATTAAAATGTCCGCAAAAACAGCAAGGGGTCAAGACAGCTTCAAAACACAAAAACCTCTTAAACTCACAGACATAGGTAAGTCACAGATGATCAACATTGCCAGAGCCTTTCATCACAAAATCCTACCTAAATCTATAACCCACAGCTTTGCAAACAACATCGAAATCCACACATACAACACTAGGAACAAACATGATCTCCACATTAGATACACACGAACAGACACAGGAAAACGTAGAATTTCAATTGATGCCGTCAAAGCATGGAATAGTACAGATAAACAAACACGAGAAAAAATACTAACACTAAAATCATTCAAAGACATAATTAAAACTATCATACTTAATACATACTAGATCTAGATAACACACTAAACATTTATGATTACATAATGACATAATAACCAAGATCACATACTTCCTGTATCATTGCCATAGCTACTATCATAACAACAACAACAACAACAACAACAACAACAACTACTACTACTACTACTACTACTACTACTACTACTACTACTACTACTACTACTACTACTACTACTACTACTACTACTACTACTACTACTACTACTACTACTACTACTACTACTACTACTACTACTACTACTACTACCACCACCACCACTACTATTACTGCTACTCCAACTACCACTACCACCACCACTACCACCACCACCACCACCGCTACTATTACTACTACTGCCACTACAACAACTACCACTGCCACCACTACTACTACTACTACTACTACTACTACTACTACTACTACTACTACTACTACAACATCAAAATGTACTATTACTGCTATCGCAACTACTGCTTCCTTCAAACTGACCCACCTCAACAAGTGCTACTACTAAATAGCAACCTATGAGTTGAGCTGGGATAATTGGCATGCATGGCCCCCTCTATCTTCCTTCTCCTCCACCCCACACCCCCTACCCTCAAATATAAATATCTAATCTCAATAACTAAAAGGAAAAAAAATATAGATGTATTGTATTGTTTGTTCTTTTTTCTATGTTTACCTAACTCAGAGCCGTATCTGTACATTCACAAGTATATCTCACATTCTATGTGTAATTATACATGTATGTTTAATGTTAGGTATCCGCCACCACTATAGCCAATGCCTTCGACAGACCTGTATTGAAAGTATCTAAATTGGTATCCAAGAAGCAAATAAATAATAATGAATCTTGAATCGTGAATCTTGATTCCTATTATGAGTAGATAGCTCTCTGCTTTCCACGTCTACATTTTTTGTGGTAACACGAAGCGAGACAATGATAGATCTCTTGCAGATTCGGAATCACATTCAGATATGGCTAAATCAAACTCAAACTCAAACTAGATATGCCACTGCTTTTCCACGGCCACATTTTTGTGGATAAGATGAAGTGACACTAGCATACAAAAAGTGGATACAAAAGTTGGATACAAAAGCACACTCGGGTAGCGATGAACACAGAAAATGATAATAACAGCAACGGAAGCTTACAGAACCATTACTGCCTCCAAAACTCAACAATATAGCCGAGTGCTAGGTGCAGCAGGGTGTAACAATGCACATAGGCGGAACGCCACAGCTGATGCGGAGAACACCCATCTGCTTCACAGCACTTTTCCAAAACAGACTTAGCGTCTCAAACACAATGTAATGGAAATATAGAAAGTTTCGAGGAGACGTAATAGAGCAGCAATAATCAAACCATTAAAAAACAAACCAGATGTTTGGTTCAAGGAGGGAATATTCAAGTTTGACTGAGCAAGTCAAACTACATGTCTTTCAATATGTTGACACCGGGGCAATAACAAACCAATGGCTCATGCCTCGTAAATGACGCTGTTTCTGCTGCTGCTGCTGCTGCTGATGATGATGATGATGAGGAGGAGGAGGAGGAGGAGGAGGAGGAGTAGGAGGAGGAGGAGGAGGAGGAGGAGGATGTGGATGAGACGAAGTCACAGAGTTCTTCACCTATCACATGTGAGTTCTATCACATCACTATACTACTTTCAGGTCTAGCATGCCACTTTAATCCCAGTGACAGGTTCGCCTGGATGATCTATCTACATGTATAATGTTTCTATGATTCATCATAGAAATCATCCCATTTGATTAGCAGCATTCTTTCTTCCATAGTGTGCAGATTTTGACGGCTCTACCTGGGACTTTAGCTGTCCTGCCCAATTATGGTATGTACGCTTTGGATCTTTGTTTCTTTTTCGCAGGGCTAGCCTCAACAGCTGAATTATACAGGATACTATTTGTTATCTGCAGCAGAAATTCTGGATGCAGAAATGTGGGCAATGTGTGTTTAATATGATTTGCAGCCAGTCTGAGCTAAGTTGTTCATACTTCTCTATATCAAACCTTTCATAGTTCACTCTTCACTTTACTGGCATTTTGGGTGGTATCTCAGATACCGCTGGTTCGGAAATTCACAGGCGCACTGGCACTACACTATGTGAGCGAGTTTCATACAGATACTTACTGGTCTTCCTCTGACTGTAGATGTCTATGAGTCCTCTGTGACCAGCTCATCGTTTTTTTTATTTAACCTTGTATTACACTGCATTCATTACTCTGTGCATGGAGACACCAGCGCCAATCTCCAACATCGCCCCACCCCACTACTAATATACACAACCATGTCTTTTATTCAATTCCTTATTTATAAATTGTATCAGTCTATTTTTCTCTATAATATAATCCACGTATGTAAGGTGTCGATTACAGTTGCCTTAGATGGATATCCTGTTCTGATTGTGTATATACATGCCCTATTGTCAAATAAAATTATTTTGATTTTGAGTTTGACGGTGGATGTGGGCTCAAATTTTCGATGCTGACTTGTCAAAAATTAACACAGACGTATTATAAAACTCTTACCAGACAGAGCTTTACAGCACATTTAGGCATTTGGTTCCAGTTGTTCGCTATTCTAATTGTGATGGAATACTTCTGGATTTACAGTCATCAACTTGTTTTTATAGATTGTGCACGTGTCCTCGAATTGTTTAATAATCCCTCAATGGTATGGAATCTGATGCATCCTTACTGTATTTTCCAGTAATTATCTTGCATAATTGTATTATATCACATGTAGAGCACTGGGATGCTAACATGGGAAGTTTTATTTGTTCAAGTCGTCCTTCATAGCATATTGATGACATACCTACAACATATTACACTAATTATGGAGGGAGTTTGCTTTATAGATCTTTCTGAATCGTGCTTGTTAAATGAGAGTTTACTATAAATCGATATGCTGATATTGTTTTCAACTCACACCTGACTCATAACTGATATCTTTCGATTTAGTTTGTAGTTTTACGTCAGTTTCAATCAACCCAATTCTCAATTCGCAATCCTGCGATCACACATACTGTTTATGGAGAGTTCGATAATTTTATTAGTCGGACATAGCACTAAATACTTTGGTTATATCTGCAAAAATGTGTAATTCTGTGACTTCACTGATAACCTCTGGCAAATCATTTATATATAAGACAACCAAGATGGTCACAGGCCTGATTTCTGTAGGACATCACTACTGACACATAATTCTGACGTTTCCCCATTCACCAGTACCTATTGCTTCGTTCCTTGTAGAAATAGTGTAATTGATTTGGTTATTATGCCTTAGATACAAAGGCCCGAATTTACGAATGGGCCGGTAAAAATATGGTATATCACTAATTTGTTACCAAGGTTTTTACCAGCGAATGTGTAAAACAAAATACACCCGAATCCACAATGGGGAAGACACTTAATTTGCAAAAATTCAAAATGGCCGCCAAATACCAATGTATAAATTCTTTAAATCTCAATTATTTGAAAACTATTGAGATTTAGGTATATAAATATATTATTGGGATATAGGAATATGTACTAAATAACACTGGTGAATATTATAGAAACAGACTATGATGTCATTATTAGTTTACCAGGCCAGAAAGTGATCTTATGCTATGGCGACCATCTGGCATCCTGCGTCCGTCAACATTTCTTTAAACGACTTCTTCTTCAAGAACTGCTGGGCCGATTTCAATTATATTTGGTAGGAAGCTTCCTTAGGAGATGGAGATCCAAATTTGTTTTTAAAAAGGCCGATATGCCAATTTGGCCAGCGGCCATCTTGGATTTTGGCCGATTTCTAATGCTTCTTTATAAAATCCTCTCTGAAACCGCTTGGGGAATCGTTTCAGAACCGCTGAAGGGATTCAGGCCGAAATTTGGGAGAAATGATTGGGGACTAAAGGCAATTAAACTTTGTTCAAGGGAAGTTGATCCACAAAAAACCATGGAGGTCGTGGGCCAATCAAAATGTAGTGTGATTGGCAGCCATATTGGATTTTTTCATTTGATGGATTTTGAGGCTAAAATTAGTTTTATACATTTTTTTGGGTATTCTAATATCAAATTTGCCATTTTCGAAATTGTCGGATAAACGGTTTGGCGGCCATCTTGTTAACCAGCTTGGCCAATTTTAATAAAACTTGGCTAAACCGTCTTCACAGCAATTAGATTGGTAAATTTTTCCAGTGATCATCTTGTTTTGTTCGGTTGTGCCAGTGGCCAATAATTCCAGGTGGGCCTCTTGTTTCAACGTTTTGTGGTATATGTTGTATGAACGAAGATAAATTACCAGAAGTGCTATCTGATGAGCTGTGTAGGATCCAGCATCTTTATTCCAAGTGAAAGAGGTGATGAGAGAGCTAGATAAACCAGCACAAGTGGACAATGGATGCGACCGATGTCCAACATTCACCATCCGATTTGCCAAGAGAGGTACACTGTGTTGTGGATGGCAACTGGCTTGTTCACCATTCAACATTTGAAGAAATATGTCAGTCATATGTAAATTTGTTAAAGAGCAAATAAATATCCAGGTACCATAGTGTGTTTCGATGGATATGACCAAAAGACCACCAAGGACTCTGTTCATAAGCGCAGGACAGGTGGATGTCAATGTACGTACCGATGTTGTGGTGACTACAAACTGTATGCTAGATGTCAGAAAGGAGGACTTTCTATCAAATGAAATCAACAAGCAATATTTCCTCAATGTTCTCGGTACGCTCATAATTAAAAACAATTTTGAAGTATTTCATGACGAGGCTGACGCGGATGTGCTGATAGTGAAGAAAGCCATTGAAACCACGGCTAATGAACCAACAGTACTGTTCTGTAGCGATTCTGACTTAACGATTCTGTTGCTTAGCAATCATATAGTTGATACACCCGAATGTGATCTGTATTACCAGCCTGTAACAAAACAAGGTACGAAAAAAATCGCCTAGCCTATGAAATATAAAGTGTCGAAATGCACTAGGAAGTGAACTCTGCAACAATCTGTTGTTTGCGCATTCTGTACTTGGTTGTGACAGCACATCCAACATATATGGACTCAATAAAGCGAGTATATTGAAACTGATGACGAATTCTAATATCAGAAGAGTTGCAGACGTATTAAACGATGCCGGAGCTACAGTGCCTGATATAACCAAGGCTGGTGAACAGGTCTCTTCTGGAACTATACATGGAGTGGCAAATGGTGTTAGAAATCTAGATAAACTGCGACTGCAGAAGTTTATGCAGAAGCACAATATGGGTAACTTTATCCATCCCAAAGGTTTACCACCAACAACAGCAGCTGCATTATATCATTCTCCCCATGTGTATCATCAAATCAAGGCGTGGAGTGAACATACTCTGGCTCCAAATGATTGGGGGTGGACTGTACACGAGAATGAACTTGTACCAATAATGATATCAAAGTTGATCACGCCAGACTACCTGTTGAAATTGATTCGCTGCGTGTGCAAGGGAGACTGCTCTAATTTGAAGTGCTCCTGTATAAAGGCCAGCGTGAATTGTAATCTGACATGCAGAGGGTGTGGTGGCGATTGTTTGAATAACACCCGGCTTGCTGCTGATGATGATGATGCTAGTTTGAATTAAGGTATGTCTAAATATTTCGTGACTGATTTTTGTTACCTGGTATTGTTGTTTTGTGGCACTGTATATGTTGTTCGCCAAGGTATTTGATGAAACCAGCTCAGGTTATTGTTTTAGCATGATAAGAAATGGCCACACTAGAGCAGCAACTACAGATAGGCCATAAGCTAGTGCTCATGGATCAAAAACAGGCCACATACTGGGGTTTAGGATTCGCAATCGGATCATGGCTCTTGGACCATGTCATTAGTTGTGGATACGTCAGTGATCGCGTTGCATTCATCGACCTGGCTATACCTACACGAAAACACGTCACCACTAAGTGTCGCATTGTCAACGCATACGGCCCAACTCTCGAAAAAGCCAAGGAGAATCCAGCAATATTAGATTAATTCTATGCAGAACTGAGCTCCGCCATTGTAATTCCAGCTAGATGGCAACTCTTCGTGTGTGGAGATTTCAACTCCAAGTTGGGTGAACTCGGAATTGTGGACAAAAGTTCAGGACTTGGCTTATGCATGGGGTCGAATGGAGAGGGCACACGCAACAGCAATGGAAATGCACTGGTGGCATTCCTTAGTTCCAATGGCCTATTTGTCACAAATATGGCTTTCAAACACCCATGCCGTCACCGGACAACATGGACCGTCACCCCATCCCCACATTGCTGATCGTAAAGCCCCAAAAGTCTCTAATGCTACAACAGCTGTCTTCAACCAGGAGCAAAATTCTTACTCCAGAACGCTCGTTCATATGGAGGCACAGAACTCAATTCTGACCATAAGCCAGTCATTACACGCCTAATATATAAACACCATACCAGGCAAGAGGGTAGAGTCACCTACAACCTACCTAAGCTCATCAGCGAAACTGACACTCAAATGTCATACAAAAAAGCCCTTCTGGAGCAGATAGCTAACATCGACGTCAGCTCCGATCCAAACGAATCCAGAACCAAAATACTGAAATCTATGGAATCATCAGCTACCAGCACCATAGGTGTTCTTAAAAAACAACCAAACTAGGTATACTGGCGACCAGCTAGTAGTAAAATTCTCTGCAGAGCAGAAAGCATTATGGCTGCACATCTATCAAAGTGGCCAAAGTGAAGACCGCACCAAACTATGCGGGGAGCGCAATAACATTCTGCGCCACATTAGTGAACGCTTAAAAGATCTTGCTATTCAACAAGCGGACTCCTTATCAGATGAAATCACTGCCACAGATGACTGTCACAAATGTTTCGGGCAGCCAGAGCTATGAGAGTTACTGACTACCCACCACTACTCACTGTACATAACTATGAAGGACACTTTATCGGGACTGACCAGGGAAAGGTCGAGGCGATTCGAGAATGGTTCAAGGAACAGTTCACTGACAACGATGATGAGCCCTTGCATCCGTTCTCAGGAGACCCCAGACCATTACTAACACCAATTAAAACAGCAAAAGTGGAAAAGGCACTTAAATCCCTGAAAAATGGACGTGCATCTGGACCTGATGGCATGAGCAATGAACTATTCAAATATGCAAGTGACATTTTCTCACAACAGATCACGCACCTAATCAATTTAGCTTTTATGCACCACCTTCCCATCAACGCTGTAGGCCAAGGCACCTTTATCGCACTACCCAAGCTCAAGAAGCCACATGCCCCCCCCCCACACACACAGCCAATCGATGACTTCACATGATCATGTCAAAGTGGCTTCAAACGTGGATGCAGTTGCGCAGATATTGTATGGGCTCAACGCATGCTTGTGTCGGTAGTCATGTCCAAACACTGGGACTTCCACAAAATGGACATGTCACGAGCCTTCGACACAATTAAATGCTCAAGGATCCTAGATGTACTACGCCAGGCCAGTTGCAATGAAGATGAGCTACGACTAGTGAGACTACTGCTTGAAGACACCAAGCTGAGCATACGAGTCAAGATGGTCTCTCTCCGGTGCTTTTCTCCTGCTACCTTGCTGCCGCATTGAAATCTATGTGGGAAAGTTCCACAACACCAACGCCCCCCCCCCCCCACCCCCCCCCCCCAGTGTCAATACTGGGTATGCCGCTAGAGATGTAATACCCCGACGATGTGGACTTCATAGACGAGGAAAAGTAACCCATTAACGAACTTCTCCCAAAAGCTGCAAGCAAACTAAAAATTGAGAATCTCTTTATGAATGAATCCAATACAGCGTTCACCAACATATACCTATCGACAAAGCATGAAACTATAGAAAATGACGACCCACTTCGTGGCGGCGAACCATGGAGGAAAAGTAAAATCTTGGGATCACTGCTTTGCAGTACTGCTGACATTGCTGCACCCTGCCTCATGGGGAACATAGCCTTCCAGTCCTTCTGGAAGCTATGGATTCGTATATCAAATATGCCCTTGATAAAAAGGCTATGTTTACAAAATGCAACCTGCGTATCCTTGATGCTGTATAACTGTAACAGCTGGGCAGCTCCAAAGGCATCTCTAGACAAACTCGACGCCTGCCGCCGCAAACACCTACACACCATCACTGGACACCAATGGTCAGACAGCATAATTTCCAACGATGCTCTATACAAGATGTGTAATACGTCGCCACTGTCTGTAAAAGTCGCCCAGCAAAGATGGTCCATGTTTGGCCACGCGCTAAGGACGCCAGAAGAGACATCAGCACAGAGAGCCTTGTAATTCGCCATACTCCCAGCCAGCAAGTACAAAGACAGGAGATGAATGCTAACCGTGCTACGAGGTGACCTCAAGAAAGCAAGAATCGGTACACTCAAGTCAAGAATGGACCTAAGGAAGCTAAGGATTTCGGCTGAGGACAAGGCACAGTGGGCAAAAGCGAAGAAAGACTGGTTTCAGCTGTAGGATGTTTCTACTACTACAGCTGCAGAATACAGTATTAATACATACACAAGCCATTAATTCGTTTTCACGTTAATTCACCTTTAACTTGAAGACATAAACTGAAAATCGTGCAGATTTTCTCAAAATGATGTCAAACATTTTATCATGATACATGTTCTTATTTGCATACAATACATTTATGCAGTGGAATATGAGTAGTTTCCATAATATTGAGTGTACAGGAATGTGGATAATGAGTTTTGCGGCCATTTTGAATTTATGCAAATTAGATGTTCCCCATCGTGGATTCGGATGTATTTTGTTTTACACATTCACTGGACCATGTTGAAACATAATCTGAACAAAAATATTGGTAACAAATTAGTGATGGGTCAATCTGTATTTTTACTGGCCTAGAAAGGTGATTATCTCTTAAGCGCGTACAACTCTCATAATCCGGCGATAATCATGCGTTTATATTTAGTCACGAATTTACGAAGGGGGATTAGTCTGCACGCGTCTAAGCAGGCCAACGAATATAGTCACGTGTGTCTAAGTAACAAAAGAATTATTAAACGTCTGCCGGAGGGTGGGGTGTGTAGTTTATCTCAAAATAGTCAGTGTAGACAGTTTTCTGTTATTATCTAACCCAGAGGAGTCAGAGACAGACAGGCAGGCAGGCACCCCCACACAACCCCTCTCACCAACTCACCAACGCCAACCCCCCCACAACCTACACACAACCACCCAACCAACCACCCACCCCTCCCTCCACACGCACGCACGCACGCACGCACGCACGCACGCAGTAGTAGTAGCAGTAGCAGTAGTAGTAGTAGTAGTAGTAGCAGCAGCAGCAGCAGCAGCAGCAGCAGCAGCAGCAGTAGTAGTAGTAGTAGTAGTAGTAGTAGCAGTTGTAGTAGCTGCAGAAGCAGCAGTAGTAGCAGTAGCAGCAGTAGCAGCAGCAGCAGCAGCAGCAGCAGCAGCAGTAGTAGTAGTAGTAGTAGCAGCAGCAGCAGCAGCAGCAGTAGTAGTAGTAGTAGTAGCAGCAGCAGCAGCAGTAGTAGTAGTAGTAGTAGCAGTAGTAGTAGTAGTAGTAGTAGCAGTAGCAGTAGCAGTAGTAGTAGTAGTAGTAGTATTAGTAGTAGTAGTAGTAGTAGTAGTAGTAGTAGTAGTAGTAGTAGTAGTAGTAGTAGCAGCAGTAGTAGTAGTAGTAGTAGTAGTAGTAGTAGTAGTAGTAGTAGTAGTAGCAGTAGCAGTAGCAGTAGTAGTAGTAGTAGTAGCGGTAGTAGTAGTAGTAGTAGTAGTAGTAGTAGTAGTAGTAGTAGTAGTAGTAGTAGTAGTAGTAGTAGTAGTAGTAGTGGTAGTAGTAGTAGCAGCAGCAGTTGCAGCAGCAGTATCAGCAACAGCAGTAGCACTAATAGTCGCGGTAACAGTAGCAGTAACAGCAGTAACTGCTGCTGTTATTGTTGTTGATGGTGGTGGTGAGCAGTAACTGCTGCTGTTGTTGTTGTTGATGGTGGTGGTGAGCAGTAACTGCTGCTGTTGTTGTTGTTGATGGTGGTGGTGAGCAGTAACTGCTGCTGTTGTTGTTGTTGATGGTGGTGGTGGTGTTGTTGCTGCTAGTGTTGCTGCTGGCGCTGTTGTTGTTGGTGTAGCTGCTGCTGCTGCTGCTGCTACTGCTGCTCATCAGATGTCGTTGACACACACACACGCACGCACACAGCCACGCACGCACGCACGCACAGCTCATCGCAAAGCTCCCACTGATCACACTATCAAAAGCATAGGCTCAAGTTCGAATTAGTTTCAAGACGTCAATGATTATGACGTCATCCTACATGTCACATAGTTGATTATGACGTCACATGATTGATGGCTAAATTGAAAAGGTCCATTACATCAGACATGGAAAGCTTGACCATCATTGAACATGTTCAGAGAGTTGAGGTAAAATCCCTGTAAAGACGGCTAGACAAAAACTGCACATTTAAGTGATGGCCTTCAAGAGAATGCTCCAAATGAAAGAAGCTATTTGGAAGGGATGCCAAACTAGACGAAAGAGTAGGCAAATTGTATTGCGTTTTTGTTTGACCTTCCAGTTTATCCATCAATCATATGACATCAGAATCAAATACGTAACGTGTAGGATGACGTCATGATCAATTTAGCCATGAGTGACGTAGATAAGTTCGTCACGAACGCTTAATTGATTATGGACTACGCGTTGTTGCATGAATTGTATGTCTTTACTATTTAATGCCGCAACAGCGCCCAATCAAATTAGTTTCAAAATATGTAACAGCTTACCGGTATAGTCTTCTGGAAATTGGTAGTCTGGGAGTGCAGTGATCGATCGATCTCAACATGGGCTAAACGTGGGTAGAGATTAGCTAGTGATGGGCGGGCCATCGCTAAAACCGGATTCCTCCATTGCCACAGACGCCAAGTCCCTAGCTCGTAGTAAAACTAGCTGGCTTGATCATATAAACAATGTTATTGATGTTAGTATTATGGGATACAGTATATATTCTGAAGATATGTTGGTCAGCTTATGTGGCAGGAAGCGATACACTTTCTTACCACACCGATTCAATAGTGTCAACCCTTTTATAGAAATCTGGATTCAGACACACGGGGAATCCATTCCTAGTTAGGCCACACCTAGTTTTAGCTAAGCTCCGCCCATTTATATGCGTATTTGAATCTATACACTTTGAACTCCGAATTCATGGAATTATACGCGTGAGCTAATTTGCCAACAGCTCTCAGTCAAATTAGTTTCAAAAGTATTCAACAAAATGTTTATTAAATTGTAAAATCAGCTAATGACATACAATTCATATCGTTTCGTGACATACCTTTTGCATTTTCATAACAAGCCTATGTCCCGTTGATTGTGATGTCAGCTAATAATTTTCGTATTTAATTGTGACGTCAGCTAATAATTGTCGTATTTAATTGTGACGTCATCTAATAATTGTTGTATTTAATTGTGACGCCGGCTAATAATTGTCGTATTTAATTGTGACGTCAGCTAATAATTGTCGTATTTAATTGTGACGTCAGCTAATAATTGTCGTATTTAATTGTGACGTCAGCTAATAATTGTCGTATTTAATTGTGACGTCAGCTAATAATTGTCGTATTTAATTGTGACGTCAGCTTATAATTGTCATATTTAATTGTGATGTCAGCTAATAATTGTCATATTTAATTGCGACGTCAGCTAATAAGTGTCGTATTTGATGATGCCGTCAGAAACTTAAATAACAGATCTGATTCCTCCAATCAGATTTAAACGCGTTCCCGGTGAGATTTTGGATCAGACTTCTCAGACGCATCAAACAGAAATCATATAGTGGATAGATAATGTTTCATTCAAAGTCACATTGCATTGTATTCTTATAAAAGATGCCTCGTCAGACGTCACTTGGGTACATTGTTTACAAAAATTCACTCACGGAAGCCATATATCAGTGCATCCAGAAGCACGGTATCCAGAAGCACGGTTTTCTGGATGAAACGCACGAGCGCATTTATTTCCTGCTTCCAGTGGCAATGGACCTTTCCAGTTTATTCATCCGTCATCTGACGTGATATGATGTCATAATCAACTAAGTGACGTAGGATGACTCTATAATTAATCATGGCATGAATGATTCGGTTTAGTCCGCCTTTAACGCTTAATAGTCCGACACGTTGTACGAATTGTGTCTTTACCATTTAATAAACATTCTGTTGATTATTTTGAAAATATTCAGCAGCTAATTATTTGTATAATTTTATGGAAATTGATATTTCGGGGATCGATCGATCCCAGCACGGGCGATGCGCGGGTGGAGCTTAACTAGAGATGGGCATAGCTAAAACTGAAAAGGTCCATTGCGGCAATGCCTTTGCATGACGCCACAACATTCTGTCAAATTATTGTCAACATAATTAGTAGGCAATTCTTGAGTCACAGCATTACAATGTTTTAACTGTAAACCATATTCTATGCTTTTACTATTTAATACGGTCTTTATTATTTTAGAAAACCGTTTGTTGAATATTTTAAACCTAATTTTTGCTGGGCCGCAGCAGTACCCAGTCAAATTAGTTTCAAAATATACGGTGGCAGCCGTGCAGAAGTACGCTCAAACAACATATTTCAGGGGTTATATCTCTGGACGTCCATAATATTTTGAAAACAATTTGACTGAATTTTCAATCGAATTGTTTTCAAAATATTTAGCAAGTCAAGAATTTTGCTCATTGAAATTGTTGTCTGATGGCTTGCAGTAGCGAGACAATTAAAGC
>CM067373.1:142349153-142359153 GCA_034401795.1 Chaetoderma sp. LZ-2023a | reverse complement strand
TCAGAGTAGAGTACAGTCACAATGTAGATAATACCATGCTTCATCATGATGCTGGAAGGTGGTTATAGTGCTTATATTCAGAATGCAGAAATACAGATTTAGCTACGCCACGCCCAGTTTTAGGTAAGCTTCACCCACACTTCGCTCATTTTGGGATCGATCGATCCCGGAACTCCCTGACTCGATTTCCAGAAATCTATACAGGTAAGCTGTTGAATATTTTGAAAACTAATTTGACTTGGTGCGGCAAAAGCACCCAATCAAATTAGTTTCAAAATATTCAACAACATGTTTATTAAATAATAGACAGACAATTCGCATAACGTGTCGGACTATTAAGAGTTAAAGACGGGCCATATGGAATCATTTATGACGTAATGAGTATGCCGTCATCCTATATGTCACATAGTGATTATGACGTCAGATGATCGACTGAGAAACTGGAATTCTCCATTTGTCTCCCAAGGCTCTCACAATTTCACAATTTCTAGCTATGTCCCGCCCATTTTAGCTATGTCCCACCCATTTCTTGCTATGTCCTGCCCATTTCTAGCTAAGCCACGCCCATTTCTAGCTATACCCGCCCATTTCTAGCTATGTCCCGCCCATTTCTAGCTATGTTCCGCCCATTTCTAGCTATACCCGCCCATTTCTAGCTATGCCCTCCCATTTCTAGCTATGTTCCGCCCATTTCTAGCTATGTCCCACACATTTCTAACTATGTCCTGCCAATTTTTAGCTATGCCATGCCCATTTCTAGCTATGTCCCGCCCATTTCTAGCTATGCCACGCCCATTTCTGGCTATGCTACGCCGATTTTCTAGCTATGTCCCACCCATTTCTAGATATTCCCTGCCAATTTCTAGCTATGCCACGCCAATTTCTAGACATGCCCGCCAGTTTCTAGCAATACCTGCCCATTTCTAGCTAGACCCTCCGATTTCTGGCTATGTCCCGCCCATTTCTAGCTATGTTCCGTCCATTTCTAGCTATGTCCCACCCATTTCTAGCTATGTCCTGCCAATTTTTTAGCTATGCCACGCCCATTTCTAGCAATGCCCGGCCCATTTCTAGCTATGCAACACCAATTTCTAGCTATGTCCGCCGATTTCTAACTATTCCCACCCATTTCTAGCTATGTTTCGCCCATTTCTAAATATGCCCCATCCATTTTTAGCTATATCCTGCCAATTTCTAGCTATGCCACTCCAATTTCTAGTCATGCCCGCTGGTTTCTAGCTATACCTGCCCATTTCTAGCTACACCCTCCCTTTTCTATCTATGTTCCGCCCATTTCTAGCTATGTTCCGCCCATTTCTAGCTATGTCCCACCAATTTCTAGCTATGACCTGCCAATTTTTAGCTATGCCACGCGCATTTCTAGCAATTCCCCGCCCATTTCTAGCTATGCAACACCCATTTCTAGCTATGTCCGCCGATTTCTAACCATTCCCGCCCATTCTAGCTATTTCCGCCCATTTCTAGCTATGTGCCGCCCATTTCTAGCTATGTCCCGCCAATTTCTAGCTATGTCCCGCCAATTTCTAGCTATGTCCCGACCATTTCTAGCTATGTCCCGCCAATTTCTAGCCAAACACCGTCCACATTTTACGCGTGTTTGAATCGATTTATAGATATACGTTAAACCCTGAATTCCAAGCATTTAAATTTCAAGGTAGGTCCTACCTATACAGGGAAGCTGGTGGATATTTTGAAACTAATTTGACTTGAAGCTATAACAGCTTGCAGTCAAATTGGTTTCAAAATATTCAACAGAATGATTAATAAATTGTAAAATTTCTCAACGGCTTACAATTCACACCGTTCGTGACGGATAGTTCCAGTTTCATGACAGACACATGTTATTTTGATAGCGATGTCAGTTAACATGTGATGTATTAATTATGACGTTGGATACTTTAGTGAAGGATTGGATAGCTTCATTAAATTATAGCAGTAGGCTTGCGCGATTATTACTTTGAGTGATCGCGATCGATTATTTAAGAATAATCGCGATTACTCGATTAATCGTCCTGGTTAGAAATTACACCGATATAACAACAACGGTATACAAATGACGAAAGCTGCAATTGTGTTTAGAAATGTTTATTTGCAGGCCAAGAGAAGACTATTTTTGAAACTGTATCACGCGCAAGCCTATATAGCCGTGTTAATCCAATCCTTTAGGCCCGCTTTCCTTGTAAGCTTTTCTGCACGCTTTTCTGCTAGCAGAAAAGTCGGTCTAGTGCATTTAGATAAAACCGTTCCATGGGAGCGTCTCCGTGTAGCGGGTACAAGCGCGTGTTGTGCGTATTGATCTTGTGCGCATGCGTGTTGCCTTATAAGCAGGTTATTTTTCAATATTGACTTTGAACGCTATGCAAATAAAATAATGCTGCCATGCAACAGCCATTTTCTTTTGTATTATTTGCGCAAGAGACAAAGAACTCGTATTCGTATAATGCAGTTAATGCAGTTGACACACCAAAAAAGAGAGCACAGATTTTGGGTGCAGATATTGTTCTACCAGATCAATTAACTGCTCCTGTTTTTGAAAGCTCAACTTCAGGACCTGGCCTTTGCACTTTTGCATCATGACACTTGTAGTGTGTAGGAAAGCAAAAATTTATTAAAGATATTCAGAACTAGCGCCTGAAATTCGCTTGCCTACGCTAGGAAAACAGCCGGATTCGCTGGTAAACTCGTCCGCATGGAAACAGGCAAACCCGCGAGCAGAAAAGCGCGCGAGAACACGCGAGCAGAAAAACTCACACGGAAAGCGGGCTTTAAACTCATCATCATTACTCGTATCAGAACCCCGCTTGTGTCAACATCGCCTCAACGCGCTCAGAATGATAATTAAGCTATATAAATTAACCCTTCAACGGACAAGATTTTAAAAGAAAATTATAATATTTGCAGACCATGAAAAGACTATTTTTGTAAAGTTACCGATGAAATTGACAAAAAAGCGTTCTATTCTCCTGCAAATGGCAATTCCTTACCACCACTACAGAGACCATGTTTGACCGGCTTGACCATAAAAGTGGTACCGGTCAATAATATTCGAGTTTTTGCTTAGTCAGTGTTCATTTGCAGGCCAAAGATAATTTTTCTTTAAATTTAGCGCTGGAATGACTGGCGCGGTTACCGAGCCAGTCATTCCAATGGTAAATTAAAAAAGCCCACTATTATCTTGTTCTACAAATAGACACCCCTCAAGACCAATGTAGACGTCGCTTTGTCCAACTTGACGTTTAAAGGGTTAAGTTGACACAAGAGGGGATGGTTAAAGTTTCAGATATCTCATCAATTGTTAATAAATACGTTATTGCAATTGTAATTTGTTAATGTTATCTTCCAGCACATCCACATTCAACCAGAGTCAAGTTCCGATCGCTAACCAGGTTGCTGGTTTACTGAACGTGTGCAGTTGCTAACTTGCTATGATCAAACGACGCTGTTTAGTCGACTATAGTTCGTTGGTACCCGATTCCCCATTAAAATACTATGGCAGAAAATTTGGAGACGGAGACCAATCTCGATTAACCGTTTCTGTCGACTTTTTGATGGCCTACGAAAATAGGTTATTTTTTCCATTAAGACGTCAAAAAGCGTCCATATCAGATAAAGTGGGAAGGAAATGGATCATGGGAACATTGATATACGATAGGAAAGTGTAATTTCATCAAGCTTATAATAGTTAGTGAAATATGTACACTTTTATATGCATCTCGTGGCAAACGAGGTATCCGACATTTTGCTTTTACGGCAATTTCATACTACCAATTTGCAACCGAGTACCCCGACTATAGTTGACGTAGTAGCTAGCTAAGTATTTCAAGTTTGGTTGGTGTATAGTTAACGTTGGTTACCCATCCGAACTTGACCAAGGCAACACATTTTTCTTTCGTTTGCCCTTTAGAGCTGTGACCGAATACTCATATTTTCTTACTTAGCAACTGGTGGATATATACGTAGCGTCTCCATGAGAAAGCATTCGAGGTATTGGCATTTCGCTACATCATCGTAACCAGGATCACTGTCCTATAATACAGAGAGATAAAATAATATAAAAATAATAACGTCACCTAGTTAATTATGACGTCATATGATGGATTGGTAAACTTGGAAAGGTCCATCATGATACACATAGATGCGTTTCCAAACTCAGAGTCAGTGCACGTAATCTCCAAATTAAATTGGACAAACATATCACCCAAAATCAACTCGCAGAGAAAAGACTGCACAATAATTGCATTTGCTACCACCAAGAGACCACATATTCTTCAATACCTCCGTCAAGATGATTGTGGCGCCTGGTGAGAAGGTCTGAAAACGATTGCGCACTACTGAATCTATTTGATATTTAATCTATCAGCACCACATTTAAGATGGAATTAACATCTCTTTGATAGACGAAAGTGAAAACCTACCTGTGGTATATGTTCGTTGATCTCTGCCACCAGTTTGTCCTGGATCTCAGGATACACTGCTAAAGCATAGAACGAGTACATGAGTCCCGTAGCTGTCGTCTCTTGACCCGCTATGATGAACATAAGACACTGCGCCACGAGTTCGTCGCGTGATAGCGCTGCAAGACAAATATATTCACACGTAATCATACTGGAGAGATCCGATCTGCCACTCAAGTGTCTGACGTCATAATACAAATACGTCAGTGTAAGGTGACGTCATAATCGAAAGATGTAAATCCGTCACGAACGACAAGCGTCCACCTTTAAGCGTATGAATGGAGGATTCCAGTTTATCCGCCAATTATATGACGTCATAATCAACTACGTGACGTAGTTTGACGTCATGATAAATTACGTCATGAATGACGTAGATAAGTTTGTCACGATGGCTTAATTGATGACTGACTATGCGTTGTTGTACGAATTGTATGTTTTTACTATTTAATAAACATGTCATAGGCAGCAACAACACCCAGTCAAATTAGTTTCAAAATATTCAACAACCTACCTGTATAGTTTTCTGGAAATTGATAGTCAGGCCGTACACGCACGCACGCACTCAGGCACGCACGTATCCACACCCGCATATATTGTTAATACAATTTCGATAGTTATGCTAACCCGTTCACATAATTTCAATTTAAATGTAACTATATAGGTACACTATCGAATATTTAAAGCTAATTTGACACGAACCTATTGTTTCAAACATGCAGCTGCCAGTCAAATTAGTTTCAAATGCTCTAACTAATATCTATTAAATTTTAAATGAAATTTCGAATTTAACTTTTCGAGTTCAAAGGGCTTAAGGTCTGTTTATTTGAATTTGCTTGGGAGACTCACCGCGGAATGACGTGTCACCACTGACTGCTGTGTGATGACTAGATTTCTCGTTGCTATTGGTTTTATCCTGATTGTCATCGCTAGAGGAAGAGATCTTAGCATCTTTCAAAAGCTGCAGATAGTCTACGAATTTCTGTAAAAGTTAGGGAAAATAAACTTTGTTTGCAAAAATCTACAGTACAGTTCATAAATAAGCTATCATGTTTCCAAAACAGTTAGTACAATTTTGAACACGATGTAAGAAGTGTTCTGTTGAACAGTTTGAACATAAGTGGAGTTTCGGACATTGCTTTTCAATATGTTCAAAATATTGAACTGTATGTTTTATTCTGTTTTGAAAACATTGTAAGTTATTTCTGAGACGTACTACTGTACTCAATTAAGAAGTATCTAACCCTTTAACTCTCGAATTTATTCAAGAAAATTTCAATTTTCTCAATAGAAAATACCCATTTGCAGACCAAAAGAAGAGTATTTTTGAAAATTTACCACTTGAATGATTGGCTCGGTTATCGAGCCAGTCATCCCTGTGGTAAATTTTCAAAAATACTCTTCTCTTGGTCTGCAAATACACCTTTCTCAAGACCACGGCAGAGGCATTTTTGGCTGATATGAGTGTTAAAGGGTTAATTACCCAGTGTCTTCGATAATTTTATTGTATTGCATGAAATAATGGACTGACTTGCTGAGAACGTGTGCCATAATAGATAATGATAACTCATTCACTCACAATGGCAAACTTAATGTCATCGTGTTTAAATTTCGCTATCAATGGACCTTTCCAGGTTATCCATCAATCATATGACCTCATAATCAACTACGTGACATGTAGGATGAGCGGACGACGTCATAGTCAATTACGTTATGATTTGTGTAGATAAGTTCGTCACGAATGATTAATTGATGACGGACTAATTAGCGTTGTTGTACGCGTTGTACATTTTTACTATTTAATAAACATTCTGTTGAATATTTTGAAAGTAATTTGACTGGGTGTGGTGTTGTTGCTGCCATAGTCAGCAACAGCACCCAGTCAAATTAGATTCAAATATTAAACAGCTTACCCATATATTTTTCTGGCAGGTGGTAGTCAGGGAGTTCAGGGATCGATCTCAACACGAGGGCAGTTGAAGCTTAGTTATAGATATGCAGGTTGGGATGGGGATGTGTGGGTTGGGGTGGGGTGGGGGTTGAGGGGTGGGTAGTGGGATGGGGGGGGGATAGCTAAAACTCTATTCATTCATTGCCATACCTATCAAGATGTCACTATTCTGTCCAGTTTTCTTCAGCTGTCTGTGTAGACGTGCATGCAAACCTTGATATAAGCGGTATTTCAAATTTGGTAATGAGTCAGCGTATATAATATACAGATGATCTGATACTCCCATTTAATATCACTATTATCAACCGAGTCGAAAATTATCACATTGCACGAGTTTTAGCGATTTAGTCGGTTTCTGCACCTTTCATACTGATAGGGGGTTTTCATTCGACTGGTACGTTTGCGTAGAGAACATTTTGGCAACTGTGCGAGTAAATTTACTTTACGGAAACGCCCCGGTCGAATACAGCCGGTGCCTCCTGGTATGGTGCCATGTTTGCCGTCGTCGTCTGTAAGAAACAGCTGCGGCGTCGCGGAGAGTGCTTGAGTGTTATGCAATGAAAATAACTCTTTCGTTGAATATTACAAATGTGTTCATATCTATAAATATTAAACATATATATATTTAGCCTGGTAGATTAAAATATGAATATGAACTTCACACAGCTGCAAATCAGTCCTTCTTCGCTTTTGCCCATTGTGCCTTATCCTTAGCACGTGTCCAAACGTGGACCATCTATGCTGGGCGAGTTTTACTGACAGTGGCGACGCATTACACATCTTATATTGTGCATCATCGGAAATTATGCTGTCTGGCCATCGGCGTCCAGTGATGGTGAGACGGTGTTGGCCCTGGCAGGCATCACGTTTGTCTAGAGCTGTCTTTGGAGCTGCCCAGCCGTTACAGTATCAGCATCAAGGATACGCAGGTTGCATTGTATAAATGTAATCTTTTTGTCAAGTCCATCTTTTACCTACAAATCCAAAGCTTCCGACGGACTGGAAAGCTATGATCTCCATGACGCAGCGTGCAGCAATGTCAGCAGTACTGCAGAACAGCGATCACAGATTTGTGCTTTTCTTCCATGATTCGCTATACCTCGAGGTGTCTCGTCGTTTTCTTTAGTTTCATGCTTGTCGATAGGTACATGTGGGTGAAAGCTGTTTTGGGTTCATTGATACAGATTTTCATTTTTTAGTTTGCTTGCAACTATCGGGAATAGTTAGTCAAGGGATCTCTTTTTCTATGAATTTTCCCGCACACATTTCGATGCCGCGGCAAGGTAGCAGGTGAAAAGTAGCGCAGGAGATAGACCATCTCCCTGTGGGGGGCCGATTGATGTGTCAAACTCTGCAGACTTCACTGACTTGACTCGTACTAGTAATAGTCTCACTAGTCGCAGCTCATCCTCATAGCAACCGGCTTGAATTAGTACATCTAGTATTTTTAGCGTTTAATTTGAATCAATAGTGGAAATAAATACATCGATTTGAAATGGATTCATTATGACATTGATTTAGATTATAGTCAACTTAATGCTTGTTTAGTTGGAATACTATATTCAGCCAATATAATACAATTATATATCGAATATTGCGAATGATTTATTGATTAATTCATAGGCGATTAAATCATTGAATGGACGTTACTCAGCCGTTATTTGTTAACATGTGAGTTATCTTAATGGAACTGAGTGGAGTCGATAAAACATGTTTCTCTGCATCGGATTTAACTTTCTGATATTTCCTGCGCGTGGTTTATCCAGATCACGGTCACCGTCTGGAAATCCTCTTGCACGGCAGGTTTCTTCATTGTGTTAAAATTTGGGACAAATTAGATCGCATTTTTTAAAGCTACACAGCAGGACAGACATACGGGCAGGCAGGCAGGCAGGCAGACAGGCGGGCGGGCGGGCGGGCGGGCGGGCAAGCTGGCAGACAGACAGACAGACAGACAGACAGACAGACAGACAGACAGACAGACAGACAGACAGACAGACAGACAGACAGACATACAGACAGACAGACAGACAGACAGGCAGGCAGGCAGGCAGGCAGGCAGGCAGACAGGCAGGCAGGCAGGCAGGCAGGCATGCAGGCAGGCAGGCAGGCAGGCAGGCATGCGGGCAGGCATGCATGCAGGCAGGCAGGCAGGCAGGCAGGGAGGCAGGGAGGCAAGGAGGCAGGCAGGCAGGCAGGCAGGCAGGCAGGCAGGCAGGCAGGCAGGCAGGCAGGCAGGCAGGCAGGCAGGCAGGCAGGCAGGCAGGCATGAGGCAGGCAGACAAGCAGGTGGGCGGACGGACGGACGGACGGACGGACGGACGGACGGACGGACGGACGGACGGACGGACGGACACCCATTCGCAATCCTCTGACTCTGGTAATTATGAATCACACCAGCCATCTCTCTTGGCACAAGCCACAAAAGGCATGACGAATCGTTTAACCTCACGCTACTAACTTTGTTCGTAGTCTGTCTTAATGCAAGCGTTTCAAGTGCAGTATTTTCTAAAAACTTGACAGCCTCATCACTCTCAAAGGCATTCTTCCAGCCCATGAACCGTGTCCATTTGTGGACAAGAGGCGCCAGAAAGGGAAATAATACTGAAAAATACAAATATGGCAATTAGTACGGCCTTCTGCTAATATTCGACTGGTTCGATCTGTCTCTCAATTCATGAATACAGTTTCAGAGCCCTAATCAACTACGAGACGTGTAGGCTGGCGTCATAATCAATCACATCATGAATGGCACGATTTAGTCCGCCAGGTTGTACGAATTGTATGTCTTTACTATTTAATAAAGATGCTGTTGAATATTTTAAAACTAATTTGATTGGGCGCTGTTGCTGCCTATGGCTGCAACAGCACACAGACACATTAGTTTCTAAATATTCATTAGCTTAACCGTATAATTTATCGGAAATTAAAAATTTCAAAGAGTGCAAGGATCGATTGATCCCAACACGGACAAAGCATAAAACTGTCTCACTCTCTGAATCTCAATTATAACCGATAAAATGTTGAATATTTTGAAACTAATTTGGCTAGCTGCTGTTTCTGCCTAGCCAGCGCCCAGTTAAATTACTTTCAAAATATTCAACAGAATGTTGATTACATAGTAAAGACATACAATTCGTACAATTTGACGGACTATTAAGCGTTTATGACGGACTAAATCGCGTTGTTCATAACGTACGTGATTATGACGTCAGTGTAATGTGACGTAGTTCAATATGACGTCACATGATTGACTGAGAAACTGGATTCATCAATTTCGAACACATAAGCACAACATAATAAACAGTATCCATGCATGTGTGTACATGTTGCGCGCGTGCGTGCGTACGTGCGCGCGCGCGTGCGTGCATGCGTGTGCACGCGTGTGTATCGTATTGCATACGCATGCTGTGTCTTTACTCACACACTGCCCATGCTGTTGGGGCGAATTTCTTATTCGGATCTCCCTGCAACAAAATCTGTACCATCTTTCCGAATTTATTTTCTGGATCCCGCTGACAATCTAAGTCCACACCGAATGCCACACTAGCAATGGCGTCCATGGAAAAAGACCCGG
>CM067373.1:142207838-142348653 GCA_034401795.1 Chaetoderma sp. LZ-2023a | reverse complement strand
GTATCCATCTCTGTATGCTAGGATAAAACAGGCGGGAGAATATACAATGGAACTTTCCAGTTTATGAATCACTCATATGACGTCACAATCATCTACGTGACGAGCAGGATGACGTCATAATCAATGATGTCATGAATGACGCAGAAAAATTCTTCACGAACGCTTAATTGATGACGGCGAAGCGTTGTTGTACGAATTGTATGTCTTTACTATTTAATAAACATGTTGAATATTTTGAAACTAATTTGACTGGGCGCTGTTGCTGCTATAGGTAGCAACAGCACCCAGTCAAGTTAATCTAAAAAATATTCGGCAGCTTACCTGTATAGTTTTCTGGACATTAATAGTCAGGGAGTTGAGGGATTGATCGATGCCAACACGGGCGAGGTGTGGGTGGAGTTTAGCTAAAACTGGTCTCCTCCATTATGGAACAAAACGAAACCTAATCCGATGGAAAAGCAACTGAGGGATCCATTTCTAGCTAAGCCCCGCCCATTTCTAGCTAAGCCCCGCCCAGTTCTAACTAAGCTCCGCCAATTTCTACCTAAGCACCCCGTACTTCTTTACACATGTTGGCATAGATTCATATACTTTGAATCCTTGAATTCCTAGAATCCTAATTTCAAGATAGTTATACCGTTATGCAGCTGTTGAATATTTTGAAACCAATTAGACTGGTGCGGATATTTACAGTAGATGAGGTTGTGTTCATTGGTCGGAGATAACGTGACTCATGATAGTCTGTGGGTTTATCGCGCTGCATTTCCATCTGTCCTTTGACCATCGAAATTCAAATCCTCCAATTTTACGACGACTATACGGGAATATGTTTATAACATTTTGAAATTAATTCGACTGAAACCTATTGCTACCATAGGCACCATTAGCTTGCAGGCGAATTAGTTTCAAAATATTCAACACAATACTCGTAGCATGACATAGTAGGTTATGTGACCAAGAGAAAACTATTTTTTGAAAATGTACCACTGGAATGACTGGCTCGATAACCGAGCCAGTCATTCCAGTGGTACATTTTCAAAAAATTGACTGAAAGAGTGTTAAAGGGTTAAGAGGCTACCAACCTATTCGGGGTTCAGCCAACATCCCACAATTCATTGCGCTTATTACTGTTTAACATCAACCGGAACACTGCTCCTCGTACAGGTTCCGGTTAACCTTATGAGGCAGTAGTAAGCGCAATGCGTTGTAGGATGTTGGCTGAAAACCGAATATTTTCATAGATGTTATTACACGCTTGGTCGCATATTTGCACGAGTATTTCGCCGGGTATTCTATATCAGTTTCAATATTTACCCGAGTGCGAAGCACGAGTGCAAACATGCGACTAAGCGTGTCATAACATATTTATTTCATACGTTACGTTTTAACGTTTGGCCGCATACTGTCACATTGACCTGAACAGATTAACGTTGATAGCAATAGGGCCTACAATAAACTTATCAACAGCGACTCATCTCGCAACGGACCTTTCTAGTTAGAGCTATGCCCCGCCCACCTCTAGCTAAGCTCCACCCACACTTCGCTGTGTTGAGATTAATCGATCCCCAAATGACCTATCTATCAATTTCCTGAAACCTACACAGGGAAGCTGTTGAATATTTTGTAACTAATTTAACTGGGTGCTATTGCTGCCTATGGCAGCAACAGTGCCTAGTCAAATTAGTTTCAAAATATTCAACAGAATATTTATTAAATAGTAAAGACATACAATTCGTACCACAACACATAGTCCGTCTTCAAATATACGCGCGTGACATACGTATTTACGTCATTCATGATGTCATAACGGCGCCATTCATTATGATCTCATTCTACACGTCACGTAGTTGATTATGACGTCATATGATGGATGAAGTGGATGGTCCATTAGGCAACATACTAATTCTTAATTTATTTCAGTTCGTAGGCCTAGGTCTACTAGTCGTCGTCCGCTAACAGGTGTTCTGAAAGTCATCAAGTAACCTTATTTGATGAGTTTCTAATATTAAGAATAGCAATAATATTGTCGTTTTATTTGGTTAGTTGTAGTATTATTATTACAAAAAGTGAATTTAGGAAACGCTATGAAATCAGAAGAATTGTAATAGATTTTCTTGAGATTAGTGGCCATTTAAAATTACGCCATCAATATTTTCGCCCTGCAAAAATGTCCATATTAGGGCGGATACGGACATTTTACAGGTATTATTCGTTACACCGGTGTTTAGCCGTGGGTACAGATCCTTATTACTCCTCAGTAATGTCACATGACCAAATACTGTTATTTGATTGGTTAAGATCAGGGGCGAGGGCAATACCACACGGTATCACCCCCCCCCACCCCCCCCCACCCGCGCGAAAAACATGTTTTAGTTGCGCTGATAGCCATAAAGCTCATAATAACAATATGCATGTTGTTGAAATGGCGGATATGCGCCCGCTTCGAATTGTTGAATTTCAAGATTTCAAGTGACTCAATTTCAAGACAACTATACAGGAATGCCGTTGCATATTTTGAAAGTAATTTGACGGGAGATGTTGCTGTAGCAAGGCTGCATACCCCGCAAAACACTTGTAGTCGAATAGCGAATGCATTACTCTACAAATTAATCATAGCGATAAAAACGGTGAGTTAATTATCGATCGCAATCGTGTACATTTCTTCATGACGTGATAATAATGATCCCCGTGACGGAAATCAACCTACCGATGTGAAATGGGTTACTCATAGAATTAATTTTAGAAGTAATTAGTCTATGGTAAGCTCATACTGAGGTATGATTCCGGATTAACTCTCTAGCGTGAACACGACCATAGACGCCGTTTTTGGCGGACAGCCAAGGCAAAACGCGTCAATTTCACTCATGCAGAACTAACCTAGAGATGCCTAATTTCAAGAATTGCTTATCTAATTATGGTGGTGTTCCATATTCTTGCGGTACTTACCACAATTCATATCACAATGTTATTGAAATGTTATTGCGATTTGAATATCAGACCTATTTACCAAACTGTTCACAAAATAAAATCCAGTTTTGCGCAGATGACAGATTTTATATCAGCTCTGGAAGGCACCTTGGTAGGTGGTCGTATTTCTGAGGAGATATACCATATTCTCGCGGTAAACACAGAATAGTATCTACGGTGGGCCCGCGTAGTCAAAACACAGAGAAAATATCAAGAATGCTTTCCCGGTTAACAAGTCTTCGACAAAATAATTATATTAAAATCGGTCAAAATATTGAAGATGCGCGATTGGGAATCCCCTAAAATTATTGCATGATAACGTGTAATGACGTAGCCACTTTCTGAGCGTATTATGAATGGCGACCCTTAATTTTTCCATGCACTTTAATCGTCCAGCAGCGAGGCGGAATCGCTGATCACGAGACTTGTCGATGTCGCTGATATAAATAGGTTAGTAGACGACGTATTTCAGTTAGATAGAAGTTTTAGATATGTGTTTTTTGTGAGTTAGTGAAGCGTTTTGGAAGTAGGGTATATGCGCGTATCTTATATCGACAGGTTTTTGTACATCGTGGCTTTCTATTTTACTCACTAATAAGAAGGGCATTTAAAAAAAAAGTTGTTTGCGAACATCTTTGACTTCCTGGTTACGGCGTCGCTACGGGAAACAGACGGTAGGGTGCGTTGGTTTTTACTTATAGCAAAAAATCAGATTGGCGCGAGAATATGGAACCCGCGAGAATATGAGACGGGAGTATAAATATAATAATAATAATAATAATAATAATAATATTAATAATAATAATAATAATAATAATAATAATAATAATAATAATAATTTTTTTCACAATAGGCCATCAGCCCTTGAGTGTACAACATATTATACATGTATGACGGATACCGTATAACACATACAATTAAATTAGGATATAGTTATAACAATAATTCATAGAGAAATTTCGTCCCTCGCTTCTATGGTTCTATTCATTAACCATTTACCAATAATCTCCAAGACAGCAAGAGAGGAATGATGAGTGAGACCAGGGGCGCGCTCACGAACGGGTCGCAGCCCACACCCGGCGCAACCACGTTGGGAAATATCACGTCAAAATTTTTAATGACGCCATAAAGACTACAATGCAGCTATGCCAGGTGCAGGCTACGGCCCCTCCGCGAACACGGCCCCAGGTCGACAAAATAATCATCAACCCCTAGAGAAATTGATCAACAACCGTTCGTCCCATCTCCTTGTTTCTAGGAAAGAAACGAAAGTGAAACAAGGAGTGAGCCCAGGGCGACAAGAAAATCATCTACCAATAATCACATTGTAAAACAAAATGTTGCATGATATGAATGAGGAGTAAGAGCAGGGGCGTGCTCGCGAACGGCAGCATCCCACATCCGGCACAGCCACGTTGGAGAATATGACACAATAATCTATTATGACGTCATAATGACTCCAAGGCTGCTATGCCATGCGCAGGCTACAATCCCTCCGCGAACATGGTCCCAAGTCAACAAGATAATCGTCGACCCCTAGAGAAATTGATCAACAACCATTTGTCCTTTCTCCTTGTTTCCACGAAAGAAACGAAAGTGAAACAAGGAGTGAGACCAGGTCGGCAAGAAAATCATGTACCAAAAATCACATTGTAAAACAAAATGCTGCACGCCTTGGAACCAGCTTGACTGGCAGCCATTACAGCTCACTGCAACAACAGCTTTCAGTCAAACCGGGTCAAAGGCTGCCAACTTACACGCTTGCACACACATACTGTATTACGATGATCTATATTTTAAGGTTAACCAAACAGGAAGCCGGATTTACCCCTCGCACCCACCCCACCTATATTGTCACCTTATGATAAAATCTCTATCTTCGACGTCTGAGGGGTAATACATTCGTTACACCCAAGTTTTGACGTGGGTACAGGCTGTTACCTCACGAGCAAACAATTAAATTTCTCTCACTACCCTCGGGAAATATAAGACGTATGGTAGCAGCCTGTACAACCACACCGCACCCCACCCAACCCCTCCCCCTCAAAACACTGGTGTAACTTAGCATCTTTTATATATAATGCTTTTAATGTGCGCAGCGAACAGACGACTTAGACATTTTCTCCAGTCACAACAATTGAATAGGATACATTAAGCGATGATGGGGTTGACGAGGTTGATGATGAGGTGGGGATTAGTATGTAGCGCATTGACAGGGTGTGGGATGGATTTGTGACAATTTATTATATCACAGTTAGTAGTAGGGCTTCACGGTATTTCGGTATGATACCGAATACCGGTATCATACCCATACCGGTTGTCATACCGGAATGATATTTTCAATACCGAAATATCGAAATATTATAAAAAATATTATTTGTAGAGTTTGCAATGATCATTTCGTCGTAAACAAAAACTGTCAAAATCCAACCCGGAAGTAATCACAACCGCCAAGTCTCGCGAATCTCGCGCAAATCTCGCGCAAATCTCGCGAGATTTGAAAGTCATAAGTACATTTTATCGGCACTGAAAAGTAAAAATGCCGAAATATCTACAAATTTATCATGCCTTATTGTTATATCCATACCTGTTCAGTTCATATTATATTAATCCTTCATTGGGTAACGATTTTCTATGCCAATAAAGGTCATTTAACTATAAAATTTCAAAGTTTTTTTGCAACGCAATTTCCGATAAATGTCCGCCATTGTTCTTACAAAGGGTGATGATGACGCGTTTGACGTCATTATGCTCAAGAATAAATTAAAATAAACACAGCTCAGCCTCGTTCTGATTATCATTACGGGAATACTCCATCCACATTCCATTCTGATGACGCTATTGACGGCATTACAAGGTCGACACCTATTGTTAACTTTCGCTTTGCGCGTGGTGATCATACAATAAATCATTGTCAAAACTAGAATTGAGAAAGAATGCTCATTCAAACCTGTATGTGTCCAGCGTTTATTGACTAATTTAACTAAGACTATTGATTGCCCGCCCTGGCCGCCTAACCCTTCGATATACAGTGGCAGAATTTTGAATGCATAATATGTAGTATATGATCAAATGATTATTTTGAAAAAAATTTCCTTCAAATTTGTTGTGCTGTTCTTGATAACAAATATCACTAAAATTATTTTGGAAAGTGTTTCAACTTTACTGATTTTTTAAATTTTTTTGTAAAGAAAACAAGAGTATAGGTCACACACTCTGATCACCGCGAAATCAATGGCCCTATTATTAGGCTATTAATCCATTCTATTCATACAAATTATTGATAAATTATTGATCGTCATGTGACCCAAGCTCAAGAAGACCTTTTTATAAATATAGCCGTCCTAGCCCATACCTAGTATTAATGTTTTAAAATTAATTTCGGACGATTATATCTTTTCAACACTATGGAATTGATTCCTAAAGCCAAGGGAACGTCTCCCGTTTGGTTACATTTCGGATTTATAGCAGGCGATGACGGTAAAGCAACTGATGAAGAAAAGCCAGTGTGTAAATTGTGTAAAGAGTCTGTGTGCGCCAGAGGTGGTAACACCTCTAATTTACGATTTCATTTACGCAAGCATCATCCGCAAGCATTTTTGCAACTGACGTTCACGCCTGGTAAACGAAAGAGTGACGATTTAACCCTTGATGACGAGACAGAGACAACGCCGCGAAAGCAGCAGAAGATAAGTGAGTCATTCTGTAAAGGAACGATGTACGAGAAATCGCATCCACGACACAAACGCCTGACTGAAGCAGTGACGCGATACTTAGCCGGAGGTATGATTCCTATATACACAGTAGACAACGATCACTTCATTAACATGCTCTCACAGTTTGACAGCCGGTACAAATTGCCTGGTCGTAATTACTTTGGCGATACTGCGATTCCGCAGTTCTATATTGAGGTGCGCAATAAGATCGTCGATGAACTGAAATGTGCAGACTACTTTGCTACTACCACGGATCTTTGGTCATCAGAAAATATGGTGCCGTATCTTGGCCTGACCGTCCATTTCATCGATAGGACGTGGACCCTACAGGCTCGTGTGTTAGAAACATTGTATTTTCCAAATGACCATACGGCAGATAACATCGGACAAACTTTGACAGAATGTTTTGCAAACTGGGGACTTAGCGCTGACAAGCATGTGTGCATGACGACGGATAACGGCAGCAACATAAAAAAGGCTCTACGAGATCTGGATTGGATTAACCTGTCATGCTTTGGCCACAATTTGCATCTAGCAGTAAATGGTGCAATGAACGATAAGCGTATATCGAGAACGTTAGGTGTATGCCGTACGATTGTGTCGACATTCTCTACCAGCTGGAAGTTTGTTTGTCAAAACCAAGAAATCAAGTGACAATCAATGTAGCTCAGTAGACACTCTCCCAGTAGATAGTGAACTTGTATTGTATTTAGGTGCCCCTGAACCAGACCAAGACTCCAATCCACTAGACTGGTGGAAAATTCATGAAAAGAGCTATCCGACCTTAGCCAACTTTGCTAAGAAGTATCTTTGTGTGACTGCCACAAGCTGTCCCTCAGAACGACTCTTTATCAAAGCAGGCCAGATTGTTAACCCCAAACGTGCTTGCTTAAAACCTGATAAGGTCAACATGCTATCTTTTCTGGCAGGAAATATGTCAAACTTTGTAAAACAATAATGCTGTAGCAGTGAGAATTATCCATTTGCAGACCAAATGAAAACTATTTTTGAACATTTTTTACTAGAATGACTGGCTAGATAACCGAGCCAGTCATTCCAGTGGGAAATTTTCAAAATAAGTTTTCACTTGGTGTGCAAATGCATTATTTGCAATTAACTCTACACCAAAGAACCATAAGAGACCTATTGTTGTACTCGTGACCCCCGTGTTTTGTATTTTTAAGTGCTAAAATCACACATTTAGATTAGTAAACATAGTGCTCTCGAGTGAATAGGCCTAGCAAAAACTATTGAAAAGAGTTATCCCTGGAATGACTGGCTTGATAGCCGAGTCAGTCATTCCAAGGATACATTTCCAAAAAAAGTTTATCATTTGATTATATTGTTGATTTGTTTTAAATATTTGGAATAAAATTTACATTTAATATTTGTGGCTCGCTGTTATTTCTGCTGACTAATGGTAGCTGTCAATCATTCATCCGTTATCAAGTGCGCGTAAACATTCTGCGCACTTTACGGGGTCACTTCCGGCTTGCACATATTTTACGTGAGTCAACATTTTATCAACTAATATCGCGACTTTGCTTCCAAAATACACAAGTAACACGATTTATATTGTTATCTTTGTATATAGATGATAATATAAATAGTGCCGCTTGTTCATTTATAGAAACAAATTCGAACTGAGAGTAGTATTTAATGTCCGAGCATGGTGTCATATGTATGTCGTTCAAACACTAATACGTTATACGACAACGATGATTTGGGGGTGGGGAAATGACAACAAAACACATGTTTTATGTAGAATATACAAATGCTATGGCGCCCAAAGTACCCCCTACAACATCATTCAATGCACATATGAGTAATACCGGTATGAAAGGTATACCGGTATTGAAATTGATACCATAACCGGTTTTCGTTTTTCCAATACCGTGAAGCCCTAGTTAGTAGTGAATCCAACAGAGAGTGTGATACAGTTCAGACTAAGAATAATATGATGAATGACATTTAATGTCAGATCCACCATAATTATTTGCAAAGATGTTATTGCAAATCCAGGGTGGTGAATGGGGCAAAAATGACAATATTATCGTACTGATGATCACAAAAATGACGAACAACAACTACAGCATCACCACCGCTCCCGCCACTGCCGCCAACACCACATTTATTTACTCTCTCCCTCCCTCCCTCCCTCTCTCTCTCTCTCGCGCGCTCTCTCTCTCTCTCTCACGTACGCACGCACGCACGCACGCACGCACGCACGCACGCACGCACGCACGCACGCACGCACGCACGCACGCACGCACGCACGCACGCACGCACGCACGCACGCACGCACGCACGCACGCACGCACGCACGCACGCACGCACGCACGCACGCACGCACGCACGCACGCACGCACGCACGCACGCACGCACGCACGCACGCACGCACGCACACAGTAATAATGCCATTTCCAATATCACAACCCTTCGTTTCCAAATATGCTAAGTCGAAAGGGAAACGAAGAGCGGGATCCGGTCTAAGTATATAAACCACTCACGGTCAACACTCATCGCTTTCGAAATAGCGGGTCGAAAGCGAGGAGTGAGACCAGGATGCACGCGCTCACACAATCACTTTCGCTCGCACACTTTCACAAAGTTATACCTAGAAATTAAAATTGAGTTTTGAAACGTTGATTTGGTTCTTTCACATCGAAAGAGGACCACTCTGACACTCCATCACTGGAACCACTGGATTGTTTATCGCGCCAGTCCTTCCAGTGATAAACCATCAGAATAGTACCGCATTCTCCAACGTGACGGGGATGGTTTGACTGGCTCCCCCATGTAATGGCATGAGGGCACTGGATGACCACGAGAACGCGTGAGCGTATATGGACATGAGCATTGGTAAGTGGATAAGAGGAACCAAGAAAGGTATTTATTAAAATAAATGCTAAACTAGTGCGCACGCACGCACGCACGCACGCACGCACGCACGCACGCACGCACGCACACACAACAAAGGCACACTCACGCACGCACGCGTACATACATATCCACTTCCCATACATACAGACGCACATCCTTATACACCCGTATGCAGTACCGAATTGTTGAAAATTGAAAACTCTAATGTATAACTTTTACAATGGAGGCGAAATAGCCACTGGTTTAGTAAAGGTGTGTATATTGAGAGCTGAAATCGTGCCTGTGATGAGAAAATGCATTCTGTTAAAAGTAAGAATTATCCTCCCAAATTGGCATAGAAGAAAATGTGATGGATTATAGTGGAGAAAACGCAATTACGTGCGTTCGTCACGTAATAGAAAAGCATTGTAAGCAAAAGCCGCTAACTTCTTTAAACTACTTTCGCTGGTACACATCAATAATTCTGATGCTTTGTGAACGTTCGGTCGTTTCCAGTAGTATGGTTTTATGTATTTCCTGCGTAAATCATTATAGACAGGACATAAAATTAAAAAATGATATTCATCCTCTACATCATCACAAAAAGGGCATGTTCGCTCAGCGCGTGGTATTGGTATTTGTTTGTGCCATCTGCCTAATTCAATATTTATTCTATGAGACCCCGTTCTTAGTCTCCATAATGAATCACGGTGCTTTTTCGTTTTTACTTTATTTAAATAGCATTTATATGTTAGATCAGTTGAAATGTGTTTGTAGAGCCATGTTTTATTGCTGGCTTCCAATTTCCCCCTCCACTCCTGATAACAATTGTCACTTATTCTCTGCTTGTATTCGGGGATAAACTGATCTTTACTTACTATTGTTCCCTGTGACTCCCATACATCCCCAAACCCATTGGTACAGAGCTTATCTCTTAACGATTTGACCCAATTCTTACAATTTTTATCCCTATGCCAGTCTTGATATAAGGTATTATACACATGTTTAGCAATTCTATTTGGTTTCATATCTAATATTTTGAACCAATATTTTATCAACTTGATTTCTCTCCCTAATCGCAGAGGCATCCTCCCTAACTCTCCATAAACAACAGAATTCGAGGTACTTTGTTTTACATTAAGCAGTTGCTTACAGAAGCGAAGGTGGCATTTTTCAACATCATACGCTGAGTGAAAACCCCAGAGGATAGGTAAAACTAGCTTGTCAAATAGTTTGCAATAGTGGTCTACTGATAGGCCTATAAATTTACTACAATATTTTTGTAAAGCGAATACGGCTTTCTGCGCTTGACCCGCTAAACATTTTTGTGCTTCGGTGAACGACCCTGAAGTAGTAAAAACGATGCCCAAATACTTGAAGTTATTTACAATTTCTACTTCAGTATTACCATACCACCATTTGTCATTTACCCTTAAGCGCCCACCCTGTCTGAAAACCATTGCTTTAGTTTTATCAATATTAACTGTCAATCGCCACCTGTTGCAATACTCATGTAAAATATTTAACACTTTTTGTAGTCCAGTTCTATTTTCGGCTAATATAATTATGTCATCAGCATATAAAATTAATAATAATTTAAGAAATTCTAAGCCCACACCCTCCCCACCCTTTCTAAAAAACTCGTCTTCTAAGTCATTTAGATACATAGCGAAGAGAAAAGGCGATAAGCTTTCTCCTTGACGCACACCAGTAGTACATTCGAAACAGTCTGATACGTTAGAGTTTAATCTAACTCTAGTTTTTACCTCTTTGTACATTGACATGATAATATTAATAATATTTCCTCTAACACCCGCTTTTAAAAGTTTGTACCATAAACAATCATGTACCACATAGTCGAAAGCTTTAGTAAAATCTATAAAAGCACAGAACAACCTCCCTCCTTTATTTAATACATGTGATATTAACCCGTTCATAACAAAAATATTATCCACAGTACTCAGACCGGCCCTAAAACCAGCTTGAGCTTCTATATAAACAGCATTAGATTCCGCCCAATCATTTAATCTATTATTAAGAACTTTAGTAAATAATTTACCCAGTGTACTACGAAGTGTAATGCCCATGTAATTATGCACGTCATTAACAATGCCCTTCTTGTGATGATTCCTTCTGACCAAATTCGCGGGAAAATACCACTTTTAAAGACAGTTGAAAAGCGCTGTAATGTGCGGGAGTAATATATTACTCGCTTTTAAATAAAACTCATTTATTAATAAATCTGGGCCAGCGCTTTTACCGTTGTTTAGTTGTTTTATTGCTTTCATTACTTCCGTCTCAGATATTTCTTTGTTTAAGTCATCAACAATTATTTGCAAGTCGTCCTTTAGGTAATCATCTACGTAAACCTTTATGTCATTATCTGCCTGGTAAAAATCGGTATCAGGGTTGCTAACGGACTTAAAAAACTCTTTGAATTCGCTGAGAGCAATATTTATATTTTGCTTTGTGTCGACTTTTTTTGACATTTTCCAATACAACTTTGTGTTCGTATATTGAGCTTCTAATAGTGATATTGTCATTGCGACGCATTGCTCTCTACGGTGCAGCTGTACCGACGTTTTGAAATCGGTCCGTGCAGCGACCATGTTAATCCTAGATATATCCGATCTCTCTCTTCTATACCAATAAAGCGATTTGAAAAACTGTTTTCGTTTAATTTCACAATCATTTGAATAGTGAGGGATGCTATGTCTTTTACGTTTGTGGTCGCTGTTAGGTGTAATAGTTTTCAAAAATAAATTATCTGCAGCTTTCTTTATAGCTATAGTAAACAATTCGACCACTTCATTTACACTCGCTTCATCCATCAGATTCGCCTCATTTAAAACATCATTCATACCATTTAAAACTGCACTTCATCACGCGTTAAATTCTCTCTGTATTCATTCATAAGTTCTGAATTCCAATTATATTTGTAAACCATTGCGTGCCCAGAATTATCAGGCATTGTATTTTCTGGCTTAGTATTGACTAATAGATCACACTGTATGACCTTGTAATCAGAGAGTTCGTTTGCTTCCCCAATTTCAAAATGTTTTATTAAATTAACTTTGTCCCGGGAACACAAAATGTAATCGACTAGACTGGGACCATTAGCTGTTATGCAGGAAATTTCTCCCACCCCACGGTCGCTGCCAAATCTACTGTTCAGAATCATGATCCCGGTACTTTTACAAAAATTTAGTAGTTTGTGACCATTTTCATTAACCTTTCCGGAATCTTGTGAGAATCTGGGTGTATTAACATCTTCTACATAGCCTTCGTAAGCTGGTATATATCTTATATTATCATCTTCAACATAGTCTGGCAGGGTTTTGGTTCTGGCATTAAGATCACCACAAATTATAAAAGTAGGGTTAGCATCATCATTCGATTTGTTGGTTACAAACGTATTTAGTCGGTCAAAGACATCTACTTCCACTTGACCGACTCTTTGTGAACCGGACAGTAACACATAGCACAAACATATGTATGGATTATTTTCTAAACCAAAGAATATTTTATCTAATTTGATCCATGTTATATCATCTTGATCTTTGTTTTCTAAAGATATGCCACTAGCTATGTCATTTTTAAAATAAATAAGTAAACCCCCAGAATCACGCTTTGCCCTTTTATGTCTTTTCCTATTAAGAACAATGTAATCGTAATCATTTATTTCAATATTGGATAGGTCTGAGCCCCATGTTTCAGTTAAAAATATGATGTCACATGTATTTTTTAAATTGTCAAAAACGTGCGAACGGATTTTATTCTGCATCTTTGTTACAAATCCGTTTGCATTCTACAAACATAGTTTAAGAGTTTTCTCCACACACCCCTAGTGGTTTGTGATATTTGGCGGGGGTGGGGGTGGTGGGGGTGGGGGTGGGTGTCGGTCACAGGTTGAGACACAATGTCATTGACGTTTGTAACTGGTTGGTTCTGATCATTGCGCTAATCGTCATATTGATTGTCATTTATCACAGCTAATGCGGTTACCACTGCCGATTGTACTGAGTCAGTGCTGTTCGTGGTTACGAGCGGTGCGGTGTGAATGATATTATTGGTTTGGGCAGGTCTATTGGGGTTGCTCATGTCATGCGTGTCACCCGCATGCAGTTTGAATGGTAATTTTATGGATGACGGGAATTGAGAGTGTGATAGGAGATAGTAAATGACGATGAAGACATATTGAAATAGGGAAAATACAGCATAAATATTGATGACATTATTAGCAATGATAATGAATACATATACCTAAAAATATGGATGGCATAATTTTAAATTGCCGCTATTGGCAACTTCAAAAATTAATCTGTTAAATAAAGAAATATGTATTACAATTTCTGCAATTTGCTAATGTTTCCCGAAATTATTTCTGGTTAGTACAACATTTGACCAAATAAAACGGCGATATTATTGTTATTCTCAATTATTAGAAGCCCACCAAATACTCTTATTTGGCGGGTTTGTGAACACCTGTTAGCAGACGGCGGCTAGTAGACACGTGATATGAAATTGATTAGTAATTGGCATTTTGCCGCCCGGTACTCGGAAGATGTCGCTCCGAGTTATTGAATTGCTATCAGCATTAATATGTTCAGGCCAGCGTGACATTATGATGCCAGAATCGACCTTTCCAAGCTTATCCATCCATCATATGACGTCATAATCAACTACGAGATGTGTCTTTACCATTTAATAAACATTCTGTTGAATACTTTGAAACTAATTTGACTGGCGGGGTGCAAATTAGTCTCAAAATATTTAACAGCTAACGTGTATAATCTTCTGGAAATTGATAGTCTGGTATCGATCGATCGCAACACGATCGAGGTGTGGCCGTATGAGTGGAGCTTAGCTAGGGATGGGCGGGGCATAGCTAAAACTGGAACAGATTCATTGCTATTAGGTTTAAATCAAGCTACTTGATTACAGCATAGGGTCTACTGGTAGCCTCTACTGGTAGCCTCTACTGGTAGCCTCTACTGGTAGCCTCTACTGGTAGCCTCTACTGGTAGCCTCTACTGGTAGCCTCTACTTTAAAAGTGTGACTTATGAAATAAATATGTTATGAAATGCTTAGTCGAATATTTGCACTCGTATTTCGCCCAGTATACTATATCAGTTTCTATTATTGGACCTCGTGCTTCGGACTCTGGCAAATATTGAAACTGATATAGAATAGCTGGCGAAAATACTCGTGCAAATATGCGACTGAGCGTGTAATAACATTTATTTATCACATACCGATGATACCTAAGGCGCTCAAATAAATTTCTTTAAAATATCAAAATATTTACTTATTGAATGTTTATTTGCGGGGCAAGAGAAGAATTTCTTTTAAAAACTTACCACTGGAATGACTAGCTCGGTTACGGAGACAGTCATTCCACTGGTAAATTTAAAAAAAGCCTTCTATTGACCTGAAAATGGGCGGTCCTCAAAACCACTGTAGAGGCCGGTATTAGCCCTCTTCTTCCTGCAAGGGTTAAAGATAGGTCAATTAAAAAAATATCGAACGTTATATATTATATATTGCGCGGTGGAGAAAATGATTTATTCTTGCGTGTTAAAAGAGGTATTTCCTTCTTTGAAATTCTTACCATCCTGTTTCTGAATGTGGGAAAGTCTTTGACCATAACCTCTCGAATAAGGTCCAGGTCTCCTATCACCAACAGGGGAAACTTGGCGAGAAACAAGCTGCGGATAAAGAGAAATATATATTAGTCTGGTTTCCAAATCCTGATTTTTAGTCGAACCTTGAAAAACGCGATACCTAATTGTTATCACTTGATTTTGTATCTTTGAGGTGTCCTAATCACAGATCTTAATGATGCCACCATGACACGCTTGGGGAAACTGAAAAATCCAGGATGGAGTCTAAGATTGCCGTCATAATACGAAACTGGCTATATTCTTGCCTCCAGACCAGCTAGGGAGATAATGAACCTTTCTCTTTTAGCTATGCCCTGCCCATCTCTAGCTAAGCTTCACCCCACACCTCGCCCGTGTTGGCATCGATCGATCTCTGAACTCAATGACTATCAATTTCTAGAAAATTATACAGGTAAGCTATTGAATATTCTGGAACTAATTTGACTGGGCGCTGGTGCTTCCTGTGGCAGCAACAGCGTCCAGTCAAATTAGTTTCAAAGTATTCAACAACACTTTTATTAAATGGTAAAGACATACATTTCCTACAACGTGTCGAACTATTAAGACTTAAAGACTAGCCATATAGAATCAGTTATGATGTAATGATTATGACGTCATCCTACACGCCGTGTAGCTGATTATGACGTCATATGACATCAAATGATAGATGGATAGTCTGGAAAGGAACATTCTGATGTCTATAACTAGGTTCTTGTGGTCAAGGAATCCATATTTTGCATTTTCCAAGATAGTGAGTTACCCAGTCAGCCATATCCAAGAAAGCTGCCATAATGGATCCTATGAAAATGAAATCTGTCAATATCTGGGCGTCCAGATGAGCGAGATTAAAGGTACACATTCACAGCAGAATCCTTCAAAATAAAATTGTCAAAATTGTTTACTTTTAGCGGCTTAGCTTGTAGGCCCAGATGTATTGAAATGAAATAAATCTCAATATATGATGATCTCATTATGTATAAATTAATATAATTTATTAAGTTGTGAAACAGAATTAGAGACTTGAGACACTAATTCAAATTTGCAATTGAAAAAAATTATATTAATTTGTACGGGATGAAGTCATCATATGCTAAGATTTAGTTCGCTTCATTACATTGATGTAAATTAAACCTCTAAAAGCATACAATTTAATAAATTTTATTTCCACGCATTCTGGTGTCAATGTCTGCCTTTAATAAATCATCAATGATATATCCGAGATGCGAGATAAGGACACATCGCACGTTTTGACCAACAAGAAGAAAATGGAAGCTCGAAAAGATTCAGGTTCGAAGGATGGGAAAAAAATCAGAGAGGTTTAAAACCTGAATTGACCCACTAAATCCAGCTGGACACATTGGAATTATTGTCAATATTGTCGCAGGAAGAATTTCCAGTGGAAACATAAATACAGACAAGGAGGTAGCGATATGCAAAGAACAGGTTGTGACATATGAAGGAAATTTGCCAGAAGGTTTCCAATCTTTCCATGTTACTCTACCCACAAACGTTATAACTATGGCTGAAAGAAAAGGTGTGAAGATTGATGCTGCTTCCTCACTCGACACCGAATTAATATATTTCAGGTTAAGTTCGGCTCCTAATCATAGCTAGCTATAGCTAACTAGATTCCCATTCGAACTTCAAGTAGTTAACTAGCTAGTCAGCTATAGTCGACCGAGCACTGGAGCTCGTTTCCAAATGGCTAGTACGAAATTGCCGTAACATCCAAAATGGCGGATAGGGTTCGCTTGCCAAGGTAAAATGCACATACACAGTCATGCTAATATTTCCCTCGCCTATGTAAGTTTGATGAAATTATGGTGCCCTATGGTAAATCAATGTTCACAAGGTCAATTTCCTTGCCGCTTTATAAAATTTGGACGCCAAAATATAGCCAGTTTCATATTGTGGTGCCCATCTAGGATGCCATCTTGGATTTCTCAATTTCCACAAAGTTGCCAGGGAAGCTCCGTCATGAAAATTGAAAAGTTTGACACGAAGTTTACTAACTGTACGTCGTTGATGAATTTTACAATTTAATAACCATTCTTTTTAATATTTCTAAACTAATCTGAATGGGCCAATATATAGGGCGGTTGCTGACACAGAAAAAGCAAAAGTGCAAAGGATTCCAAGGGTTATGTCTCTGGACTTGCCAAATATTTTGAAAACAATTTGACTGAAAGTTGTTGGTGGCTGAGCCACCAACAACTTTCAGTCAAATTGTTTTCAAAATATTTGGCAGGTCCAGAGTTATTTCTCATTGAAGTTATTGTGTGCTGGATCGCAGAATTCAGACAGTTAATTGCATTTCTCATCAGCGCATCACAGTGATGGGTACATAAAATCGCAACAAAATCAATACCTGAAAATAGAATAAATGCAAACATGGCACTCAGAACATATGGCTTACCCATAAACCTTGCCATACTTTTCACGGAGTACCCTGTATCGCTCATCGACCGGCTGAAAAATAACATGCACAAATCTGTAAAAATATAAATAAATTAAATCAATCTGTCATTCAAGGATACGTTTCAACCATTTGCGAACTCTGAAGACAGAATTCACAGAATCTAAATTTCAAGTTGACCTTGGTATATAACCTGTTAAACATTTTAGCCTCTATAGATCCCAGTTAAATTACTTTCAACATATTCAACAGAGTGTTAAATTGTATGTACTGACGGCTTTCTTGATTCTCGTGACGGAAGTCTTGTGCAACAGTCTAGTACGCAAACGTGTTCATGGGATGGATGGTTCTTCCATTTAATCAATCGATACCCCGTAGACTGCGGAGTCAGTTTAGGAGTCTGTGACGAATAACTTTATAATATCATATATCATTTGCTTACCATTTCATATACCGATCTGTTACCAAACCATGGCAACGGTTTGGGCCCTGGCACGCCCATTGCTTTGAACATACCATGATCTTTGGTCAAGTAGCTAAATAATAATAATAATAATAATAATAATAATAATAATAATAATAATAATAATATTAATAATAATAGCAAATCTAGATTTATATCAACATCACAATGACCTTAACCTCAGAAAATCTGAATGTATTTGTGCTGTTCCTGTTCCTTGATGTATCTAAGGCTTGATGCCCAAGTTTACTTCCAATAATTTGACCAATTCTGAAATAAAGGCAAATTGAGCTACATGTAAGCAGTATCATTGCACTTCTTGACCGTAAAAGTACAGTTTTACAGTTCACAGTGACCTTGAACTTTGACCTAAATATCGCTGTGCTCATTCCCCTTGATAGGAAGCATGGGTCCAAGTTTAGTGACAATAGAGTAAAGCCATGCCGAGATATAACACGATATATTGATCCAAGCCCAAAACGTAAACGTGAAAAATAGATGTTTTTACCAAGTTCACAGTGCCCTTGAACTTTGACCTCATGACCTCAATATCATTGTGATGCATCCCACTTCATATGTGTCCAAGTTTAGTCCCAATAGGCTGAACCAATCCTGAGATATAAGACCATATGTAGAGTTAAACCAAAAACGTAATGATAAGAAATAGAATTTTATATCAAGGTCATAGTCACCTTGAACTTTGACATTATGACCTCAATGTCATTGTCCTCCATCCACTTGAGATTAGGAAGTGTGTGTCCAGGTTTAGTCCCGTTCGAGTGAACCGATCCTGAGATATAACCTTGAGATTGGACGCCGACAAACAGGCAGGCATGCCGACAGGCAGGCAGGCCGACAGGCAGGCAGGCGGGCAGGCAGGCAGACGGGCGGGCAGGTGGGCGGGCGGGCGGGTTGGCGGGTGGGCGGGTTGGCGGGCTGGCGGGCAGACGGACGGACGGACTGACTGACTGACTGACAGACAGTGTAACGGAACATATCGATATATTGGCGAAAATCCCACTTCACCGTCATTATGTTCGTCCATTACTTACAGTAGGCAATCTATATGGTGGCACTTATGGAATTTAAATTCAAAATTCTTCCAGAGATCTATAGATTTATAGCACACAAATTTCAAAAATTGGCTTCTCTTGGCCAGCAAATGGAGCTTTCTTATAACAATTGCAAAGCTATTTTGAGGAGTTTGACCATTAAAGTTAACAAGCTACAGTGAACAAAAAGTTACTGAAAATTCTGAGGAATTCCGAATGATAAGGATCTGGCTGCGAAAAATTGCTAGATGCAAAGAATGTTGAATATAACTTAAAATTCCCGCATTATTTTATTTCTAGATATGAAAAAATTAAGTTAGGAGGGTTTGTAAAGCAAAAAGAAAGAAATTAGTGTGACCTTAACGCACTGTGAATGATCTTCTTGCTCACTTGTCTCAGTAACCTGGTCCTTGATAATGTGTTAGTGTGACCTTAACGCACTGTGAATGATCTTCTTGCTCACTTGTCTCAGTAACCTGGTCCTTGATAATGTGATATATAGACGCTTATTCACCGCTCCTTCACTATTACACAGGGTCAGATGACGACCATACACACATTGTTTGTATGGTAAATATATGTGATTTATCCTGCTTATATCAAATATCTGCACGGGACGATAAGTTATCCAGAACGAATGCAACGCGTTCTACTGAACTTATCTTCTAATGTAGCTAGGACGTAGTGTGGATCCATCTGGAGCCAGGGTGAGATGCAGGGAGTACGAAACAGCCCTCCAAGCATGACCTTCATGCCACGCCTCATGTACTTATCTCCACACCCCCCCCCCCACACTACATATGTTCAGGTAAGATTTCTATTGATATTGCCTCCAGAAGTACAGAAGACACTCTAAGAGCTTCTATATGCCGCTATTTAAAAGGAAATTAATTGTTAGCTATCTACATACTATTTCGGTCACGACTCATTTACATATTACTAAAAATTATTTGACCACCTTGTTTGAACATTTCTATATTTATTACGCTGGTTGCTGGGCTGGTACTGAGCAAATACCGGGTCGCATTGGTTCTGTACTGGCCCAATAACCTGCGCTATCATGATATTGCCCTTGTCCGCAATCTGAAGCTTGTGGCAATGTTGTCCGGGGAGATTCGCGTATCTTAATTGGCCGTTTTAGCCTTCAACAATCGCTAAGTTATTGTGGAAGGAGCTCGTGTTTGTCCCAATCGATGACCAATCTAATGCAACTCTCTTTGCATGTTGAGGAAGTTCAACCTTGGTTGCTGGTGTCTTTTGTTCTTTGTGTATACGTATTTGTGAAATTCGTTCACATCCTCACGACCCGTTATTTCAATCGAAGGTAAGACGATTCGCTACCGAGATCGATTTATCTATATCTACGGTCGTGTTTGTTCTCACTAGAGACATAATCAGGAATAACGCCATACTGACGTATGGCGTTATTCCTGATTAATATCTAGTAAGAGAGATTCTGAATCCGCCTGGAATCTATCCTGTGACTTAGTGCTTACCATATAGCAGAGATATCATATATTATAGTGTATTTACTCGACATTAGAAATACTTACAAATAAAGGGCAGTCGATATAATGCCGAAGACAACCAACAGGTCTGGCACGTCCAACAATCCCAGAACATTCATCCTTATTCAGCTGTTCAGAAACAACACATTTGATATATTTTCTTTAAAACATGTACATATAAACATAATTTATGTCAATAACCATACCATCAGAAACATAGTCACATATCGCTAAATTACCTTAAACCCACCCGTGACATATAATGCCTATACTTGGACAGATGGTTGGGCTAATCATCTGTCCAAATATATACTTATATACGCCTATGTCATTACGGAGTTATGGTAAGAGCGGAGCCAAATTAATAGAAAATGAGTGGGTATTGTCCAAAACGGTATTAAAACGACAAAGTCCTAAAATATAGTCTACTTGAGACTTGTGTCTTTCTCTCTCGACTCTCAATCTTCTAAGCTCGCGATCTAAATGATGTAGACCGCGGTCTATAGTGACCTATATAACGTTACCCATATTAGTAGGCCGATGCCTTTTTAAAAAAAAAATAAAAAAATGAATTGTAGATTTATTTTCTTTGACAACAATGCTAAAATTCATAAAGTGGCACATGCCCTTAAAATGATGACAAATCAGCATGAACTTTTATTGTTATTATTAACTATCTGACCGCTGCAAGCCACCGGGTAATAATTTCAATGGGCGATAACTCTGGACCTGCTGAATATTTTGAGAACAATTTGACTGAACGTTGTTGGTGGCTTAGCCACAAACAACTTTCAGTCAAATTGTTTTCGAAATATTCGCCATATCAAGCATTAAACCACATGAAAAATTAGAAATTCAGCAGGTATATCGTTAAACACCGCGTGGTGTGTGCAGAGATGACTGTTTGCCGACTGTTTACCATTTCACACATGAGTCAGATCATATGAGCTCCTTGACCATATATGCCTAGATAAAGGTGGCCAGTGGCAATCTATAGCGACTACTATATGCGCCTAGTTCGTGCTATATTTTATGCGAATCAAACAAAATAGAACGAAATTAATACATTCGATGTGCCAATCCAAATACTAACTTCATTTAACTACTACTACTACTACTACTACTACTACTACTACTACTACTACTACTACTACTACTACTACTACTACTACTACTACTACTACTACTACTACTACTACTACTACTACTACTACAACTACTACTACTACTACTACTACTACTACTACTACTACTACTACTACTACTACAACTACTACTACAACTACTACTACTACTGCTGCTGGGGCTGCTGCTGCTGCTGCTCTGCTGCTGCTGCTGCTGCTGCTGCAGCTGCAGCTGCTACTACTACTACTACTACTACTACTACTACTACTACCACCACTACTACTACTACTACTACTACTACTACTACTACTACTACTTGAGTGTCCCAACAGGAGCATATAACACCTTTGAATGTTTGGTTCATGATCTCGTGAAGGAAACACTACTCACTTATCAATCCAATTCGGAAGAGTAAAATTGCACTAATCTGTGTGGAGTGAAACCAGTCCACTAATCATTGGCTTTATTAATGATGTCTGTGATAAACCCGGATCAAAGGAAACTCAAACCTTGCGCAAAGTTGACTCCTTCAAAACAAACCACAGAGTAGTCTTTCAAAGGAGAGTGAGTAATTCAGTAAATGTATATATAGCTATCTAGACTGAAGGACTCACAGATTTGTCATACAGGCTACTGATGAAGCGCATCCCTGCGAAATGCATTTAGCCAATTGACGGTGTCCATAATTATTGTGAGTAACTTATAATATTGCGTATTGTATTGTTGTACTGTTAAACATTGCATATTGCATGTTAATTCTACAATTTGTCTTTCAGGTGTAAGTAATATATTGGTTTAATTTGTTGATGAGTATGATTTTTGTCTCCTTGAATTTGAGTTTGTGTGATCGAATTTTTCTTGCCTGCTCAATTGCATGTTTGATTGCTAGTTAGATTGAATGCTTGCCTGTCTGAATGTCTATTGCCAGGAATAATGGTTGTAGGAAGAATGGAGATCGTCAAGGTGATTCATCTGCGCATGCGCGCCTGGTAAAGCTGTATTACAAAATAATTCAGTGTTTCCACCACCTTGCTACGCTACGTAGGCATTTAGATGCCGAAACTCCCTGATGGGCTTAGTACGAAGGTGGAAGAACTGAGTGGATTTTGTAAGCCAGCTATGCCAGATGATGACATCTACTTTGCGATCTGGAATGTGAATTTTGAGTGGGCAAAATCTACCATTAAGGCCATGTTAAATCACTATAATGAACAACTTGGTGGTATTAGAACTGAAGTAGTCCTCACACAGGCAATGCCACATTTAGACCTATGTTGTGCTAAATCTAATGCTATATGTTGGGGAAGAAACAATTACAATCGAAAGCTCGACATTAATGCGATTAGTTCCTTTTACGATTTTGTGCGACCGATAGATCCATCTCAGAAACCACCTCAAAATCTCGCACAAGCCACGCTTCTGATCATGATACCAACTGTGGCATCCCAATCACAAATAAAAAACCCCGTCTCAGATCACCTACTGAAATATCGCCGCCGGTCAAAAAACGAGTAGACAATAAGACCTCCCCATTGCTACCATTAGATTCTGGCCCTATTTGAAGCATCATTAATCCAACTACCTGGCTCTCCACTAGGAAATCTAAATGACCCACACGAATATCCGCCATTCCCCACAGAGGGAAAGGGTTAATGGTAGAAAATCTGGTCCATGGACCGGAGCTTCTCAGAAATCCCCTCAGAGCAGTCAACCATCGGGTCTCAAGACTCCATCCCCAACAGGGAAACTGCCACAGCCCAGCTGCTCTCCATCTCCAGGGCCAAGTAATGCACCGGAGGTGCGTCCTATTAAATTTGCCAATAGGCCCAAACAACAAGCCATGTTGGAGAGAAACATATTTGGGAAATTTCGTCATTAAATTGAAAATAAAATTGACTGGCGACTACCTGTTCTCACAAAAAAGTACTCATCTTTGGAGCTTCGAACCTGGGTTGCATTAATGTTGAGCCCCACCCTGAAACACAAGTTGCCTGCTACCCAGGAGATAAATTGTGTCATAATAGAGGACTAGTTCAAAAGTACACTGGATCATTTAAACCAGAGAAAATAGTGATTAACATTGGTATTAATGATATGAATGAACCCATCTCTAGTTCAAAACATAGATTAATGCTTCTATTCAGTGCGATCAAGTCCAAATTCCAAAAGACCGCGATTTACCTCACACAACTTAACTATTCAAGTCCGTTGACAGCTCAGCGGAGGTTGGCGATTCAGTCCCTCCTCAATTCGACGGATGAATCATCAAGATCTGTGCCAGTCATTCCTGCACTTAAGACTGCTTAAAGATAACTATAAACGTGAAGCACAACGATAACTTAGTAACCCAAAGCATTACCAGAAACTAAGGGAGCCACTTCGGCAAAACAATTGCAGCAAATTTAATGAGATTCTACAAAAATTGCTCGGTAGCAAGAAGATCACCGAAAAGCAGCATAAATATCTCTTTGCTAAACTTGAGTCAAAACCACGGACTTTCTATCTTTTGCCAAAAATTCATAAACCCATAGATTCGTGATTTGGACCCAATGCCACCACCCGGGCGACCTATAATCTCAGATTGTGGTTCAGAATCCTACAGAATCAGTGAATACATCGATTACCATCTACAGCCAATAGCAAATAGACACCCCAGCTTCTTGAAAAACACAGAAGACTTCTTATCCCAGGTCTCTGAGACTTGGATACCGCCAAATTTATTCCTGGTCACGCTTGACATCGAGGCCATGTATACAAACATTGACATCCAGAAGGGTATAAATTCTATCCATAAAGCATTCATGAACTACCCAGATACCAACAGTCAGACAGAGAAGTAATAACTCTATTAGAGCTGAGTCTGAAAGGCAATGATTTTGAATTCGATGGCGAAATTTACCAACAAATTTGCGGCTGCGCGATGGGCAAGCGCTTTAGACCATGTTTTGCCAATATTTACGCAGCAGAGTGGGAGGAGGAAGCGTTAGAAAAGTGTCCAAAACAGCCCCTCATTTATCGCAGGTACCTTGATGACATTTTCATGATTTGGCAACACACAAAGGAAGAGTTTGATGAATTTTTAAATTCTGAACAATTACGATCCGAATATCAAATTAAAAGCAACCATTGACGAGATGTCTGTAGATTTCCTGGATGTAACTGTATATAAACGTCTAAAGTATGAAACAACTGGCTACTTAGACTAGAAAGTGTATTTCAAACCAACAGATTCGCATCAGCTACTGCACAAAAAATCTTTCCATCCACCGCATACTTTTAAAGGAATAGTAAAATCACAAATAATCCGTTTTCACAGGAATTCGAGTGATAGGAAAAACTTTGAAGAAGCGTGCTGTACCCTATTCAAAGCCCTCAAACCACGAGGTTACTCCTCACGATTCCTGCGCAAAATCAAATCTGAAACATTAGACTGCTTGGAAACCATTCCAGATAATGCCTCAAATCGTCGGCCTACCAAAATTTCTCACAATCGTCCTATTATAGGTGTAGGCGAATCTCGCAAATGCGGAAAGAAAAGGTGCAAGTTAGATGAATTTCTTCCAAACCAGAATACTTTCACGAGCTTTCAAAACAAAAGCAAGTTCCAACTTCGGTCTAATCTAGATTGTGACTCTGAAAATGTTATTTATCTAATTTCATGCAAATTGTGCCAAAAACATTATGTCGGCGAAACCAAATGTCCATTAAGATGGCGGGCAACTCGACACCTCTCAGATATTAGGCTAGAGGAAGACACACATGTTTCCGAACATTTTAATCTTCCTGACCATTTAGTCCTTCGTGACTTTGAAATTATGCCGATTGAACAGCCACCCTTTTCAGATACGGCAGAAACAACTGATAAACAAAGAAAACTTAGAGGTTTTGGATTAAAGAACTCGAAACACAGTGGCCAAGGGGAATACACTCGGACCCAAGCTTATCTGATCAACGTGACAAAATTCCATTCATTCTGACCTATAATCGGAAAAACGTTGAAATTTCCAAAATCTTGAAAGATGAGTATCAAAACCTACAGGAGAAACTGAAACAACCCTTTAACAAGCGTCCAGTAATTGCGTTTAAGAAAAATCCGAATCTACGTGACATCTTGGTAAAAGCAAAACTCAAATATCTATCCAGAATATCCATCTCAATCATTCAACATTAACCCTTGCATGATGGTCAGCCAAAAACGGCCAATTTAGTGATCTTGGGAAATGTCCATTTGCCGGCGGGGATTGGAGTATTTTTGAAAATTTACCGCTGTAATGACTGGCTCGGTAACCGATCGTTCCAGTGGCATATTCTCGGGAATGACCTTGTCTGTGCCTGCAAATGTACATTAAATAAGTAAGCGCATATTTGGATTTTACTGAACAAATTTAACCAGTAAAGGGTTAACATTAATGCCATATGGCTTTCCTCAAACAAAATGACAAATCTCAGGCAGCAAGATAAACCAAAATATCTTAAATTTTTGAATTTTTTCAATTATTGAAGATTCTGAGCCAGTGCGTTGACAATATTGACTACTACTACTACTACTACTACTACTACTACTACTACTACTACTACTACTACTACTACTACTACTACTACTACTACTACTACTACTACTACTACTACTGCTACTGCTACTGCTACTACTACTACTACTACTACAACTACTATCACTACTACAACTACTATCACTACTACTACTATCACTACTCCTATCACTACTACTACTACTACTACTACTACTACTACTACTACTACTACTACTACTACTACTACTACTACTACTACTACTACTACTACTACTACTACTACTACTACTACTACTACTACTACTACTACTACTACTACTACTACTACTACTACTACTACTGCTGCTGCTGCTACTACTACTACTACTACTACTACTACTACTACTACTACTACTACTACTACTACTACTACGACTACGACTACTACTACTACTACTACTACTACTACTACTACTACTACTACTACTACTACTACCACCACCACCACCAACCACCACTACTACTACTACTACTACTACTACTACTACTACTACTACTACTACTACTACTACTGATTTGCCTGCGTGAGTGGGGCTGATTTGCCTGCATGAATGGGGCTGATTTGCCTGCAAGTGTGGAGCTGATTTTCCAGCATGAGCGGCCTGATTTGCCTGCATGGGTGGAACTAGTTTGCATGCATGGGTGGAGCTGGTTTGCATGCATGGGTGGAGCTGGTTTGCATGCATGGGTGGGGCTGATTTGTTTGCATTGATGGAACTGGTTTGCATGCATGGGTGGAGCTGGTTTGCACGCATGTGTGGGCTGATTCGCCTGGGAGCTGTTGCTAATCACACGTACAAATCAATGGGGTGGGATGTGTTCTAGGCAACCGAATGGATTAAGGGTCTAGATTTGGTACTATGCTTCAGGTTCAGTTTTAAGTTTGGTGTGTGTGTGCGCGCGCGCGCGTGTGTGTGTGTGTGTGTGAGTGAGTGTGTGTGTGTGTGTGTGTGTGTGTGTGCGTGCGTGCGTGCGTGCGTGCGTGTGTGTGTGTGAGCACGCGCGCGCGTGTCCGCATGCGAGCGTGCGTGTGTGCAGATAATAAGACCAGACATGGCGCTGTCGTACCCGTGAATAATATTGTGCTGGACTTCTTGAGCCTAGCTGTCTGGAAGTTGCTGCTACTTACTATTTAGACTGCAGCAACTTCAAAGCCAGCTAGTCTTAATATATTCTCTATCCATAGGCAAGGTCAATTCATTTATTTTAAAAACTAAGGCATATGCAGAGCACGGATGAAAAGGTTTAATAAGGACCATACCAATTTGAATACTTACCAATAAAAATAATGTAACTAGCCCGTGACCAATAAGTATGGCAAACTCTGCTATAGATACATTGGTTGCTACTGTTACTTTCACAGCTATAATAATCTGTGCCAACTTCAACAATCCTACCACTATACTGCACCATAGTTCAGTTCAGTTCAGTTCAGTTGGGGTAAACCCACCTTTCCATTAGGCACACTAAGGAAACCTGTTGAATGATGTAGTTTTCAGGATATGTCGATCTCCGCCCTGCGAACACGTCTAGGTAGAACCTTTCGAGATAAATGGTAAAGTCGCAGAATGTGTGTAAAGAACGAGTTACGAGCAGCAAGCACAATATTAGTACAGCAGTTCACGAAGATTACAGGTGGTGACTAGTACATTAGCGAACCGCGAGATACTGCGACTGGATATTTAGAGAAAACTAGATGGTCCTATACGCTCAAACTCATTTGTTGGTATATCTGGATGTGTAGACTGTACAAGAAATATTTTCTGTACTTCTCCACTTTTGCCAGTAGGCTAATGTCTTCAGGAAGTTTACTATCGCCCGTCAGGAAGGAAGAAACATCTCGTGTCAGCTGTGTGAGTGTCTTTGGATCTGTGACTAATGCGTGTTCACCCTCCGGTCCAAATGGTGCCTGTAAAATCAATTCATCTTAGCTGTAAATTTCAGGTGGAGGTTAGAGTAGAAGCTGCAGTTGTCAATGGAATGGCACCTATCCGTCGCTTCTAGTCCATACAGCAGTAATGTAGGATCAAGACTAAACTGGTACAATCTTGCACGGTTCCCCTGCAAGGTATATCATCCTGTTAATATTTTGCCTTGACCACCACTTTCTTGAAATCTCTAGGGTCGTCGCATACAGTTGACCACACGTGGTGGACAGTACCCATCTTGATCGCTAATGGGCTTCGGTATTTCAGGGATGCTTTATCTTTGTTTAAAAATCAGCCAGTGTCTCCTTCACTCGATTTTTCCACTTCAGCTTTGACATTGGCTCTTCCAGTAAATTCTATGCAGATGGTAGGTTATACTTGCATAGCACTTGTTTCAGCTGCACACACCAGCTTTGTGTCCCCAGGCTCTTTGTAGCAACTCGTTGAAGCGTCAGCTGATGCTCTATGGTACCATGGTTTCAGCATATATTCCCATATAGTGACAGGATACTTACATCCACTGGCTCCTAACAAGGTGTAGACAGCAACATTCGTGCATCTATCAGGGAGTGACTGCACTCGTTTGCATTTCTTCTGCTGCACTGTCTCCAATGTATTAATGTCGGTCACACATAGACATCACGCCTCTAGACTATAAATGCAGACCGCCGCCCATTTGTGCATAGATTGCTTTACAAGTATTGCTGATCAAATGTTCTATGTTGACCGTGCCATCAGCTTGCCTTAATATGCCGAGATGCATCATTTTTCTTTCAGTTGGGACAGCTTGTTCGCCCTGGAAGAATGTGGGTACTTCCTATCCATTCCTGTTGTATACAACACTGATACACATGTTTGTATTATGGAGGAACCTCTCATTAGAAGTGTAGTACCCAGCCACGTTCATCAGTATTTGCATGCGCACAGGGGTATCGCTTAGATAAAGAATGTCATCCGCATACGCGGGAGGTGACACATTCACTCAACTGATCCTCGTCCGTCCCAGTATTTATAGCTTCGATCTCAAGCAACCACGGATTGATATATTGAAGCAGTGGGTTGAAATAATTCCTCCTTGTCTCACACCATGGAGAAGGACTATGGGTTAAGATAAATAGCCAGATGCGTTTACTCTAGATGCCGGTTTTGGAGTACATTTCTCCCAGCAGTTTCCATAAATCACTTGGTAATCCGATCTTATAAATCTTCTTCAGCAGGTTCACTAACCAAATCAAAGGCTTTTTTCAGCATCCAGGGTTACCATTTGTAATGCCTTCCTAAGTTCCTTTGCCTCCATCACAGCTTTGGGAGCCATCAGTCCTGCTGCAGTACTGTAGTTACCTACCCTAAGCGCTCTCTGGAACATGCTCTGATCTTACGACTGGAGAAAGTGCGTCTTTAGCTCTGCTTAGCCAGATTCCCTCAATGACAGACAGGATTGTAATTCCTCTATAATTGCTTGGATGGGCTGGCGACTTCCCCTTCTCCAGCACTGATCTTACGCGACCTTCTTTTATTAGGTCTGGAATGAGGTTACTTTGAAAAATACTATCTAGCAAATCTGTGAGAAAAGGTATAACTGACTCTCCGACTTTCTGTATATGCTCCACCGTCAACACCATCACATCCAATGCTTTCCCTTTATTCAACGTGCTAACTTGTATCCGGCCTTCATTAGGAGTGACTTTGGTGGGGCGGGATGGATGGACGGGGGTGGGGTGAGGGTAGCTTTCTTCCAATAGCTGCTGGATCACAAAGTTATCTGAGCAGCCCCACTGTCTGTACGCCTCGTCATTTTCAGGACATTCTTTCGCTTCTGTCAATTTCTGAAAGTATTGCCTCCCGCCCGATTCTGCCTCTACTAACCCCACCCCCTCTACCTCAAGCTCATCAGTTACACTCCTCACAGTCCTTCGCTGGCTATCGATCAGCTTATCGAACAGTGCTTTATCATTACTGTCGGTGGTTATGATTTGTTTATAATGCTCGGATTGCCTGCACAGCTCGTTCAATCTGCCATAACTCTTTCTTGGATGTGGGCCGATTCCAGCACGAAGAATTCAAAGGGTCTTCTGGGGCGCCACTTTGGAGCCATAGCATATGTGTATCTGTGGAAGAATATACAGCTTCAGCTACTTCAGCCGTCCATGGGTGGAACCCATTCTCTACTACGTGACGCTGCTTTGCCCTCGAATGTGCAGAGAGTCATTATGTAGAATAGTCGTTAAATGCTGGATTGTAGTAGCCCCATCTAAGTCATGACTCTCATCGTATGTGTGGTCTAGTAGCCCCATCTAAGTCATGACTCTTATCGTATGTGTGGTCTAGTAGCCTCATCTAAGGCATGACTCTCATCGTATGTGTGGTCTAGTAGAGAAATTTGAATGGTATCCTGGTACTTCTTAGCCGAACTAACCTTTCCAAGTGGTCTCTGTCCTTTTGGATATCTGTTTTATTTTGTATTTTCCACACTCTCTGAGGGCAGTGCATGGGTGATACTCAATGGTTGAATATGCTCTTCAAATTCTAGAGACTACTACCGCTCAGAAAGCATTGGGACTTTCAATAATCCGATAATGGACCTTTTTCAGTTTATCCATCCAACTACGTGATGTGTAGGATGACATCATAATCAATTACAGCATAAATGATTTGATTTAGTCCGTCTTAAACGCGTACGAATTTAACACGTTGTGCGAATTGTCTTTATTATTTAATAAAAATTCTGTGGAATATTTTGAAACTAATTTGACTGAGCGCTGTTGTCGCATAGTTGTCTGGAAATTGAGATTCAGAGAGTGCAGAGATCGATCGATTGATCCCAACACGGGCAAAGCGTAGGTGGAGCTTAGCTAGGGATGGGCGGGGAATGGCTAAAAATGGAAAGGTCCATTGTCTTTGATTTGTGGGCCCTTCCGGTTAGCGCTTGCTGTAATCCAACTTGATTAGAAATCGCATTTCTAAATCAGATGACATACAACCTGTATTAAGAGTAGTGCGGAAGTTCTATCATTATACCAGATCCATTTCCAGGCATTGACACGGTCATTTCTAGGTATGCTCACCCATTTCTAGGTATGCACGCCCATATCTCGCTATGCCCACCCATTTCTCGCTATGCCCCGCCCATTTCTCGCTATGCCCCGCCCAGTTCTAGCTAAGTTCTGCCCACCTTTTACACCTGTTCATTTAAAAATTTGAAAGCTGAATTCTCAGAATTAATTGTCGGTTTCTGCCTAGCAGCATCTCCATTCAAATTAGTTTCAAAATATTCAAGAGCATGCGTATTAAATGTAAATTCTTTAAACGCATACAGTTCGTACACTTCGGGACGAAAGTTTCGATTTTCGATTTTTCAGACGGAGCATACGCCATTTTGATTGTTACGTCAGTATCTATCAATTTTAGTAGGCTGTGCCGTTCACCGTTGATAAGTGTCGAGACAACAAGTAGAATAGGTGAATCCAGTTTTAGTTATGCCCCGCTTATTCCTAACTAAGCGCCATCTACGCTTTGCCCATGTTGGGATCAATCGATCCCTGCACTCTCTGCGTCTCAATTTCCAGAAAAACTGTACAGGTAGGCTGTTGAATATTTTGAAACTACCTTTCAAAGATTTACATTTCATACGAAGGAATTTTCGATTTTCGTCACGAACATACACGATTTTGACTGTGACATCAGCTAACAAGTGATACATTTGATTATGACGTCAGCTACTTGAATGGCAAATCGGATCCCTTCCTTGAAACTACCGTATCCGTTATTTTGAAACAAGGTTTTTATAAGGTCATTTCTGATTGTTTTAGAAACGAGTGCATACATTACCGAGTTTAGAACACTATTAGCAAAAGCACAATACGATTCTGTAGTATATATTATATAGTGAAATGAGTATTTGGGTGTATTGTGAAATAATCGTAAGAGGCATCGTGAAACATGGTATGAGCCCTGGCTACAGAGTATAGCACTATAACAATCGTTACAGCTCTGGCATCTGTGTTTCTGCGTTCTTGTCCCACGTCTAGTGATGCCTTGGATACTCTAAGGCCCGTTTTATAAGTCGAACTTTCCGTCGCGCCGCGCCCATGACGACTGGTTGATTTATATAGTGGCCTCTAGATTTAGCTGGCGAGGCACATGAGAAAGTTCGACTTATGAATCGAGCCGTAGATATTTATAAATATGAAAGAAACTAATATTAATGAATGGAATGGACCTTTCCAGTTTAGCTATGCCTTCCCATCCTTAGCTAAGATCCACGTACACGTTGCCGTGTTGGAACCGATCGATTCCTGAACTGCCTGAATATCAATTTCCAAAAAACTATTCAGGTAAGCTGTTGAATATTTTGAAACTAATTTGACCGGGTTCTGTTGCCTATGGCAGCAAGAGCGCCCAGTCAAACTAGTTTCAAAATATTCAACAGCATGTTTATTAAATAGTTAAGTCATGCAATTCGTACAGCAACGCTTAGGCCGCCATCAATTAAGCGTTCGTGACGAACCGATCTGCGTCATTCCTGACGTCATTGATTATGACGTAATCCTACAAGTCACGTAGTTGATTTTGATGTCATTTGATTGATGGACAAACTGGAAAGATACATTAGCTCCCATTCTATAACACCGACCATATCCTTGCTAAAATAATCATCATACAACTCACAGATATCAACTACTTGATCCGGGTAATTTACCTGGGCATGGGAAAAGTGAATACCTATTGGTATCCCTGACATGTAGCTAATAATTGAGATACAGGCACAGATACGAAATACGAGTTCCATGTTTACCCGATTCCTAGATTTGAGAGAGTAGCAAAGCTGATAAAACGCATTATTGGAAACAACACTAAATCGTAGCTGCTGATGGTGCTTTTCTGCAAACGTGAAATGCATGATCACATAACAGAGAAAATTGGCCAGCTGAATGCGCATGCGCACATGAAATCACACACACATAAACTGGTGATAAGGAGGAAAAGAGGTGATCGGTAGGCCCTACCTCTTCGCTTTGATCAGGTATGTAGGACGGATTACGTTGAGAACCATTCCGATAGCAAATACAGCAATCGGTGCTTCATAGTACAGAAAATGTCGTATTGTCTCATAAGTCTTGAGAAAACTATTATACGGGTCTATCCCAAGCTCTGCCTGGTCATAAGGAACCATTCCATTTTTGTTCACTGATATTAATTTTGTGCTTATATCGAGACAGTATCAATACGATGCCTGGTTACTTTTCACTCTGTCCCTTGTTTGTAGAATGATGGCATTGCTTCTGCCTTTGACTCCAGTATCACGTGATCCGGCATAACATGTAGTACTAAATCTATTCACCTTTCCAGCGTATCCATCCATCTGATTCTATTTGGCCCGTATTTAATTTTTAATAGACCGACACGTTGCACGAATTGTATGCCTCTACTATTTAATAAACATGCTGTTGAATATTTTGAAACTGATTTGACTGGACGCTGTTACTTCCATAGGCAGCAACAGCTTGCTGCCATGGGCAGCAACAGCGCCCAGTCAAATTAGTTCCAAAATATTCAATAGCTTACCTGTACAGTTTTCTGTAAATGGATAGTCAGGGAGTTCAGAGATCGATCGATCCCAACACGAGCGAGGTGTGGGTGGAGCTTAGCTAGAGATGGTCTGGGCATGGCTAAAACGGAAAGGTCCATTGCCATTCCATTATCTACACATTTTTGTTTTATGAGCCAACATTACACAGCTAGCGAGTGTTTGTGGACATGTAGTTTGTCATGGCCTTGCTGGGGCATATTCCTTCCGAGTCTTAGAGGACGACGTGTTGTTACAATATACGATTTTGAACACGATGTAAAAACGTTCTGTTGAATATTTGGAACATAATTCGATTGGAAGACATTGCTGCCTTGCGTCCAAAATAGTCAACAGTATCTTCTTATTAAGATTTGTGTTTGAAACATGTTGAGTAGTACAAGACGAATGTGGTCAGATCCTGCAGTCGCCTCAGCAGCATTACGCTTGAAACTGAACCCTAGCTTTCTCGCGATCCTAACTGCTGTTCAGAGGGACCCGGGTAAGCATCTCAGACACTTTGCACAGACACATACTCACCCCCCCCCCCATCCCCAACCCCACTCCCACACCACCACCACCACCACCACCACCACCACCACCACCACCACCCAAGTTCGACCCTGTTTATAATATTATTTGCAAAGTGAATAGACTTTTGAAAGACAATTAAAACTAATCTAAACACTGATATATTTATTGTATTGTAGTCAGCTACCCACGTACAAGATAGCTAGATTTCATGTCATGCCAATTAAATGCATCACATGTATAGCTAAAAGACTGAATAGCGCGCATTGATTAAGAAACAAATACCCTACTGTTATACTCAATGGCCCTTTCCCATACGCACGTACGGGCGTACGCATGCACACGCGCACGCGCATGCACACACACACGCGCGCAGGCGCGCATGTATGCACGCATACATATGCGCACACACGCACGCTCGTGCGCATATGCACACGCACACACTCGCATGTAACCGGTTCGAGTTTATACGCAACCCTTGTGATAAGCATTGAACAGTTGAGCAACCTTTGACCTTTGACTTGCTGCAATCAATTAATGTCATCACATTCAGTAACTTATTTGCTGCTGAATGGTCAATAAGTTAGCAGTGCTGGCGTAAGCTGGTGCCAGGCCTTAGGCTGGAGCACCTAACGGTTGGGTTTTTAAATCTAGTCGCGCTGAGATGCAATCTTAGGCCTATTTGGCATAATTTTGTTAATTATTAATTGGTCAAGATTAACCAAGGTAATTATAATTGTTGAAGGAAAATGAGAAAACAATTTATGTAAATTTACCAGTGAAATTTACGAAAAATATCATTCTCTCGTCATGCAAATTGACATTCCCCAACAACACTGTAGGATTCTTTTGACCATCAAATTGGTATTAAATGGACATTACGATTCACGTCTTTGCATAGACAATGCCCATTTGCAGTCCAAGAAAAGCCGCGATACCTTTGAAGATTTACGACTGGAATGACTGGCTCGGTTACCGAGCCAGTAATTCCAGTGGTAAATTTTCAAAAATACTATTCTTTTGTTTATTTTTAGTTCTTTTTGTTTAGAGCGCGAGGCCCCATTAAGCGCGCGCCCCTAGGATGTAGCCTGTGCAGCCGAGTGGCTAATCCCTCCCTGTAAGTTGGTTTCTGTTGGAATTTCTGTAAGTTGATAATGTTTGAAATTAAATCTGACAAATTTAGAAAATGTATATAATCTTGGGAATCTAACCCCAACCAACTTACGAATAATGATGTAACATTCACTAATTTGGTTACTAATATTCAGTAATTCAGCAATAATAAGTAATACCTATCATAAAACATCTGGATTATATGTAGATATTATTATACTCTCAAGTTAAGATAATTAATGCTTGCTATCAACCATTTGTTATTAAACTATCCCTGGTATGGTATAATATAATGATTACTTTAGACGCAGATACTGGGCAATAAGTGGAGAATATTCTAACTCAATTACAAATTATGAATCGACTTGCTTTTTCCTATAAGTAAGATAATAATTTTGGGATCATGACGAAGATGTGATATTGGGGTTACAAATAACTGTTGATATCATCAATATGAATATAGTCGCAGCCAATTTTTGTGCGTCTTTGATATGCGATCAGCCATCATATTTATTTGACCGATAGCCAATGAACGCTGAAAGGTACATCACCAACGAGGCGTAGTGGCAATCAAGTGATTCATTTTAGTGGTGTCTGAGTATTTTACAAAATGACACCAGGCCTTGCATTGGTTGACCACAGTGCAGAAACAGTAACACATGTTTTGCTTGATGAAACGGACCTTTCCATTTTATCCATCACTCATATGACGTCATAATCAACTACGTGACGTGCATGATGACGTCATAATCAATGACGTTATGAATGCCGTAGATAGGTTCGCTACGAACGCTTAATTGATAACGGACTAACCATTGTTGCACGGACTGTATGTCTTTACTATTTAATAAATATGCGTTTGAATATAGGCAACAGCACCCAGTCAAATTAGTATCAAAATCCTCAACAGCTTACTTGTATAGCTTTCTGCAGTCCAGATCCCAACACGGTGGAGTGTATGTGGAGCTTAGCTAAAGATTGGCGGGACATAGCTAAAACTGGATTTTCTCATTGTCTGCCTTTGTGGGTCTAGTCTTAAGACTGCACTCAGATCACAGCAGGTGATTTTGACTCCACATTGATATTAGAAACATGGAAATTATTAGATATTAAAACAACATTAACACAGCTTATCACACACAAAGAACGGGGTCGGCACGATGTCTAAGTCATACACTCGTCAAGTCGCTCGAGGAAGTTCGAAGCAACAATCGGAGAGGTTAGGATGAACGCCTCAAAATCTTGTCAGCTGATCGTTCCAGTGTGTACTTTACTCTACACAATTACTATATTGGACCTTTCCTGTTTCAGCCATTCCCCGCCCATCTCTAGTTAAGCTACACACACACCTCGCTCGTGTTGGGATCGATCGATCACCGAACTCCCTGCCCTGACTGTCAATTTTCAGTTTCAAAAAATTCAACAGACTATTTATTAAATACTAAAGACATACAATTCGTACAAGAACGCATAGTCCGTCTTCAAATATGCGTCCGTCAAGTACTTACCTACGTCATTCATGACGTCGTAATGACGCCAGTCATTATGATGTCATTCTACACGTCACGTTGTTAATTATGCAGCGCCCAGTCAAATTAGTTTCAAAATATTCAGCAGCATGTTTATTAAATAGTAAAGACATACAATTCATACCACCTGACAGAATAGTTGGAGGGCAGAAATGATCTTGCTGACTTGTCAAGAAACAATCACAGTATTCAAAAGAAACCTCAGTTTATTTACCAATCGCATGGCGTCATAATCAACTACGTGGCGTGTATGATGACGTCATAATCATGAATAACGTAGCTAAGTTCGCTACGAGCGTTTAATTTCTGGACATCTTGTCAAATATTCGGATTATTTGGTAAATTAGCATTATTCATGAAATAATTAATCTGTTACCGGTTTTCGTTTTATATAGCACAATTCCGAGCCTATTCAAGTCGACCTAATAGTCTGTATGGCCATATAATTTCCTTACTTAGAATTGAATAACGGACAAGTTATAACTAATTAACTTGATGATTTGCATGCATTCCTGCGTGCTCACATATATATGCAAACGCTGGAAAAGCCAAACCGCGCGGTTGCACGTTATGTCTGAAAAGGGGAGACTGCACGCTCTTGCGCTTGTCCAAACATATTTTCCGGGCCAAAACTCATGACAAGCTGGTCTTTTTGCTGATTCTTTAACCAAGACGTCCCACTTCGCGATATGAGTGGGGATGTGCTATCAATTCAATGACTCAATCATACCTTACCACACTAACCTTACCAGACCCCTGCCAACGTAAACCCGTAGATGTATAGACATCGGGCATCCTGACATATCCTATATATGATTCTCTGGTTGAGAATTGTTGCTTTCTTCTGATGGCGTGGTCATAATCAATTAATTCGAACATAATCGCGTAACAGTCCGTTAAGTTGTACGAATTGTATGTCTCTACTATTTAATAAACATGTGTAGGTGGATGTGGGTGGGTGGGAACGGAGGATTCCAGTTTGTCCATCAATCATAATCATCTAAGTAACGTGTATGTTGACGTCATAATCAATTACGTCATGAATGACGTAGCTGGTTAGTCACGAACGCTTGCTTGACGACGGACTAAGCGTTGTTGTACACATTGTACGTCTTTACTATTTAATAAGCATGCTGTTGAATATTTTGAAAGTAATTTATCATGTTCAACCAGAACAGCACTCAGTTAAATTAGTTTCAAAATATTCAATAGCTTACCTGTATATTTTTCTGTAAATTGAGATTCAGAGAGTGCAGGGATCGATCGATAGGGATCGATTGATACCAACATGGGCAAAGTGTGGGTGGAGTTTAACTGCAGAAGCATAGCTAAAAGTAGATTCCTCCGTTTTCAGAGATGACACATATTGCGGTTACCAAGGCAGGCCTACTATTGATATAGTCGCTAACAAAAATGGTCTAACATCGATTGATGGTGAGAGAAACTGTTTTTTCTCCATTAGCCTGAAAGCAAATTCGCACACATTTCTGGACCAATATCTTATTGATAACTGTTCAAAGTGAGGGTTCGAGTGGCTAAAATACTAAAACACTATCTTAATCCTTGCTCGATAAGGCAAAGAGTTGTTGCATTCTGGTCTTTTGGTATATTTGTGCAAACATGCGTGTGTGCGTGTGTGCGTGCGTGCGGGCGTGCGTGTGTGCGTGCGTGCGTGCGTGCGTGCGTGCGTGCGTGTGTGTGTGCGTGCGTGCGTGCGTGCGTGCGTGCGTGCGTGCGTGCGTGTATGTGTGCGAAAATGCTGACCAGATTTTGCTATAGTACACTAGGGATCCCACAATTGGGTTGTGATCCGAAACGAAAACTGAAAACTCTGACAGAAACTGGAGTGTGAGGATCTACAATCTCTGTTTGCTATTGTTATAATATCACAATCAGCAGATTTACACTAATATTCACAAACTTGCAATAATGGTCCTTATCTATAGACTGTTGCTCAGGCAGGGTTTAGAATGCTGAAATAAGAAAGTGAAGTTTTGGCTGGGTTGGTGCTTGCTGCCACTTTGTTGACAATGATTGTGGAAAGGTAAATACACTCACGGGCCCAGGGTTCTTGGCTTTACTAATGCTAACTAATATATTAATCTTGTTATATCTTGTTCTATCGTTGCAATGCTCCGCTAAAGCAGCATCTTGTGGATTTAGAGTTCGCATAATTCACTATGAGCATTACAAATAAAATGTTCTCAATCACTTGCCGTAGATATGATGTGAGATCCATTTAAGAATAAGATATTTTCCAGTATCATCGCTTTGGTAGATCTCACTTGGCACTGAAACTGCCTTTTCCGCGAAACAAGGTCTTGACGAGATCATTTCTTATTGTTTTAGAAGCCAGCGCATAAACTAAAGGATTTAAAGCACTATTAGAAAAAGCGAAATATGATTCTGTAATATATATAATATAGTGAAATGAGTATTTGGGGGCATTGAAATACTCATGTGCTGCAACATGAAACAGGGAAGGAGCCCAGGCCACAAAGTACAGCACTAACACAATGGTCACAGCTCTGGCATCTGTATTTCTACGTTCTTGTCCCGTATCTATTACTGTCTTGGATACTCGGATATGTTTATAAACATGAAAGAAACAAATGGTAGTGAATGGAATCAGCACCCACTCTATTACACCAACAATATCTTTGATAAAATCATTACCACGAAATTCACATATATTTACTACTCGACCACGGTAATGAGTCTCGATTTGGGAAAATAACATACCTATTGGTATCTGTGAAATGCAACATATAGTCGTGATACACATACAGACACGAAAGACGAGTCCCACGGTTACCCGACTCCTAGCTTTAAGCGGGTAACAAAGCTGATAAAATCGCATTATCGAAAAGAACACCAAATGATATGTGCTAATCAGAATCGCTGTATAAGATAAATACATGATTACATGACAAAGAAAACTGGTTCCCGGTACGACCATCATTGGGAATAGGAATATCGGCCAGAGGAATGCGCATGCGCACGTGATTAAATCAGATACACATAAACTGGTGACAAGCATGAAGAGAGGTGACCAGTACTTCTTTGCTTTAATAAGGTACGTAAGAAGAATTGTATTGAGAATCGTTCCTATGATAAACAAAACAATCGGTGCTTCATAGTAGAGGAAACGTGGTATCATCTCGTAACTGCTAAGAAAACTGGCATACAGGTCTAACTCCATGTTTTCTTCCTGAGAATAGGAACAATTCCTTTTCTGTTCACTGATATTCATTTTAATGGTTACACCGAGAGTATACCAATAAAATTGTTGGCTATATTTCACTCGTACTTTGGTTTGCGGGAATAATGATGTAGCACTTGCCACTACTTCATGTAGTGTCATAGGATCCATGTTACTATTTTACACTAAATAATTCACCACTTCCCTACGCATGGCTGTTTCCATGAGGCCTTCTGCAATTTCACTTGGGCATGGCTTTGCTGAAACCTTGTTATCGATTCTTAAATGAAGACATGATAATACAATATAAAGTTAATATCTTCCTAAGTATTACTCTGTCACACTATAGGAATAAAGTCGAAAATATCATCTCAGACAGCACAACTCACTTTTATGCATGTTCAGTTGTATGATGTCATTGCAGTCTACGATCTGTTAAATTGTCTGGCTACAGCAAGTCACCAGCCAATAATTTCACTGAGTAAAACCTTTTGACTTACTGAATATTCTGAAAACAATTTGACTGAAAGTTGTTGGTGGCATAGCCACCAACATCATTCAGTCAATTTGTTTTCAAATTATTTAGCAGGTTCAGCGATATACCGTTCTGGAAATGTAGTCTGCAAAAACACAGCAGACAGACAGGTAACTGTTTGTCCCGTGCCTACCCTCAAGAGGTTTCTTCTAGTATTATATACACGCATTCATTTTTCGATTCCAGACTCCCACACATTAATGCTTAGTATCTCATTCCTCAGTTCACCCCATATCGATCAATTATCATTTTTCTCCACATTTTATCAAATGTAAGATAAATACTTGTTTATGTGAATTGCATTATCCCAGTACAATTCAAGCCTTTCGACAGAAAATAGCAGACGATTACTAATTCAGTGTTTCATCTGGCATTTTGCTTTGTGCACACACGTCGATCAATTTGTTTATCCTAATATACCCTTTTGTTATATAACCCTTTATCTGAGAGACGCTGATCATACCAATGACTGTAATATATGTTGTCGTGAGGATCTATACATTATGCTACCGTATATTTAACATGGGAGACAGAGTTTGGTTTGGGAGAGATTTCCCTTGATTTGGAGTGAAAGATGGTAAGTGTTGGTATGATCTCTTGTTTGCCTCTGGCATCGGGAATCTCTTGTTGAAAAGCAAAATAGATGCTTTTATTGGATGCGTTCAAAAGAGTAGAACATGCTCATGTACCAGATTATGAAGCCGTTATTTATGGCTGATTTAAGAACATGCATGCTTAGCTATACCTGTTAGAAACGGTTAAAATTGGCATAGTTGGTTCAAGGAATTCGATGATATATTAGCTTTGTCCACAGTCTGGCATAATTCATGCCGGAAAGGAAATATATTCGTCTGTTATTGACGACACATTTCTTACGATCTGCCATCACAAGCCAATGAGCAATCATGTAAAAAGGTTAACACGTAGCAGGTAGTCAACGTGATATAGTGCCATATGATTATGGTCCGAGTATTGCTGCCTACATGGAATGTGAGGACCTACCACAAGGGCATCTACCATGCCCATTTAACTTATCACGAGCTAACAAATAGTTAGCCTTCTGACTATTATTCCGATAAAATTCGAATGACCATCACCCCGTGTGAGCTTTGGCACAAATATGACCCGATAGAGGGCTCTACATAAGAAAATGCTACAGGAGTTGGCAGAAAAATGGTGTCTCAGAGTTAGATGTTAAGGGTTTGTAGAGCTTCAAGTCAATGCTACCAGTGAGATAATAAAGGTGGATTGTGGCAGAAAAGTATACAGACTTGCGACAATATGATCGAGCTGTGTAGACTCGCACCAACGACCTGCATGCTCTAGGGTTAGAATAAAGAGATGACCTGGTGATTCTAGAGGATATATTCGGAATCCGATGGCGGCAGAGGATTATATTAATATTCAATTTGCTGTGTTTATTAGTTTTACTGAGACAGCGTGGGTTGTATAATTACGCTATGATTATTATTTCTTCATTACGGTAGCAGAGTTGCAGTAACACGTTGAATAGATATTAGCTTAAGATAACATAATGCCATTCTGAGCTCCACTTGTCTAATGGTAACTGGAGCTCACTGGATTCATTAATGATGTTAGGTTTGCATTGCTGTGACTTCCGAGCTTCAGGTTTCTTATGGCGACTAAAGTTGTTGACCGGTGTGGTTGTTGCTAAAGATGGTGGACTCGATGGATAGCGATGTAGAGAGAGAGAGAGAGAGAGAGAGAGAGAGAGAGAGAGAGAGAGAGAGAGAGAGAGAGAGAGAGAGGAGAGAGAGAGAGAGAGAGAGAGAGAGAGAGAGAGAGAGAGAGAGAGAGAGAGAGAGAGAGAGAGAGAGACACAAACACAAAGTTAGTTTATTACAAATAAACCAACATAAATAACTCAGTGATTAATACACAACACCGGTTTGTCGTTCTAATTGCCATTTCCGTATTTGCACCATGCATCCAGTGGGTTCAGGCATTTTTGTTCATTTCCTTAAATATCGTGTTCAATAGGTATGGACGATGAGCGCGCCTTTCTGCACTGAGTCTGCATTGTCTTTCTGGTTCATAATTCTCTCAGCCGCTGGAATGCTCTCTTGTTATATACAACTGCGTCATGGCTGCTCATTCACTGACATTCACATATCATGACATTGCCAATGCAGGAAGGCTCCTAATGTATGGGTTGTATGCTCGATGTTTCTCAAAGTTAGTCTAATCCTGCTCAAATTACTCTACTGGTCGGGCGCTGCACAAAGTTCCAAAAGTTTAAACTCCGTCATCCAATAGCGTTATATTCCACTGTACGGTTTGTTGGAATATTACCCTCCATTAATGAATGATTGGAACAGTGTGTCTATGCTATAGAATGGTCGAATTTGATATTGTGCATCACTTATTGGACACGGAACTAGATGTTCCACAGATGTAGGCAGATGTGATATTACATTCAATTACGTCACATGAAGTCTGAGGTCACAATCATAATGACAGCCCAGCTGTTAAGGGACAAAAAATGGTTGAATCGTTTAAATTTTTCTACAAGCATGACATTTCGTTCACAAGTATTTTAATGTGCTGTCTTTCATTTAAGATTAGGACCCACCTTAAAAAGTCATGGGAATTTCAAAACGTCCTCCCAGAAAATTATATTATAATGCAATTTCGTTTTGTGTATAAATAACGTTATAGGAATCATAGCAGCCGATTCTAATTACGATATTATCACATATTTCTGATCACATTATAAGATTAAGGAATTATGTACTGCCTCTAGAAGCCCGTATCTTTAAATCCGTTGGTCTGTCTGTTTGATTGCCTATCAACCTGGATGCCATCAGTAACATTTAATTATATTCTTTATACACACTTTATTTATAATTATAAATGAATGATTTGTGTGATCCAATTCTAAGTAGCCGGGTTATTTCCCCTGAGATCGTTTGAGCATTTATGCAAACCGGAAAGGATAGTAGTTTGGTATCAAATTTCGTCATATTTAGAAATATTTCCATCTGGCTTTGTGGACTGACGTCTCTTGTCATGTGCTACAAGCAAAATAACAATTAGGTCACGGTAACCTAATTCCTGAAAATATATGTTAAACCTGTTTTCTTAATCTATCCAAAAGTAAAATTTATATCCAGCATTTTATCCCCTATTTTGAACAACGGCATTATCTAATAGAACATGTGGTAGCCTTTCAACACAGTGCACCAACTAGATGCAAATTACGTGCATACAAGTTCAGGGGAATAATGACAAAATTTAATATTTCGGATTGGCAATAACGTACATGTGTTAACATTTCCCCACCCCATGTGGATGCTAGAGAAAATTAGTCTACATCAAACAATCATTAGAAGTTTAGCGAAAAGCTACATGACTTTCAAGAGTAGACACCCGTACCACTTCATACATTTGAGGCTAGACTGAGTACATTTACATGGTGGTTTATATTTTCCATTCATTTACAAATTCTAAGTTCTTGACAAACTTTCGCTGCTTCTGGAACTGCTGTCAAGAAAAGTCCCCATTGTCCATCTCCACAGGCCCCTCCCCAATCACGTGGGCTTGGCATCAGTGGACAAAGTATAAGGCATTGCCCCCAAAAGTGCCATGCTTGGAATATTGCTCTTCTTGTGTGTTGAAAAGGTGCTGCACTTGTTGGTGGAATGTTCTCGAGATCGCTCCAACCATTTGTAAATCGTTCTCTCTTCATCGCATATAAACACAGAGAAGCCCTTGCTATGCAATACAAGAACACATCGTTCAAATTGCTCCATAATTCTGCTTGTCAATATTTGTGGTCTATCAGAGTGTCAGCATTGTAGCTGTTACTTCAGGGCATGTATTTCAAGCTTCCTAAGCCGCTTTTTTACCTCTGTTAGCAAAGCTGGATGTGGTGTCACATCATGTTAATGCGTAGCACAAAGGAAGTGCTCTGTGGAGCTATGTCATGGCGATGTATGTACAGAAAGGCTTTACCAACACCAAATGCAACATTTAGTTCCTTCAATTTAAGCAAACGAAAATATGCCAACAACTACATTCGTAACTACAGTGCGAATAATAACAAAGCTGCATGACCATTTTTACACAGTTCACCATATGAGGCAAATTTCGCGTATCTGCCTCTTCGTGCGAACATGGCCTTAATGAAGGATCCTGTTCATGCTGATCTTACAACGTCTGCCTGTGTACACTTGTTTTCCATCCACTGGACATGCCTCAATATACTTTCCTAGAAATGAGAAATGTTCCAATTTGTCATCTACATGGAGAAATCTTTGCCAATTGCAATAACATTTCTTCTTATTCCATGATATTCTCTCGTCGAGTATTTTAAACTATCAGGTTTACAAACATGCCACACTGCATCTATCCACTAGACTGTGTCAAGTTGGGTTGGTATGTATGGTATATGAACGTTGTTAGCATACTTGTGAAACGTCTTACCGGTAGCATATTGTCCAGTGTAGCACCATCAAACACTTTAGCAGTTAGCTTGGGTGATATAGTTGGTGTTGGACAGTGACGAAGCAGACAATGAGATCATGCTTCCCTCCATGACACGTCTTACCAAGGTGAGAACGCGAGGAGGAAGAAAGTCATGATCTGCATGCTTAAAGAATTCGGCCATGTACATTGTTGAAAATAACTCAGTGTCAGCCTTCAAGTTTGAAAGCTGCTGCTGGTTCTGTCGGTCCTGATGTGCTAAATAATGAGTAGGTAAATAAGTTGTTCGTTCTTATGATGTCGGACAGGGATTTGCTACAAGTTCCTCTATGCCTTTCTTCAATAAATGCATGGTATTTCTCGTGGCCAAGTCCCGTTATGTTGTGAATTGTTTCCAGAACATATGCATCAATAACCGCTTTCGAATCTAGATTGATTACATCTGATTTTCAAAAATGGATTTCCCAATTTGTCAAACACAGAACATAAAGGTTTGATATGTTTGTAGAATTCCTTTTGAACTGCAGGAACTTGTTCATAATACTTTGCGTCAGAGGTGTTGACCCGACAGTCTTCAATCTCATTTACAACTCTGGCTTTCTCTGAGCCTGCTATCATCCACCTATGTAGCAGACCTTTCACCGTTGGTTAGACAAGTTCAGATAGCGGCAATGCAATTTTACACTCGGTTTGTTCTTTAATTCCCGACCGATTGAGGATCATACGCATGCGAGCACAAAGACTTACAGGTACTACATTTGTTTTAATGTCATTTTTTGAAGGAGCTATCAAAACTAAATTCTGTATTAAATATTTATAATTACAATTCAAGCAAAAATATATAATTTAAGGTTATATACAAATTTACCCATAATCATAGTATGTGCATGCAGAAAGTTGCCGACTTATGGATGGCGTGGTTATAATTTGAGTCCAAACACGCTTTTGCGATATAATATGACTATATATGTGCAGGGCATAGCTAGAAATGTGCAGGGCATAGCTAGAAATGTACAGGAATGGCTAGAAATGTGGAGGACATAGCTATAAATGTGGATGACATAGCTAGAAATGTGGAGGACATAGTTAGAAATGTACAGGAAAAAGCCAGAAATGTGGAGGACAAAGCTAGAAATGTGGCGGACATAGCTAGAAATGTGGCGGACATAGCTAGAAATGTGGAGGACATAGCTAGAAATATACAGGACAAAGCTAGAAATGTGGCGGACATAGCTAGAAATATGGAGGACATAGTTAGAAATGCACAGGACATAGCTAGAAATGTGGCGGACATACCTAGAAATGTGGAGGACATAGTTAGAAATGCACAGGACATAGCTAGAAATGTACCGGACATAGTTAGAAATGCACAGGACATAGCTAGAAATGTGGAGGACATAGCTAGAAATGTGGAGGATATAGTTAGAAATGCACAGGACATAGCTAGAAATGTACCGGACATAGCTAGAAATGTGGAGGACATGGCTTGAAATGTGGAGGACATAGTTGGAAATGTACAGGATATAGCTAGAAATGTGGACGACATAGTTAGAAATGCACAGGACATAGCGAGAAATGTACCGGACATAGCTAGAAATGTACAGGACATAGCTAGAAATGTACAGGACATAGCTAAAATGTGGAGGACATCGTTAGAAATGCACAGGACATAGCTAGAAATGCACAGGACATAGCTAGAAATGTACAGGACATAGCTAGAAATGTACAGGACATGCTACAAATGTGGAGGACATAGTTAGAAATGTACAGGACATAGCTAGAAATGTACAGGACATAGCTAGAAATGTGCAGGACATAGCTAGACATATGCAGGATATAGCTAGACATGTGCAGGACATAGGTGGAAATGTGCAGGACATGGCTAGAAATGTGGAGGACATAGCTAGAAATGTGCAGGACATAGGTAGACATGTACAGGACATAGCTAGACATATGCAGGACATAGCTAGAAATGTGCAGGACATAGCTAGACATATGCAGGATATAACTAGACATGTGCAGGACATAGCTAGACATATGCAGGATATAGCTAGACATGTGCAGAACATAGCTAGAAATGTACAGGACATAGCTAGAAATGTGCAGGACATAGCTAGAAATGTGCAGGACATAGCTAGACATATGCAGGATATAGCTAGACATGTGCAGGACATAGCTAGACATATGCAGGATATAGCTACACATGTGCAGAACATAGCTAGAACTGTGCAGGACATAGCTAGAACTGTACAGGTCATAGCTAGAAATGGATCCCTAGATTGTGCCCAATGTGAGGAATCGAGTGAGCTTATACAGTCTGTCAATGGATGAATCCAGTTTTAACTATGCCCGCCCACCTCTAGCTAAACTCCACCCACGCTTTTCACGTGCTAAGATCAATCTATTCCTGCACTCTCTGAATCTCAATTTCCATAAAACTATATATATATATATATATATATATATATATATATATATATATATATATATATATATATATATATATATATATATATATATATAATATATATATATATATATATATATATATATACACCTGTGCAAAAGTTAAGCACCACCCTATTTTTACGCACATGCGAGGGTATATTCATGTGCTATGAAGAAAGCAATAGCATAAACATTTATGTACCCATCCATCTTAGTGCAAGACGTAATAATGCAACTAGAGGAATGCTGATTATGATGGTGGGGAAACACTGTATGTTTTTGTTTGAACTTGAAAACGAGGCCTGAATATGGTTACGTTAACACAACTGACAACTATTGCCCTACAGTTGACACACGTGGCTAGATTGTCATTAATGGTGTCTGAAAACGAAGTTTAACATCTGTGCACGAGTTTGAGACTGTCATTATTAATACCGGGTATATGCACCTTGTGCCTGGATGACGGCCTGGACACGACGTCTCATGCTGGTCACCAACCGACTGATACGCCATTGCGGTATTCGTTGCCATTCAAGATGGAGTGCGTCTGTTAATTCCTGTAGGTTCTGCACAGGAGGATCCCTCCTTCTCACCATGTTTCCCAGAATGTCCCAGATATGCTCAATTGGGTTCATGTCAGGGCTCCTTGCTGGCCATGGTAGGGTTTCGATGGCATTCTGGCGGAGGTATTCATGCACAGCTCTAGCACGATGTGGTCGGGCGTTGTCATCCATGAATATAGGGTGGGTTCCAGGTGCATGATTTACAAAATGAGGGACCACAACTTTATCCAGTATGGAATCTTGATATCTTTGTCCATTTAGTGTTCCAGGTACAGTCAACAGATCCAGCTTACAATCAAATGAGATGCACCCCCATATCATAACGGAACCTCCACCAAATGGAACTTCTTCCATGATGTTACGCTGGTCGTACGCCGTGCGTCTGGACCTCCATACACGAGTTCGACCATCTGTGGCATGAAGCAGGAACCGACTTTCATCGGACCAGTGTACCCGTCTCCAGGATCTCATGTTCCAGTGTCTTCTTTCGTTGCACAACCTCAGACGCTCCTCTTTGTGGTGTGCAGTGAGGAGAGGACGTCTGACAGGTCTCCTAGCTTTCATGCCAGCAGCATACAGTCTCCTTTTGACGGTAGACATTGACACTCTATTGCGCGTTTCCCATTGCTGGCCGAGCACTCTGCTGTTGGTGAATGGAGATCTCCTAACAAGGCGTACTAGGGCTCGATCATCACGGGCAGTAGTCTTCTTCGGTCTTCCAGATCTAGGCCTGTCGTTCACCTCGTTAGTTTGCCCATGTTTTGCAATCAAACGACTGATTACAATATGGTTAATGTTCAGCTGTCTGCCAATCTCTCTGCATGGCATACCAGTGGTATGCATGCCTATGATTTGCCATTTCACACGATCACTTAACCTTCGTCTTGCCATAGCGGTTCACAATCAAGAGCTAATTCTCTCTGTACAAATAAACCACGGTCATGAACACAAAATTCCTAATCTTGTCGCCTAAATCTGTATGTAATGTTCTACACCTCAAACTGGACTTTTACATAACTGAACACGTGTGCTGTTTCCCGCCACGCACGGACATCAAGCGGCGTGAAGTCATGCATGCATGTGCATTTCGTACTTGAAATTATGTCAGCTAACGCGGGGACAAAAAGTATGGCAGCCTAGTTGTACCATCATGTTTCTACGTTCTATTGTTTTTGCTGGTGCTTAACTTTTGCACAGGTGTATATATATATATATATATATATATATATATATATATATATATATATATATATATATATATATATATATATATATATATATATATATATATATATATATATATATATATATATATAACCTGTTAAATAAACTAATTTGATGGACTCGCGTCATTCATGACGTAATTGATTATGACGTCAGCCTCCATTTGACGTAATTGCTTATGACGTCATATGACTGATGAAGAGACTGGATTCATCAATGGGTCCTTATGATGAAGCTGATATTTTTGCTGCTTACTTGCATGAACCCACAGCTTCAATGTCAATGAGTTCGCAGAACGTGTATAAGGAGATTGTGTCAAAGTCGCAAGTATAACGACTTGTACTGGTTGCATAGTATGACAGTAGAGGAATCCAGTTTATCAATCAATCATATGACGTCATAAACAACCGCATCACATGCATGCTGACGTCATAAACAATTACTTCATGAATGACACGATTTATCCTGCCATAAACGCTTAATAGTCCATCAAGTTTCCATAAGCCGCAATAGAACCCAGTCAAATTAGTTTCAAAATTGAGATTCAGTGAATGCAGGGATCGATCGATCCAAACACGGGAAAGGCGTCGGTGGAGCTTAGATAGAGATGGGCGGGGCATAGCTAAAACTGGCTTCCCCCATTCAACAATATTGTCTGCCTTTAAAACTGTAGCTTATGTGATCATGAGATGGGCGTGGCATATGTAAAACTGGATTCCTCCATTCCTACCCATCCATCTCCACTAGGACAGGTTTCCTTCGTGATGTTGACACTACAGTGCATAATGTATTAGAATAAACTGTTAAGCAGAGACTAGAGAAACCCGCACATGTGAAGGTAACTGCACTGATATGTGTCAGTGAATGGGTGAAACTTTCGCAACATCCAATGGCTGCAGTAATCAGTGAATGAATTCTCGACAAATATTTATAAACTGGAGAATTAAGATGATATCTGTGAATAAAGCTGCTTTCATCTTACTGATTCCAATTCAATGCCTTTGATATAGAGCTGAAGACATAAATGAATTTACAAGCAAAATTGCCATGAGCTGTTAATTTACTATGAATAAAACTGAAAGATAAGATCAATACAAAAAGTGCTTAGCATATTTGTCAGGGCTTGATTAGAAAGATCAAGAAAATATCGAGAGCTTGAATTTGGTTTGATCTTCGATTCGTCGTAAGATGATGCAGAAAGCGAAAGCTAATCATTGTCGTGCAGTAGTTTGGCTAGGGAGATACAGTAGGCAAATCACATAGCACATGATGGACTTGCTGCCATTCTTAACGAGTTGGCGCTGTTCGATACCATGATCAATTTGATAATCCAAGATGTAGCATTTTGCGATTTGACCGATATGACCGGGGATATGCCATCAATTCAATCATATCTTGCCTTACTAGCTTTACCAGACCACTGTCAACGTAAACCCGCTCCTTTAGAGATCGCGTTATACGATAAAAGGAACAATTCTCAAGTTAGGATGTTCGAGATATTATGTACGACGTATTGCACAACATTATGTAACTCAAACATCTATCAGACATGATACAAATTGGTTTCTCCACAAACTGTTAGCGTCGAAAAATAACATTCTAAAAGTTGATAAATAAATTTATAAACTGAAGCAATGTATAGTCAGTGGTCAATTAACACTATATTATTAAAAATCAATGTTTTCCTAACTCTAAATTACAGCGCAAACTGAGTTTAAATCAGAGGCCATAATATCAAACTTCTAAAATATCCTGGCTTATAGATCTAAATCTTGCTCGTTAATTTTAGGTAGAAAAACTAACAAGGCCGATAACTTAGGGGAAAGTGTTAGATGTGACCATTATGCAAGTACGAGGCTCTGATAATTTGAATTGGCGATTCTAACTCAGTGAAAGTAATATCGAACTACTAGAATGGCACATTAAAACACGTGGCTCGGAAACGCCTCATCAAGATGAAACTTATCTTAAGTGAAAGCTGCCGGCGTTGTCCTTTCTACTTTTGTATATTCAATTTGATCAGTGGTGTCTGCGCCCACTCCCACATATGACTTGTATGCAAACCGCCCACGCCCAGCTCGGCGTCTCTAGTAGTGGATCTGGAATGATTTTGACTTTGGGGAGGGTGATCTGGGGTTAGTAGCAGCAGCCAGCAGGACAAGTTTTGAAGTTCTAGGGGCAACTGGAAGGCCAAACAGGGTATCCGGAGTCTCTTCCACATTTTGATATTCAGAAACTGTTAAATTAGTCTATTTTTACCAATTTCCACCAGAAGCAGTGCACCTGATGTTCCTGCTACAGAATGTTGTTGAAAATTATAGTACAAAGTTCAATTTGCTAACATTCAAGCAGTAAAATAACATATTATGTAGAAGAAATTGTGGTATTAATTACATGGCTATGTTACCACCTACACATGATACTGTCGTGCATTTCTTTTCACTTTTAAAATGCTATTATCTTTATCTTCTTCTAATCATATTTTCACATTTTAGGGGAGGGTGGTTATAGTGGACCTTAGCCTCACCACCTTGTCTACAGCCTTGTTGATGGAAGGTTTGGGAGCGGGTGTCTTTCTCCCAATATATAGGGGGTGCAGGCGTCTTCCCCAGAGAAAACATTGAAAATTAGAAAATTAGACTCTGGGTAGCCACTACAGACAGCCTTTCTAAGAAAGTTTGATCATGGTACCCTTGTAGGGTGGGGTTTGGAAAGGGTGAAATTGATTCCCACTTGGGAATATTTTTTATTATGTTGTGACCTGAATATTGCCATTTTTTATGTAGCCCGAACTGTTTTAGATATAGCTGCTTTCAAAGTCGAACATATTACCAACTATTGAGAAGTAATCATATCATAAGATAACCATTATATATGTTGCCAGTGTAGTGGAGACATAAACACATGTGGCACGTGACGTAAATCAACAGCTGAACAAACCAGTTTGGAGAAGACTTCACCACTGTCCACTCAACAAGAATAAAAGAACATTAATAACCAATAGATGAAAGCGCTTTATCGATCAATGATATGACGTCATAATGATCAACCTCATATATAGGCTGACGTCATAATCAATTACATCATCAAAAGCGTAATTAAGTTCATCAAAATCTCTTAACAGTTCATCAATTTGTACGAATTTTGTCTTTACTATTTAATAAACATTTGCTGGTGGAGGTGGGTTGGTGGGAAAAGAGGATTCCAGTTTATTCAAGTCATATGACATCATAATCAACCACGTGACGTGTATGTTGAGGCCATAATCAATTACGTCATGGATGACGTAGCTAGGTTCGTCACGAGTGCTGAATTGACGATGGACTAAGTGTTGTTGTTCAAATTGTATGTCTTTACTATTTAATAGGCATGATGCTGAATATTTTGAAACTAATTTGTGATCGATCCCAATACGGGCAAAGCTACAAATGGGCGGGGCGTATCTAAAAGTAGCTTGCTCCATTTCATAGATAGACACATATTGCAGCTACCAAGGCAGGCCTACTACTTATATAGTCGCTGACAAAAATGGCCTAAAATCACGTTAGATCGATACTAAAACACTATTTTAATCCTCGCACAATAAGGTAAAGAGTTTTTGAGCTATGGTATGTTGGTCTATTTGTGTGTATATGTGGGCGCGCGTGCGTGCATGCGTGTGTGCGTCCACGCGTGCATGTGTATCCCAGCTGTATCTGGGAGATTGCTGATCTGATGTTGTTATAGTGCACTAGGGATCCCACAGTTGGGTCGTATTCTCAAATGAAAACTCTGACAACTCTGACAAAAGCTGGAGTGTGAGGGTATGCAATCTCTGTTTACTCTTGTTAGAAAATCACAATCAGCGATTAAGACTAATGTTGACACACCTAATTAACAATGTTTTATCTACAGACTGTTGCTCATACAGTATTTAGATTTCTAAGGTAAGAAAGTCTGGGGCAAGTTGGAACATGAGAGGGTTAGGCCTAACCTTGTCAGTATACGTGATTAGGCCTAACCTTGTCAGTCACGTGAATTTAGGCTGAGTAGGTACTTGCTTACACTTTAATGATTGAAAGGTAACTACACTCACGGGTTCAGGATTCATGGCCTTACTAATGCTAAATAATATATCAATCTTGTTATGTCGTTGTAATGTTCTGCTAAAACAACATCTTGTGAATTTAGAGTTCGCATAATTCACTCTGGGCATTACAAATCAAATGTTCTCAATCACTTGCCATAGATGTGATTTGAGATCCATTTAAGAATAAAATATGTTCCAGTATCACAGCCTTGGTAGATCGCACCTGACACGGCAAATGCCCTTTCTGCGAAATAAGGTCTTAACGAGATCATTTCTGATTGTTTTAGAAGCCAGCGCATAAACTAACGGATTTAAAGCACTATTTGAAAAAGCGAAATATGATTCTGTAATATATATAATATAGTGAAATGAGTATTTGGGTGCATTGAAATACTCATGTGCTGCAACATGAAACAGGGAAGGAGCCCAGGCCACAAAGTACAGCACTAACACAATGGTCACAGCTCTGGCATCTGTATTTCTACGTTCTTGTCCCGTTTCTATTAATGTCTTCGATACTCGGATATGTTTATAAATATGAAAGAAACAAATAGTAGTGAATGGAATTAGCACCCACTCTATTAAACATACAACGTCTTGGATAAAAGCATTACCACGAAATTCACATATATTTACTACTCGACCACGGTAATGAGTCTCGATTTGGGAAAATAAGATACCTATTGGTATCTGTGAAATGCAACATATAGTCGTGATACAGATACAAACACGAAAGACGAGTCCCACGGTTACCCGACTCCTAGCTTTGAGTGGGTAACAAAGCTGATAGAAACGCATTATCGAAAAGAACACCAAATGATATGTGCTAATCAGAATCGCTGTATAAGATAAATACATGATAACATGACAAAGAAAATTGGTTCCCGGTACGACCATCATTGGGAATAGGAATATCGGCCAGAGGAATGCGCATACGCACGTAATTAAATCAGATACACATAAACTGGTGACAAGCATGAAGAGAGGTGACTGGTACTTCTTTGCCTTAATAAGGTACGTAAGAAGAATTGTATTGAGAATCGTTGCTATGACAAACAAAGCAATCGGTGCTTCATAGTAGAGGAAGCGTGGTATCATCTCGTAACTGCTAAGAAAACTGGCATACAGGTCTAACTCCATGTATCCTGCCTGAGAATAGGAACAATTCCATTTCACTTCACTGATATTCATTTTGATGGTTACACTGGCAGTGCATCAATAAAATTATTGGCTATGTTTCACTCCATACGTTGGTTTGGTGGAATAATAATGTAGCACTTGCCACTGCTTCATGTAGTGTCATAGGCTTCATGTTAATATTTTACACTAAATAATTCACAACTTCCTTACGCAGAGCTGTTTCTGTGAGGCTTTCTGCAATTTCACTCGCGCATGGCCTTGCTGAAACGTTGTTATCAATTCTTAAATGAAGACATGATAATACAATATAAAGTTAATATCTTCCTAAGTATTAGTCTATAATGCTATAGTTATAAATTCAGACAGCACAACTGACATTTATGCATTTTCAGTGATATAATGTCATTGCAGTCTACGATCTCTTAATTATCTGGCTACAGCAAGCCACCAGACAATAATTTCACTGAGTAAAACCTCTTGACATACAGAATATTCTAAAAACAATTTGACTGAAAGTTGTTGGCGGCTTAGCTACCAACAACTGTCAGTCAAATTGTTTTCAAAATATTTAGCAGGTTCAGAGATATACCGTTCTCGAAATGTAGTCTGCAGAACCTCAGCAGACAGGTAGTTAAATCTTTGTCTCTTACCTACCCTCAAGGGGTTTTTCTTCCAGTATTATATACAAGCATTCACTTTTCTTCTTCAGACTCCCACCAATTAATGCTTAGTATCCCATTCCTCAATTCACACAATAGCGATCACTTATCATCTTTCTCCACATTTTATCAAATGTAAGATAAATATTCATTATGCTATTACAATTCAGTCTTTCAACAGAAAAGAGCAAGAAATTACTAATTCAGTGTTTCATCTGGTATTTTGCTTCGTGCACACACATCGATCAATTGTTCATCCTAATATAACCTTTTGTTATATGACCATTTACCTGAGAGACTGTGATCATACCAATAACCATAATATATATTGTCGCGAGGATCTATACATTATGCGGCCGTATATTTGATTAGGGAGACCGAATATGGATGAGGAGACATTTCCCATGTTTTGGAGTGAAAGATGGCAGATCTTAGTACGATCACTTATTTGCTTCTGACATCTGATATCTTTTGGTGAAGAGCAAAATAGATACCTCTATTGGATGCGTTCAGAAGAGTAGAAAGTAGCACTCTACGAAGCCGTTATTTATGGCTGGTCTGCTGATTTAAGAACAGGTATGCTTAGTTATACATTTTTAAAAACGTTGCCATTGGCTTAGTTGGTTCAAGGAATTCGATAATAAATTATCCTTGTCCATGGTCTGACATAGTTCATGCCGGAAGGGAAATAAATATATTCGTCTGTTATTTATGAGGCATTTCCTGCCATCTACCATCACGAATCCATGAGCAATTATGTAAAAGTCTTAACACCGTAATGTGATATAGTTCTATATGATTATAATACCCAGTATTACTGACTAAATGGGTTGAGAGAATCGAACACTAGGGCTAGTTTTCTACCACGGCCGACTGAATGTATCTTATCTCGAGTAAACAAATAGTTCGCCTTCTGACCATTAATCCAATAAAATTATAAGGACCTCCCCTTGTATGAGCTATGGTAATGAGAGGACCCGATAGATTCTTCTTCATGAGAAAGTGTTTCAGGGGTTGGCAGAAAGATTGTGTCTCAGAGTTAGAAGTTAGAGGTCTGTAGAGCTGGAAGCGGAGGTTACCAGCGAGATAATATGTCTGGATTGTGGCAGAAAGGTATACAGACTTGAGGCAAGATGATCGACATGTGTAGCCTTGAATCATCCACATGGATGATCTAGGTTACAATACAATTATGTTGTATAATTACCATATGACTATTACTTCTTCATTATAGTAACATAGTTACAATAATACATTCAATAGACGTTAGCTTCAGATAAGATGAGGTCATTTGGAGCTCTACTTTTCTACTGGTAACTGGAGCTGCATGGATTCACCAATTCCGTTAGGTTTGCATTCCTACGGCTCTCCTGAGCTTCAGATTTCTTATGGCGCCTGGAGTTGCTGACAGTTGTGGTTGTTGGTGGAGACGGTGGACTCATAGGGGTGTAAGGAGAGAGAGAGAGAGAGAGAGAGAGAGAGAGAGAGAGAGAGAGAGAGAGAGAGAGAGAGAGCGCGAGAGAGAGAGAGAGAGAGAGAGAGAGAGGGAGAGAGAGAGAGAGAAAGAGAGAGAGAGATAGAGATAGAGAGAGAGAGAGAGAGAGAGAGAGAGAGAGAGAGAGGAGAGAGAGAGAGAGAGAGAGAGAGAGAGAGAGACAGAGAGAGAGAGAGAGAGAGAGAGAGAGAGAGAGAGAGAGAGAGAGAGAGAGAGTTCTAATTAGACAGACAAAATTGTGCAAATGATTGGGGCATCATACCCGCGGCCAAACGACTGATGCCAAGAATTGATTGCCAGGAGGAGGAGCGATGCCGCGACGGGGGTAGCGCTGCAACCAGCACTTGGTGGCTAGTGAGCAATGTTGCGTTTTCACTTCAGATGTTGCACTCATCACACAGTATTGATAATTTCCCGTTTTGCATTCGCCACCAGCCATTTTTTCGCTGGCATAAATATCAGAACTTGCTACAGTAGGACATTATCCCAGACAAATGCACCCTGTCTCCCTAATCCCTAAGACCCTTCTTTGACATGTACATATTTCCTTGAGAATAAACACAATGTTAATTTATTACCAATAAACCAACATAAATAACTCATTTTTGTTCATTTCCTTAAATATCTTGTTCAATAGGTATGGACGATGAGCGCGCCTTTTTGCACTGAGGCTGCATTGTCTTTCTGGTTCATAATTCTCTCAGCCGCTGGAATGCTCTGGCTTACGTATGGTTATATACAACTGCGTCATGGCTGCTCATTCACTGGCATTCACATATCATCACATTGCCAATGCAGGAAGGGTCCTAATGTATGTGTTGTATGCTCGATGTTGCTCGAAGTTAGTCTAATACTACTCAAATTATTCTACTGGGCAGGCACTGTGCAAAGTTCCAAAGGTTTTAACTCTGTCATCCAATAGCCGCTTGCATATGCCATAGGTTATTGCTGCTGATCAGTTTTGTTGAAATACAGTTTCTCTGATATTTACTCTGAAGTTGGTCAAAATTACACCAGAAAGTACCAAAAACTGGCTGTACACGCAGGAGATGTCTATTTATTGAATGTTCGCAATGGTAAAGATGATAGCAGCTGAATGTTTCATCGATATAGGTACGGTTTTCACCAAGGTTTGCTTCAGCACAAGAACACTTCGAAAGGCAAAAGTTCTAAGCAAGCTCAAAACAGATTGTCCTCTCATCATAGCGTAATGGGACAACAGTGGGCGACCCACAGAAATCGACTGATATTATATTCCTCACGTGCTATATCCCAAATATGGGAAAGTTAATTAATCGTACGAGTAAGTTTGTACTTGATTGACACTCCAATGGGCCACATCTCAAGATGGCTGCTTTTCCTTGGATCTAGGTTAGCTCCTAACGAATTCATTCACATACTGGAAACATATTTTGCTGACTATGTTTATCAGGATTTCAGTTATCACATATGGCTACACTCTAAAATAGTCACTCAGAGTTAATCCTTCACTAGACACACATACTTCCCGTCCATGCCTCTTCTTGCCCCCTCACATCCATTAGTGCTGACCCCCCTCCCTGATTCTGATTGCCTGCCATCCCTACTCCCAACATTTCTACCCCTGCCAACCCCACTGATAACCAACATTTCGAAGACGTCACAAATAATCATGTTCTCATCATTAAAAGGTTGACGCTGTAAAGCTACAGAAAATTATTTCTAGCACCAATTCAAACTTTTGCAGCAATATGCGGATCAGATAACACTAATGTGAGAATGAGTGCGTGTCGAGCGATGTTGCAATGAGATAATCTAAGAGACGGTAACTGCTAGTGCTGATGTTTATTTGGAGGAACCGACAGCCTCGATGGCAATGCGTTTGCTCACCGTGTATTAGACGAAACATATATTCTTTATTTCGTAACGAACTGACACCAAGACTGGTGAGGCAACTGCTATGCACACATTATCTACAGAAGAATGATTTGGGGTGATCCAATTCTAAATGCCGGGGTTATTGCCCCTAAGATCTTTTGAGCATTTGTGCAAACATTAAAGAATAGTAGTTTGGTATAAAATTTCGTCATATTTAGACATACATATTTCCATCTAACTTTGTGTGTTGATGTCTTTTGTCATGTGCTACAAGCAGAATAAGAATTATGTCACTGTAACCTAATTCTTCAGAATGTATGTTAAACCTATTTCCTCAATCTATTCAAAAGTAAAAATTGTATCCAGCATTTTTTGTTCTATTTTGAACAACGGCATTGTTTAATACAAGATGTGACAGCCTTTTAACACAGTACACGTGCAAATTACGTCCGTACAATAATCTAACCTAATTTTTCGGATTGGCACTAGCGCATATTTGTTAACATTTTCCCACCACATGTGGATCGTAGAGAAAATGAGTCTACATCAAACATCCCTTTGAAATTTAGAGAAAGGTTATACGACTTTAAAGAGAAGGCACCCTTACAATTCCGTAAATTTGAGGCTAGCCTGAGCACATTTACATGGTGGTTTGTATTTTGCCTTGCATTTACAAATTATAAGTTCTTGACAAACTTTCGCTGTTTCTGGACATGCTGTCAGGAAATGTATCCATTGTCCATCTTCAAAGGTCCACTTCCAATCACATGGGCTTGGCAACTATGCACAAAGTATAAGGCATTGCTCCCAACAGTGCCATGCTGGGAATATTGCTCTTCCTGTGTGTTGAAAAGGTGCTGCACTTGTTGGTGGAATGCTCTCGAGATCGCTCCCACAATTAGTAAATCGTTCTCTCTTCATCGCATATAAACACAGAGAAGCTCTTGCTATGCAATACAAGAACAAATCGTTCAAATTTCTCCATAATTCTGCTTGTCAATATTTGTGGTCTATCAGAGTGTCAGCATTGTAGCTGTTACTTCAGGGCATGTATTTCAAGCTTCCTAAGCCGATTTTTAACCCCTGTTAGCAAAGCTGGATGTGGTGTCACATCATGTTAATGCGTAGAACAAAGGAAGTGCTCTGTGGAGCTATGTCATGGTGATGTATGTACAGAACGGCTTTACCAACATCAAATGCAACATTTAGTTCCCTCAATTTAAGCAAACGAAAATATGCCAACAACTACATTCGTAACTACAGTGCGAATAATGACCATTTTTACACAGTTCACCATATGAGGCAAAGTTAGCGTATCTGCCTCTTCGTGCGAACATGGCCTTATTGAAGGATCCTGTTCATGCTGATCTTACAACGTCTGCCTGTGTACACTTGTTTTCCATCCACTGAAAATGCCTCAATATACTTTCCTAGAAATGAGAAATGTTCCAATTTGTCATCTACATGGAGAAACCCTTGCCAATTGCAATAACCTTTCTTCTTATTCCATGACATTCTCTCGTCGAGTATTTTAAACTATCAGGTTTGCAAACATTCCACACTGCATCTATCCACTAGACTGTATCAAGTTGGGTTGTTATGTATGGTATATGAACGTTGTTAGCATACTTGTGAAACGTCTTACCGGTAGCATATTGTCCAGTGTAGCACCATCAAACACTTTAGCAGTTAGCTTGGGTGATATAGTTGGTGTTGGACATTGACGAAGCAGACAATCAGATCAGGCTTCCCTCCATGACACGTCTTACCAAGGTGAGAACGCGAGAAGGAGGAAAGGCATGATCTGCATGCTTAAAGAATTCGGCCATGTATATTGTTGAAAATAACTCAGTGTCAGCCTTCAAGTTTGAAAGCTGCTGCTGGTTCTGTTGGCACTGATGTGCTAAATAATGAGTAAGTAAATAAGTTGTTCGTTCTTATGATGTCTGACAGGGATTTGCTACAAGTTCCTCTATGCCTTTCTTCAACAAATGCATGGTATTTCTCGTGGCCAAGTCCCGCTATGCTGTGAATTGTTTCCAGAACATATGCATCCATAACCTCTTTCGAATCTAGATTGATTACATCTGATTTTCTAAAATGGATTACCCAATTTGTCAAACACAGAACATATATGTTTGATATGTTAGTGAAATTCCTTTTGAACTGCAGGACTTGTTCAACATACTTTTCCTCAGAGGTGTTGACCCGACGGTCTTCAATCTCATTTACAACTCTGGCCATCTCTGGGCCTGCCATCATCCACCTATGTAGCGCACTTTTCACTTTTGGTTAGGCAAGTTCAGATAGTGACAATGCAATTTTACACTTGCCTTTATTGTCCTCGGTTTGTTCTTTAACTCCCGGCTCATTGAGAATCAGACGCATAAGAGCACAACGACTTACAGTACATTTGTTTTACTGCCATTTTATAAGGAGCCATCAAAACTAAATGCTGTATTAAATATTTATAATTACAAATCAAGCACAAATATATACGGTAAGGTACAAATTTAACCATAATCATAGTATGTGCATGCAGAAAGTTGCCGAATTATGGATGGCGTGGTTATAATTTGAGTCACAAACACGCTTTTGCGATATAATATGACTATTATTATATTAGTTACTAAGTAAATAATACATTTCTAACACATGTTGTAGTCTGGTAACTACCGGTGATGACATCAAATAATTAGATCAAATTGTTAAATTTGACACGTAATTTAGGTCAGTTCCGATCATAACTGTAGAAAAAGTGAACGATTTTGCCCCTTAGCTACCGGACTATAATAACTCCCGTCATAAAACTCCAAATGTCCGTCAAGTGTAGGAATTCTATGTCTTTAATGGATGTGCAATGTAATAAACATTCTGTTGAATATTTGAAAACTAATTTGACCGGAAGTTTATAACTATCATCGCCTTCAACAACCACCCTGCCAAATTAGTTTCAAATATTAAATAGCTTACTTATATAGTTACCTTGCAATTGGGATTCTGTTAAATCAGGGTTCACAGGATATAAATCTGATCCAACACACGTAAAATGAGGGCGAACCTTAGCTAGAAATGTGCAGGACATAGCTCTAACTATGCATGATATAGCTAGAAATGTGCAGGATTTAGCTAGAAATGTGCAGGGCATAACTAGAAATGTACAGGACATATATATAGAAATGTACAGGACATATATAGGAATGTGCAGGACATAGAGAGAAATGTACAGGACATATATAGAAATGTACAGGTCATAGAGAGAAATGTACAGGGCATAACTAGAAATGTACAGGTCATAGAGAGAAATGTACATGACGTATATAGAAATGTACAGGACATATATATAGAAATGTACAGGACATATATAGGAATGTGCAGGACATAGAGAGAAATGTACAGGACATATATAGAAATGTACAGGACATAGAGAGAAATGTACAGGACATATATAGAAATGTACAGGTCATAGAGAGAAATGTACAGGGCATAACTAGAAATGTACAGGACATATATAGAAATGTACAGGACATATATAGAAATGTACATGACGTATATAGATGTTGTACAGGACATATATAGAAATGTACAGGACGTATATAGAAATGTACATGACATATATAGAAATGTACAGGACATATATAGAAATGTACATGACGTATATAGAAATGTACAGGACATAGAGAGAAATGTACAGGACATATATAGAAATGTACAGGACATAGAGAGAAATGTACAGGGCATAACTAGAAATGTACATGACGTATATAGATGTTGTACAGGACATATATAGAAATGTACAGGACATATATAGAAATGTACATGACGTATATAGAAATGTACATGACATATATAGAAATGTACAGGACATATATAGAAATGTACATGACGTATATAGATGTTGTACAGGACATATATAGAAATGTACAGGACATATATAGAAATGTATAGGACATAGAGAGAAATGTACAGGACATATATAGGAATGTACAGGACATATATACAAATGTACAGGACATATATACAAATGTACATGACGTATATAGAAATGTACAGGACATATATAGAAATGTACAGGACATAGAGAGAAATGTATAGGGCATAACTAGAAATGTACAGGACATATATAGAAATGTACATGACGTATATAGAAATGTACATGACATATATAGAAATGTACAGGTCATAGAGAGAAATGTACATGACGTATATAGAAATGTACAGGACATATATATAGAAATGTACAGGACATATATAGGAATGTGCAGGACATAGAGAGAAATGTACAGGACATATATAGAAATGTACAGGACATAGAGAGAAATGTACAGGACATATATAGAAATGTACAGGTCATAGAGAGAAATGTACAGGGCATAACTAGAAATGTACAGGACATATATAGAAATGTACAGGACATATATAGAAATGTACATGACGTATATAGATGTTGTACAGGACATATATAGAAATGTACAGGACGTATATAGAAATGTACATGACATATATAGAAATGTACAGGACATATATAGAAATGTACATGACGTATATAGAAATGTACAGGACATATATAGAAATGTACAGGACATATATAGAAATGTACAGGACATATATAGAAATGTACAGGACATAACTAGAAATGTACGGGACATATATAGAAATGTACAGGACGTATATAGAAATGTACAGGACATATATAGAAATGTACAGGACATATATAGAAATGTACAGGACATATATAGAAATGTACAGGACGTATATAGAAATGTACAGGACATATATAGAAATGTACAGGACATATATAGAAATGTACAGGACGTATATAGAAATGTACAGGATATATATAGAAATGTACAGGACATATATAGAAATGTACAGGACGTATATAGAAATGTACAGGACGTATATAGAAATGTACAAGACGTATATAGAAATGTACAGGATATATATAGAAATGTACAGGACATATATAGAAATGTACATGACGTATATAGAAATGTACAGGACATATATAGAAATGTACAGGACATATATAGAAATGTACAGGACATATATAGAAATGTACAGGACATAGCTAGAAATGTACAGGACATAGAGTGAAATGTACAGGACATAGAGAGAAATGTATAGGACGTAGCTAGAAACGTGCAGGACATACATGTAGATAGAAATGTGGAGGCCACAGCTAGAAATGTAGAGGGCATAGCTAGAAATGTGGAGAACATAGAAAGAAATGGATACCTGTATTGTGGCCAAACTGAGGAACCACGGGATCTTATGCAATCTGTCAATCGACGATTCCAGTTTTGTCTATGCCGCGCCCATCTCTGGCTAAGCTCCACCGACACTTTTCAAGGGCTGGGATCAATCGATCCCTGCATATGCAGGTAACCTGTTAAATATTTTCAAACTAATTTGACTTGCAGCTTTTGCTGCGCCCAGTCAAATTAATTTTAAAATATTCAACAGCATTTTAATAAATAGTAAAGACATACAGATACAATTCGTACAATTTGACGGACTGCTAAGCATGCTAAGCGGACAAAATCGCGTCATTCATAACGTAATTGATTATGAAATCATCCTACATTTGACGCAGTTGATTATGACGTCATATGATTGATGGAGTGACTGGATTCATCAGTATGTCTTTATGATGAAGCTGTTATTTCTGATGCTTACTTGCATACTAGGAACCCACAGCCACAATGTCAATGAGTTCGCAAGTATAACGACTTGACTGGTTGCATTGTATGCCAATAGAGGAATCCAGTTTATCAATCAATCATATGACGTCATAAACAACTGCATCACATGTATGCTGCCGTATTAACAATTACTTCACAAATTAGTCCTTCGCGTAATAGACCGCCAAGCTGCCATAGGCAGCACAGCACCCAGTCAACTTAGTTTCGAAATATTGGAAATTGAGATTCAGAGAATGTAGGGGTCGATCCAAACACGGGCAAGGCGTGGGTGGAGCTTAGCTAGAGATGGCGGGGCATAGCTAAAGCTGGCTTCCTCCATTCCTACCCACCCACCTCCACTAGGAAGCTAAGCAGAGACAAGAGAACCTCGCATATGTGAAGCTGACTTCACTGATATGTGTCAGTGAATGGGTGGAACTTTCGCAACAGCCAATGGCTGCTGTAATCAGTGAATGATTCGCTTATGAATTCTCGACAAATATTTATAAGCTGGAGAATTAAGATGATATTTGTGAATAAAGTTCTTCTTACTGATTCCAATCCAATACCTTTGATATAGAGCTGAAGACAGAAATTAATTTACATGCAAAATTGCCATAAGATGTTAATTTAATATGGATAAAACTGAAAGAATAAACAATGCAAAAAGCGCTTTGCATATTTCTCAGTTCTTGATGAGAAGAGGCAAGACATTATCGAGATCTTGAATTTAGTTTGATCTTCGATTCTTCGTAAGATGATGCTGAAAGCCAATGCTAAGCGTTGTCGTGCAACAGTTTGGCTGGGGAGATACTGTAGGCAAATCACATTGCCATTATGATGGAGCTGCAGCCACTCTTAACGAGTTGGTCCTGTTCGATCCCATGATCAATTTGATAATTCAAGATAATTCAAGATGTACCACTTTGCGATATGACCGATATGACCGGTGATGTGCCATCAATTCAATCATAACTTACCTTACTAGCCTTGCGAGACCACTGTCAACGTAAACTCATTCCTTTAGAGATAGCATTATACGATAAAGGGAACAATTCTCAACAGCTAAATCGTGGATAAGATAAGTCAGGATGTCCGAAATATCATGTACGACGTATTGCACGACATTATGTAACTCATACTTCTGTCAGAAGTGACCGTATCTATTTTTAAACGAATTAGTTTATCCACAGATTGTTAGCGTAGAAAAATTACGAGTTTAAATCAGAGGACATAATCTCAAACTTCTCCAATATCCTGGCGTATAGATCTAAAATTAAGGCCGGTGACTCAGGGGAAGATGTTAGATGTGACCATTATGCATCAAGTACGAGGCTGTGATTGTTTGAATTAGCGATTTTAACTCAGTCAAAGTAATATCTAACTGCTAAACTACGAGAATGGCACATTAAAACATGCGCGCGTGCATGCATGCGTTCGTGCGTGGATGCGTGTGTGCATGCGTTCGCGCGCGTGCATGTGCATCCTATCTTTATCTTGGCGAATGCTGATAAGATGTTGTTATAGTGCACTAGGGATCCCACAGGTCGTAATCCGAAAGGAAAACTGAAAACTCTGACAGAAACTGGAGTGCGAGGGTGAGCGTGTGCAATCTCTGTTGGCTCTTGTTAGAAAATCACAATCAGCAGATTATTACTACATATTCACAAACTTAATCATAATCTATATCTATATCCTGTTGCTCATGCGGTATTTAGAGTGCTGAAATAAGAACGACTAGGGCAAGTTGGAACATGAGACGGGGTAGGTTCTTGCTTACATTTTGTTGACAATGATTGCGGAAAGGTAACAACACTCACGCGTCCACGGTTCTTGGCCTTACTAATGCTAGATAATATATCAATCTTGTTATATCGTTGCAATGTTCTGCTAAAGCAACATCTTGTGGATTTCGAGTACTTATAATTCACTCTTCGCATTACAAATCAAATGTTCTCAGTCACTTGACATAGATGTGATTTGAGATTATTTAAGATACTTGACACTGCAAATGCCTTTTCCGCGAAACAAGGTCTTAACGAGATCACTTCTGATTGTTTTAGAAGCCAGCGCATAAACTAAAGGATTTAAAGCACTATTTGAAAAAGCGAAATATGATTCTGTAATATATATAATATAGTGAAATGAGTATTTGGGTGCATTGAAATACTCATGTGCTGCAACATGAAACAGCGCAGGAGCCCAGGCCACAAAGTATAGTATTAACACAATGGTGACAGCTCTGGCATCTGTATTTCTACGTTCTTGTCCCGTTTCTATTACTGTCTTCGATACTCGGATATGTTTATAAATATGAAAGAAACAAATACTAGTGAATGGAATTAGTACCCATTCTATTAAACCTACAACATCTTTGGTAAAATAGTCACCATGAAACTCACATATATTTACTACTCGACCATGGTAATGAGCCTCGATTTGGGAAAAAAAGATACCTATTGGTATCTGTGAAATACAACATACAGTCGTGATACAGATACAAACGCGAAAGACGAGTCCCACAGTTACCCGACTCCTAGCTTTGAGCGGGTAACAAAGCTGATAAAATCGCATTATCGAAAAGAACACCAAATGATATGTGCTAATCAGAATCGCTGCATAAGATAAATACATGATAATATGACAGAGAAAACTGGTTCCCGGTACGACCATCATTGGGAATAGGAATATCGGCCAGAGGAATGCGCATGTGCACATGATTAAATCAGATACACATAAACTGGTGACGAGCATGAATAGTGGTGATCTGTACTTCTTTGCCTTAATAAGGTACGTAAGAAGGATTGTATTGAGAATCGTTCCTATGATAAACACAACAATCGGTGCTTCATAGTAGAGGAAACGTGGTATCATCTCATAACTACTAAGAAAACTGACATACGGGTCTAACTCCACGTTTTCTGCCTGAGAATAGGAACCATTCCTTTTATGTTCACTGATATTCATTTTGATGGTTACACCGACAGTATATCAATTAAATCGTTGGCTATATTTAACTTCGTACCTTGGTTTGCGGGAATGATGATGTAGCGATTGTCAGTGCTTCATGTAGTGTCATAGGATCCACGTTAATATTTTACACTAAATCACTTACCATTACGTATAGATGTTTCTGGTGGGGATTTCTGAACATTCACTCGGGTATGGCCTTACGGAAAAATTGTTATCGATTCTAAGATGAAGACATGGTATCACAATATTCACGCATTAATATCTTGCTACGTATTATTCTATAATGATACACGTATATTTTCAAAAATATCATCTCAGGCAGCACAACGCACTTTTATGCATTTTCAGTGTTATGGTTCAATGTTGTCTGATATCTGTTAAATCTTTGTCTCGTATCTCGCCTTAAGGGAAGTGGTTTCCTCCAATATTATATATAAGCCTTCACACTTCTACTTTAGACTCCCACAGATTACTTATCAGTACCGACCCATCACTTTCAGTCCAACCCATGCCGATCAATTATCATCTTTCTCCACATTTTATCAAACGAAAGATCAATATTTGTTTGTGTGAATTACATTATCCCAGTACAATTCACGTCTTTCGACAGAAAAGAACAGCCGATTTCTAATTCAGTGTTTTATCTGGTATTTTGCTTTGTACACACACATCGATCAATTATTCATCCTAATATAACCTTTTGTTATATGACCATTTCCCTGAGAGACTGTGATCATACCAATGACCATAATATATATTGTCGCGAGGATTTATACATTATGCGGCCGTATATTTGATTAGGGAGACAGAGTTTGGATTGGGAGAGATTTCCGTTGCGTTGGAGTGAAAGATGGTAAGTGTTGGCTTCTGGCATCTGGAATCTCTTGTTGAAAAGCAAAATAGATGCTTCTTCTTCTTTTTCTTTTCGATCGCTGGTGTCACACTTGGAGAGCCGTTCTCAAGATGAAATCTATGGTTTTCTGCAGTTCTTCCACAGGCCCATACAGCTTTTCAAGAAAAGAGGTTGACAAAGGCCAGATCTCTTCTCTCAGCAACTGATACGTACTGCAACATTGAAGTATGTGCTCTGTGGTCTGTTCTGCTTCTCCACAAGAACAAGCGGGCGATGTCGTAAGGTGGAAGCGCCTGTACATGTGTTGGTTTAGTCTGTTGTGTCCAGTTCTGAGACGAAAAATGGTCACTTGCTCTGGCCTCGAGAGATGATGGTAGGCATCTTCTGATTGAGGTGTTCTGTAGAGTGACTTGATGATAGTCTTCATCTCTGTATGGGTAACCATGTTTTGTGACTGATTCTCTTCTGCACCCACCTTTGCCATCTTGTCTGCTTCCTCATTTCCTTGGACTCCACAGTGTGAGGGGATCCACTGCAATGCTATCCGAAAGCATTTGATGGTTTGTAGTGCTTCTTCAAGTTGTGGCAGCTTACCTTTGGTGATAGCCTCAAGGACGGAACGGGCATCAGATAAACAGACAATCTGTGCAATAGGGTCTGCTGTTCTGCTGATGGTATTAGCTGCATGAACCAGTGCTTCAACTTCAGCTCTGTAGTTTGTGCAGTGTTTGCCTGTCGGTATTGCAGCTGACTCATGTTGTCCGTTTGGATACTGTATGTGCAGTCCAGCACCTCCGCTCCTAATTGCATCTTTGGCTGATCCATCTGTGTAGATCCCTATCCATGTCTCCTGAGGGTACATTTCTTCCAGCATGGCTAGAGTCAGGGCCTTCTTGCTGACATCACTGTGTTCATCTTTGGTTGTGAGATGAGGTACTGTGGTGCGAATAGCTATGCTCTCTAGTTTGTTTTCCCAGGGTGGAGGATCAAGTGTGTGGTTTGGGTCTTCTATTTGTGCTGGCAACATTTCTTGGTGTTTCCTTTGAAGTGCTTTTGTCTCTTTCACAAAACTCGATCTTTTACGTCTTCCTGATGACAGCTGTGCTTGCCTGATCTTCATCGGGTGGTTGTTGAAGGATTTATACTTTGCAGCTTGGATCAGTGCTTTGCATTCCCTTCCTTTGCTAAGTGGAGGGATGCCTGCTGTCTGCTCCATTTTTTCTATTGGTGTTGATCTCATTCCACCAGTGATGATGCCCAGTGCCTGGTTTTGTACTCTATCGAGGTTCTGTTGATGAGATTAAGCTGCTGTCATCCATGAGCTGGATCCATACTCAAGGTGTGGTCATAAGACACCTAGGTAGATGGTCTTGAGGATCCTTTCATTGGCACCCCACTTTGTTCCTGCCAGCTTCCTCATGATGTTTAGCTTTCTTCTGGCCTTTGCCTCTGCGTTCTGGATGTGTTCCTTCCATGTTAATCTTCTGTCATAGGTGACTCACAGGTATGTCTGCTGGTCCTCATACTCGAGTGGAGTAACGCCCAGTGCCAGATTGCCAACCTTGGTTTTGGTGGACAGTGAGAATAGCGTGGTTGATGATTTTTCTTTGTTGATGGTAATACACCAGCGATTGGCCCAAGCTGTAATTCTGTCCAAGGCGAGCTGCATTCTGTACGTGGCAGTCGTTGTGTACTCTTCGGTACACCAAAGTACGAGGTCATCTGCATAGAGGGCTGCTTGGATGCCATTGGGCAGCTCTGCTACAATGTCATTAATGAAGAGTATGAACAGAGTTGGTGATAATACTCCGCCTTGTGACACCCCTTGTCTCAGCAATACATTCTGTCCAGATTGTCCATCCACCAGCACCCTAGCTCTGCTATTGTGTGGGTATGACTTGGTCCATCGGAACATGTTGCCACCGATGCCTGTGCACCGGAGCTTCACGAGGAGGCCATCCTTCCACACCTTGTCAAATGCCTTCTGCAGATCGATAAAGGCAGCTAGCATCACCTTCTTGACTTGAAAAGTGTCCTCTATGACCTGTGCAAAATGTGTTGTTTGATCTTCTGTGCTCCTGTATCTTAGATGCTTCTATTGGATACGTTCAGAAGAGTAGAAAATGCTCACATACCAGGTTATGAAGCCGGTATTTATAGCTTGTGTGCTGGTTTAGGAACACGTATGCTTAGCTATGCTTGTTAAAAAGCGTTGCCATTAGCATAGTTGGTTCAAGGAATTCGATAATAAACTAAGGTTTGTCACGGTCTGGCATAGTTCATGCCAGAAAGGAAATTCTTCTTATATTTTTCTGTTATTGACGACGCATTTCTTGCAATCTGCGGTAACGATTCGATGAGCAACCATGTAAAAAGCTTAACACGTAACAGTTAGTCATCGTGATAGTGTGCCAAATGATTAGGGTTCCAAGTATTGCTGCCTACATGTGATGTGAGAATCTACCGCAAGGGTATGTCTTCTACCATGGCCGGTTGACTTATCATGAGCAAGCAAACAGTTAGCCTTCTGACCATTAATCCGATAAAAATGAGAGAGAAAGAGAGAGAGAGAGAGAGAGAGAGAGAGAGAGAGAGAGAGAGAGAGAGAGAGGGAGAGAGGGGGGGGAGGGAGGGATGGAGGGAGGGAGAGAGAGAGATAGAGATACCAGCGATTTCTAACATGATCTAGATATGTTTGTTGAGAAATATCAGTCTGCTTCCATACAGAGGCTTGCATCCTAAGTATGTGCTGCTTAAGTGCTGATTGAGTTGGTGGAAGTTCCTCACTTTTTACAAAGCAATGGCCAGCGGAGTTCAGGTCAACTAGAATGTATTATTCCATCTGCGCAGTATGCACGACAAGTAAAGGTTTCTACGTTATGAATAACATTAGTACAGAGGCCGGTTTACTCGTTTCTCTCAAGGTTTGGATCCTTTCGTCCACTCATCCGCTGCCATAAAGTCTTTCCACCATGATCGTTTTCCTCGTCCAGCAACCGTGACCACAGTATCACAACCAGTCAAGGCATGGACACCTAAATGGGCTGATGACTTCTCTTGTCCCGGCTTGTGGTATATAGGACCAATCTCAATTTTGTGTAGTTGAAGCTGCATCTAGGTCTGTGTATTGAGTTTATTGAAGGTATTAAGAACAGTTGGTATCTCGCCACAAGAACGTAATATGTCGGATATGATAGCTTGGTATATTATCAGAGTATCAGCCTCCTCATTACTGTTAATGTCATCTATTGTACATGGTTGGTTAGCTTGTGTATTACCACAGCTAATGCATAAAAAGCTATCTCACTGTCAATGGGTCATCGCCTTCTAAGAAAGAAAGATAGATGGCTAGACTTTCTTGTGTTTTATCATGTGCTAAAATAGCATTCATGTTTGGACGTTTGATATTGGTGAAATCAGTGGCATGGTACTGAGTTGCTTTCTTACCCATTTTTCTTTCCGAGTCGCCTTCATAATCTTTGTAGCAATCAAACACTAGATGAACTTCACTGGAACTTCTGGTGATATTATGTAAATTGTGTAGGATTTCATCACTAAGATCATTCATGGTGTGAATCCAGTGTGACCTCTTAACCTTATGAAGCAGCGCCATTCCATCTATTATAGAAATTTGCACTTATTTCATTGCTGGCGATGTTGCATCTTCTTGTGGTAATACTGGTCGTGGCAAGGCAGCTGTAATCAAAAGATTGATGAGGCTAGACTTGTGACGTGAAGCAGAAATAAAAGGCGCATCAGCTGTGAACAGACTCCGGGGAACTGTGGTAAGCTCATATTTCCGGGGGTAGGGGTGGGGGGGGTGGGGGGGGGGGGGGCAGCGTGGTAAACTCACAGTTCCCACAGTTTCCTACAAATTTATCTCCGGCCTCGATGTTGCGATAACAGAAATTCGCCAAAACAATGTCCTGTTTTCCTTGAGTTCACCTTTATAGAGTTTCAAGAATTAGTCACAATAGACAGTCACAATTGTGCCGCCGAATCGATGATTGATAAAGTGCGACAGTAGAAGAGATTGGCAAGAATATTAAGTACACAAGGAGTATGTCAAGTATGTACTTGGGGTTAGAACACATTCAGTCCATGACACCCACGAACAGGACCTCTCTGGTTTTATCTGGAGGACCATAAGTGAAGGAGAGCTCAAAATAGAGCAATAGGATTGAAGTTCTCCAGGACAACGTTGCACTCTTGGAAGCATGTGCATCTCCATGTACAATCGAAACAGTCATGTGAGAGAATGTTTTGCACATGAGGTAAATGCCTTCCCACCTTCGCTTTCAGATTTTGGCAAAGTCCACGTAGGTACAACTTCTTCAATGGCTCAAGTATTCTAGCCAAATCGAGCCACCCTCCACATATTACTGTGGATATTGTACTCGACGGTGCAGTGATTATCTATTGTTTTACAACTGCAAATCTCATCACATTCTGTGAATATGCACAGAAGGTTTTCATGCTATACCCAGAAATGCAGCTACAAAACACAACCAGGTTGTATCTTGTATAGAACACATTACTACAAGCCAGCTTTAATGTAGCGAACACAGAAAAAGCATGGAAAGGCCGGCGTTCAGAAAAAGCATCAGGTGCAACAATTATTCCAGGCAATTGGAAGGATTCCATCGTGTCGAAAGTAATAAGAAGGAAGTGTTCCCATTCCTAGCTTCAAAGATTTCAGAGTTCACTTGTCCACCAAGAAAATCGGTGTACGCCACATCAGGTGAATACCTAATACCCATATGTCATCTCAATGATATACTGCAATCATGAGGAAGCAGACACCAGGGTAGTAGTTCACATACTACATGCACTACAGCATCACTCTAAAACTATATTAGTAATACTGTGGATATAAACATAGTTATCATTCTTGTTTGTGCATTCCATGATCTTTTTATAATTCATCAGCTGATGGATAGCTAGGTTGTCTGTTCTGTGTACGAATTAGCGATACTGGAGCAGCAATACCATTTGTGCAACGCTCTTTTGATTATGATACTACATCCGCCTTTAAGGGCAAAAGATAGAAGTCAGCATGGCAGGCCTAACAGTCGAATGGAGAGATGCTACGGCGATCTTCGTGCATATTGCCTGTCACCCCTTCGATCCCCTCCATGCAATATCAGATCATATCTAAAAGATTGAACGGTTGACTGTCATCCTGTATGACAAAGCCACTTCATTCAGCGGTGTCAATGAGGCAAGAAAAGAATTATTCTGCCTGAAACAACGTTCCCTCGACAGGATACGATCTACTCAGGATACTCTGCTTCAGCATACACGTCGGGCGGTATACTAAGCTGGAAATTGGACCACGAGCACACAAACATGCCAATTCATTCCATCCCCATAGTTCCTGGATTTAGTAATCAGATCAAATGTTTGTGATATACAAAATCTAACATATATAGGTGCCCGGAATCTACTTCAGTGATGGTGAAAACTCCTATTCTGACATCTCCTTTGCCATTCCGAGCTTTCTACCAGTAGGGCTATGTAATAGTCTACTGTCACTGGTTGCCATCTTGGATTTTGGCCGCAATTTTGAAAAATCGGAAACACTGAGTTAGTGTAATAGCCGAGAATTTGTTTCAGTAACCTGCCAAACCCCTATTTTGAAACCTCATTTGCCTTCATGTGATTTGTAGAACTAAACATATGTAATGATCTACTGTCGCCGGCGGCCATTTTAAAATTGTGACCGCCATCTTGCCATAGCCAGCAACTGTTTCAGTGACCTTAAAAACCCTATTTTGAGACCTTTTGTGTGATTTTAAAAAGCGGAGATTTGTAGCATTCTACTCTGACTGGCAGCAATCTGCATTTTACCGCCATCTTGGAAAATCGGAAAAAGTGAAGAGGGTTATTATTAAATGATAGTTCCAAATGAAGCCTTACACAACATTTGATGCGTTTATCTGCCACGCAACGGTAATGTTCTTAAGCCACCCGACGAGAAGTTAAATACCGCTGAAATATTACTTGATGAATGTGTCCCTTTAAAATTAGTAAATTTAGTGGACACATCTATAAAATTCATAGTGTTGGCCAGATTACACAAATTTGTATTTGTATGTCAGGTAGAGTAAGGTTTAGACAATGATTAAAATATTGTCAAGCTAGAATGCCACGTATCTAATCAATTCCATCGTCTTTTCAGCAAAATATTCAATTTATTAACCTGGTGACATAACTATGACGTCATAATAATATTGCATGTCACGTTAAAACACGTTATTCCGCGCATAGGCATACATGAATATATGCTAAGATTATCGGGATATAGATGGATTAAAACATGTTATATGATTTACCTAAGGCACACCCATATTTTTTCTAATTGAGTCAATGATGACGTTTTTGAAGACTTTAGACAAAGCTCTTATGAAAAAGCCCATGCTGGCAAATTTCCCCAAATTTATTCAGGAAATGCAATTTTTTAGATAATGGTCTCTATTATTAATCTTACGACAAGGTGAGTAAGTTCGTACTTGATTGACACTCCAATGGCCTGTATCAAGATGGTTACTTTCCCCTTGATCTCGCCTAACTCATATCCAATTCATTCACATTCTGAAAATATCATATGCTAACTATATTTATCAGCATTCCAGTTATCACAACTATTTATACTTAAACAATGACATATCTCTAACGAGGAGACTGGTACTCAGAGTTAATCATCCTATCCTCCATGTTCCTTCTTCTCATCTCCACTCCACACCCATTAGTGCTGTCTCCACTCCAGGAACCTGTTTCTGATTTCCCCTCATACCACTGCCTCCCATCCCTACTTTCACCAGCTTGCTCCCTATAGTGCAGCGGCCAAATCTCAAAAGGGGCCTAAAAATGGGAGTAACCCTTAACTATCTTAAAACAAAAGACAACCGATTTTTTCTTGAAGAGTTATGTATTGTAAATGAGAAAATGACGGTTGTGTCAAAATAAAATATGTTTTTCATATGGCCATGGCCTTTTTCAGATGCACTGCCAAATCCGTATTAATCAGGTTTCGACCTGTTGTATTTCGACATCACATACAATACGTGGGACAAATATAGTATGTGTTGTCATAGGATAAAGCATTTGGTGTCATTTGAAAGAAGATATATCCCTCTTTTATAGGTATTAATTATTTTTATATGTACTTTTTTATTCAACAACAAATTAAGAGCGATATATACAGGACGTATGTATTTCTGCCGTAATAGTTTTTCAAACATGCCTTTTTAACAGGCCCAGCATGGAGCAACAAAAATGATTACTAAAGATAAATTGATGGTCGCTTATTTTAACTTAATGCACTATGAAAATTGATTTTGGGATCACAAAACAGTAGTTATTTAGGACTAATGGGTCCTACCATAACCTGTCTTAAGGAACCACAATAATAAGGCCACCCCCACCCCCACAATGCTGTAAAACATATAGCATTATGCAGTAGTATTACGTAGTTGCCACTTATTATAAGTTTGTCTGCTATGAAAATTGCTTTTGGGATCACTAAGTGTTGGTTATTTGAGACAGGTGGACTTACGACCACATGTCTTAAAGAACTACCATGTATTGTAGGCCCTAATAACATATGGTCGCTATATACAGGTTTTACTGTACATTACTCTTAATTTGTTGTTTGAAGCAAATTATGTTCCATTGCTACAGTCATGATCACTGAGGTGATTTGAAAGAACATTGATTCATCTTATATATGGTATTAATTGTTTATACATAACAAATTAATAGCGATATAGAGAATGTATGTATTTCTGCCATGATTAATGAAACCGCCTATAACAAACACATTATCGAGCAACAAGATGCCGCTTATTACAAATCAGTTTGCTATCAAAATGGCTTTTGATGTCACAAAAGATAGATTAATAAGAAAGGTAGTGTGCGCACGTCTTTTCTTAAAGAGACACAACATTATGGGACCAAAACCAAATGGCCGCTATAGAAAGGTTTTACTCTATATCACTCTTAGTTTGTAGGTGTTCGCAGCAAATTATATGTTTATCACCGTTCAATTAATAAAACCATCACTACCATAACTAACGATAAAACTACTATCTGCATTTGGACAGTCTAGAAGATCGCAAGAAGAAAATTCCATGCATGGCAACCCAGATGATGCACAATGGCATGTTGTTTTAACAAGTGTACAGTTATCATCAGTGCAGTACAAATTGGTGCAGTTACGTGAGGTCACGTACTTCCGCGCTGCATCCTTCTAATAGAGTACTGATGTAAGTTTATAGTCACTGTCCACGACCCACCTGTTGCCATCCGGTTGCCAAAGGGCATCAACCCATATCGCATAATTTGCACGCCAAACATGTTGGCTGAAGGCATCATCTGTTAGTGGGTACAGAGATGCTGCCTCGTCAGTTGTACATACACAAGCATAGCACAACTGATCCAGGGCATCACCTGACTTCTGCTTGGATCCATACAAATGGCCTAGCCTTAGTAATTGTAATAAATTATTGACGCTCTGCTTGAGCTGTGTGTTATGCTGTACGCTTTTCTAACTTGATCAAAGATGATTTTGAGTCGCAGCCATTTGAAGTATGTACTGCTGGCAAGCATAGGGGCACATTTACCCAGTCTTGTCAGCAATACTGTTGACTGATGATTAGTAATTCATGCAGTAGTATCATCGTATCTGCCTCTTAGTGCATGCTAAGTTGTTCAGAACTCTCTGTGACACTGCTGTGCTGGACAACTTTGACTATTTGTCCATCTTCGTGCCCTCCAGCCAGAACAACAGATTGATCTTCCTCAAGTACAGGTGGGCAATTTAACAGTATGTAGTTACAGAGGAACTCTGTCTGAGCTGCTTTGTTCCTGGTATTTCTGAGGAATTTTCTGTAGTTTGGGACTCTGCGACTTCCTTGGATGGCATAGCATGGTGCTGTATCGCCACCTGTACCTCGTTCTCATCCCATCTGCTTAAAGGAGTGGGCATTATCATATCTATCGAATACTATCACTGAATCAACTTCAGGTCACCAGCCATCAATATGTTAATCCCCTGTAGCACTCTGCAACCAAGAGCATCAAAGCTGTTGAAATGTGTTTCATCGAGTGCCTGGGGAAATGCCTGTCCATCTATGATGTATGCGGTGTCATCTTGTTCAATATGAAACAATGCATAGACCACACTGCAGTGAGCTTCTAAGACCTTAGCTAAGTCAGCTTTTCCTGTCTTCATCATGGCTCCTTCATTATTGAAGGGGTTAATTTATACAACAACTAATTCAAGGGTTAACACTTGGTCGATGCTGATGTCTTACTGCTTTTACACAGCCAACATTCGTTGGAACAGCATTTCAGAATCAATCATGGTCTTATCTATTTTTCTTGACTTGAGAAGCTTGCACATACTTTCAAAAGTTGGTGTTTTTGATCGATGATTTGGTTCTTGGTAACGGATTGTCCTCGAGAAGCCGTTTTCAGCAAATGTCTTATTACGCATATGATATCTTTTAAGAATTGTCCTATCTCTTTGGCTGCTTCTAGTGATACAACCTGCCCCGATGCCATGTTTACCAGCTCATCTGTGATGGTGTGAATATCAAATGGGCATTGGTAGTTTGAGTTTTATCCTGTCGCCCTTGTGGAATGTGAACGCTATCAACCTGGCCTGCCTGATACACAGCCACAGATGTAAGGAAGCGTTGAACTTCGTGATAAGAAACACAATGTCCGAAAGAAAAGAGAAAATCAATCAACTGTTTCTCCCAAAGGCATGATGCATCTCTAATGCTAAGCTCAATATTATGGCAGTACGTACTGCTGACACTTTGATATGATACCATGGCATATGGCAATCACTTGTCGCTCTTAGGCACATCTTCATCGCTATATTTTGTGACATTCAAATAAGACTTACTGCTTAGACACTACTACACAAGGTCATACATTATATTGGGAGGATATTCTGCACAATGGTCAACTTCTAATTGTTCAGCTGAAACGTACACACTCGACGAATCATGGATGTCTGCCATGTGTTTCCTCCGGGATAGCAACCACAGTATGCAATATTTTCAGCCCATTAAATGATGTCGCACTTGTGGGTTTAGGAGATTCAATCTCATTGTCACCAAGCATCTGTAGGGAAGATGCTTTCCTTAGAGCATCCCCTGCTGCAACCACAGAAGAGCATAATAATGTCAATTTGTCCTTGAAATTTCAGTCCGAGGGCTAAACCCACTATTCTTGCAACCAATTGGTTTAACTATTTTATTTCTATGTTTTATATTGGTCTACATTACTTACACCATGTTCAGCTAGTACTTTGACGGCAATCTGCTAAGTGTAGTCACTGTTGTGGGTCTACAGATAAAGCAATCTTTTCTGATATCAAATCCAGCTTTTTCCGCCTTACTGAGATTTCTATGTGCAGAGGTTCCAGGCTGCTGGTCAGTTTCTGTCAATCAGCCGTTAAGAATGTTAGACTTACTGGTGTATTTGCACCGACATGCCTTATAGAAAGCAACTCTTAATTTTAAAAACTTTAAATGTTTGCTTGCAATGGGCATAGTGATTACAACACCATTTTTCGCTGATGGCTAGCATTTATGATTGCAAGCAAGTCATCTGATGTTGGGTTGCTAACAATAGGTTCCTTATTCGGGTTGCGTGGCTGAAGCATATAATACAATGACCTGCGTCAAATTTGCGATATTTCACTACAGGTGCCTTAATATCCATGGTCAAGAGTGAATAGTGTACATATCAATGCCCACAGATGTATAAATATAAGAATGCAGACAGATGTGTAATTAGAAGAAAAGTTAATATTAATAACATAGCAGGTGTTTGCATCATTTCGTTTTTCACGATGATTATGTAGTAGAAAGTCGAATTGTTCTAGTTAAGTTTGTGTAAAACAATATGAAAATGGTCAATGAAATATTCATTACTGAGTCTCAGGTATTGGGAACAGCAAGACGGTCACTTTGCGTCTAATTGTATATATGTGTGCACTTAAATATAGAAGATATACAATTTTGAATATTTATCGATAGTGTCTACGTAGCGATAGCAGGTGCCATGGAATCATCACCAGAAACCACTAAAGAACATTAAATATTGTAACACAACCATCCATTTCATAAATGCCATATATCAGAGACATGAAAAAATAGGTTGTGGTTTGTTCTAAGATGGGTATGGGTACCCAACCAGAAACCACCCCTGGCCGCTGCACTACTACACACGAACGTTTTCCCACTAACCAATGAAAAAGAAGATAAGGAAGACGTCACAAATAGTTCTGCTTTGAGCAGTGAAAAGTTGGATGCTGTCAAGATCCAGGCCGTTATTTCTAGTGACCATTCAAACCTGTATGCGGCAATACACCGATCAGATAACACTAATATGAAAATGGGTACATAGCAGCTATGTGTAGATGACAAGAGAGAAACTTTGCTAGTTCTGATATTTATTAGAAATAAATCGATTCCAACACATGGAGAACGTGTGCCGACCAGAGCTCGAACTGTGGATGACTTGGCTCGAATTGTGGCTGACTTGGCTCGAACTGTGGATGACTTGGCCCGAACAGCGGATGACTTGGCTAGAAATGTGGAGGACTTGGCTAGAAATGTGGAGGACTTGGCTAGAAATGTGGGTAACTTGGCTAGAAATGTGGGTGACTTGGGTAGATATGTTTAGAGCATAGCTAGAAATATGCAGGACATGGCTAGAAATGTGGAGGCCATAGCTAGACATGTGCAGGGCATAGCTCGAAATGTGGAGGCCATAGCTAGAAATATGGAGCACATAGCTATAAATGTGAAGGGCATGGCTAGAAATGTGGAGGACTTGGCACGAAATGGACCACTTTATTGTGTCAAATGTGAGGAACCGAGTGTGGTTCTGCAGTCTGATCTAGATCCCACCTCGACCTCAAAGAGTTCGCAGAACGTATATAAGCAGATCGCGCCTAAGTCACAAGCTTTAATACTCGACAGGTAACTTAATGAACCTTTCCAGAGTAATGACGTCATACGATGTCATAATCAGCTAAGCGCGTGTAGGATGACTTCATAATCAATAAGTCATAAATGATTCTATTCGGCCCATCTTTAACTCTTAATAGTCCGACACGTTGTACAAATTGTATGTCTCTATTTAATAAATATGCTGTTGAATATTTTGAAACTAATTTGACTGGGCGCTGTTGCTGCCAATGGCAGCAACAGCACCCCAGTCAAATTAGTTTCAGAATATTCAACAGCCTACCTCTATATTTTTCTGGAAATTGATAGCCAGGAAGTTCAGAGATCGATCGATCCCAACACGAGCGGGTAGAGCTAGCTAGAGGTGGGCGGGGCTTAGCAAAACCTGGAACGGTCCATTGATCACAACACAGTTTTATCTCAGTATCTCAGTAAATCACAGATAGACTAGCAACATTTATTGGTCTTCTGACAATTATAAGAAGAAATCCATAGAAGCGAAGCTCTATAGGACAATATATAAAGAGTGATACATTCGGTCCAAAATGTTTCTAACATAAATGCTCACGTGCCGGTTCTGTCTTTTAAAGCAAATTCCAATATTCATATTTGTGGCGGCTGATATCTTAAATGAAACACCGCAGCAACATTTAATTTGTGACCTTGCAACACCAATGTTAGGGTTGAGTGATATTACAATGTGCACAAAAATACCAGACTTAGTTCCTAAAACAAGGAGATGATGGGCAGCAGTAAAGAGCCATTAACCGTCTCGCTACAGACAATAAATTTAATGGGTAATAACTCTGGACCCGTTCAGAGACATAACTGTTGGAGTATGTCGTCTGCAAAAACTCGATAGTCAGACGGTTAACTATAGTTGATAGACATAACGCGATCTCGTCAGACAGCCGGCACTGGTGCTCGTTACTTAGAGGGAATTCCTGTAGGCTATGGGTGTGTACCATTATTGTTTTGGTTGTATTCGCTAGAGTATCGCTGTGTGTACTACCACCTCCATGCAACCAGAGACAATCAATGTATTGCGTAAGAACCATACAGTATTGTGTCCGCATACCAGATATAGATACAATAAAACGTAAAATACACATGCATTAAGAATATATACACAATATAACAGTCAGCATATCTACAAACAGCAGGATAGGTGGAAAGATACAATGTATTAAGTTATGGTCACAAAGGCATATCCGAATGCATGGGATCAATAGTTGTAGAATGTTGTTTTAACACACATTCATGGACAAAGGGTAGAACCAGTTCAAAAATTTCTGTATCGCTGTTATTGCAGGACATTGTGATGGGAAGTCGCAAAAGGAGCCGAGTGCATTGAAGAGGTTCTGTCTTCATAGTCATAAGCAGCGCAATGCAGGATACCGTGCTCCTCATCTTCAATACGCTCTGATGCACACATCTTGCATATCCTGCGTTCAAGTGCTACGTTTTGGAGTCTTCCAAGTTCAATTGATAGACTGTATGCACTAACCCTAAGTTAGATAGCGTAATCTAGCATTTATGTTTAGACGGTTATCTGTCCAAACGTCTACATATTTGGACTGCATCAAGAGTTTTAATTTCTTAGCATCAGATTTCGTGTGACAAATAACCGTGTGATCCCATGTGTAGTGGAAACCAAAATAGGTACATTCATTGCTCACTGATGAAAAAAGGTCAATTACAATTACTCAATATATTAGAATAAGATTCACAATATGCATTACGGACTATGGAGGTATTATCCAGTGCACAAGCCTGCCACAATATTTCATTACAAACGCCAAGCAGGATATAAGAACCTCGTGATGACTCAATTCGCCGCGGGCTGCATCATTGGTTGCATTCAATAACCGTAATGTGTAATGAGACTACATTTAGCATCGCAAATGAGGAAGGGTCGTTGGAAAACTCGTTGCCTATCAGTACCTACTAGATTTGGAACGTACATTTTATTTGTATTTAAATGCGGAAACCACTATTATCACCACGATAGCTTTCTGATGGCACTGTTCCTGCAGTCGTAGTGGAGACCAATCAATGATAACGCCGGTTACTGGGCCGATACTGAGCCAGTACCTGGACATTTGACATGGTATTGGCCGAGTACGGGCCCAGTACACTTCGTTCTCAGGGTAGTTGTTTAGTACAGCGATAGACTTCTTGCCAAATGATGTGGTACATATGCGCGTGGGATTATTTGAACATATCTAATTACTTCTAGAATTGCAAGATTCAAACTAGCTACTAATTGTAGGCCTACTACCACTGATATAAGATTTACTGAAATGGTTCTGTTGCTAGATTATATTATATGCCATTTACGTATAATTGATGCTGAGATCTTTCTAACAAGATGGCATTAACTACATTTCCATCAGCATCTAGTTAAAAAGCGACATGAACAATGTTTTCATATATATGTCTGTAAACTGTTCAGAATTTCAGCTGTAGGGAGATGACCTCGATCCGCATTGGACCGATCATGCAATATTTTAAACATATCTAAAGAAATCTAATGACGCTGATACTAAGCTACCTAGTTCCGAAATAACAAATATAATAATGTGCATTCTGCCACACAACAATATAATCACGCCCTGGCCTCTCACTGGCGAAGGGATGACATCAGCTCAATGTTGCTGGTATTCATTGTCTGGGCTTCTTGATATTGCATTATGTATTATTCTTTATATTATCTTTTCTGCCCTGGCCTGTGTGATTGAAGCACGGCCTGTGTGATTGAAGCCCGGCCTGTGTGGTTGAAGCCCGGCCTGTGTGATTGAAGCCCAGCCATTTTACAGACTGAACAAAGCGAGGCATGAAATGGAAAATTTAAGGCATCAATCTGATACGAAAGATTCAAATAATTTGGTATGTGGGTTACCCATATGATTCTGCTTTGCACGACGATATTTAGGTATCCATGGGGCATGACAGGGGGTCAAAAGGCCAAATCAGTTGTAACGCAACTCCTCTGAAAACGTTAGATGGAACTCCACCAAATTTGATATCTGAGTTACCCATATGATTGCGGAGTGCAAAAGGTCGTTTAGATTTGGCTCCGCCCTCACGGGGTGGGGGAGGGATCAAAAGGTCAAATCTTAACCTGGGAAAATTGATTGTAGTGCATCTCCGTTGGACAGAATTCAACGAAATTTGGTCTGTGGGTTACCCATATCAACGTGAAGTAATTGAGCACATTTCCATTTGACCCCGGACCCAGGGGGTGAGTGGGGTGGGTCAAAAGGTAAAAAAATTGATTGTAATGCAACTCCTCTGAAATCGTTAGCCGGAAATCAAAAATGATATCTGACTTACCCATATGATTACGGAGTGCAAGAGGCCATTTAGATATGACCCCGCCCCCAGGGGGCAGGAGAGAGGTCAAAGGGCCCAATTTTAACCTGCGAAAATTGTAACACATCTCCTCCGAAACCATTGGACAGAATTCAACCAAATTTGGTATGTGAGTTACCCATATCAATGTGGAGTGGATGAGCACAATTATATTTGGCCCCGCCGCCAGGGGTGGTGGGATGGGGGGGAAAAGGTCATGACATTGTTTGTAATTGATTGTAATGCAACTCCTCTGACACTGTTAGACGAAAATCAACAAAATTTAGCATGTCAGTTACCCATATCAATGTGGAGTGGATGAGCACATTTACATTTGGCCCCGCCCCCAGCGGTGAACTTGGTTCCTGGACATCATCTCGTTCACGCATCTCTTAGAGGCATTTGCTTATTATTCCTAACAATGGCGTAGTCCAGTTTAGCTATGCCCCGCCAATCTTTATCTAAGCTCCACGCACACTTCGCCAGTGGAGTGATCGATTGATCCCTTAACTCCTTGACTTTCGATTTCACGAAAACTATACAGGTAAGCTGCTAAATATTTTGAACCTAATTAGACTGGGTGCTGTTGCTATGGCAGCAACAGCGCCCAGTCAAATTAGTTAAAAAATCCAATAGCATGTTTATTAAATAGTAAATACATAAAATTTACACGACCTGACGGGCTATTAAGCGTTAACAGGGACTAAATCGAGTTATTCATGACGTAATTGATTATGACGTCAGAATAAACGTCATGTAGTCGATTATGACGTCATATAATTAATAGATAAAGTGGATTCATCCATTAGTCTATATATATATATATATATATATATATATATATATATATATATATATATATATATATATATATATATATATATATATATATATATATATATATCAGAATTTCCAATTAATCCGTGTGTTAATCAAACACATATATCACATCAGCGTTATTTACGAGAGAGAGAGAGAGAGAGAGAGAGAGAGAGAGAGAGAGAGTGTGTGTGTTGGGTGTGTGCATGGGGGGGGGTTGCGAGGTGCAGGGGGGGGGGTCTAAGAGAAACTTATTTGGTCTTCCACGCGTCAATGCCTTGCTATCTTTAATATGCCTGTCTGTAGCCTATAAGATGGCGCAATGACCATTGCTATATATTTTGTGACTGGATTTGTTATAAACGTGAACATATTTGGATCAATTGATTAGAATAACAGCTACGTGTCCCCCTAGGCATTAATTATAATGACCCTAGTTCTACGGAAGGACTCTTCTCCAAACTTCGGTGGAAAGTTAAACATGTATACCACTTAGAATTAATGTGTCAAAAGCTATTCTTCAGCAACACTGTTTTTAAAATGAACACTTTGACGCATTTTTCAGTAACAGTGCTTCTAGTGGAATGATCTTATACAAACTTATGTGAATGTCTGTCCGTAGCTCCCGAAAAAACATGTGCCATTTTTGTGTCAAATGCTAAAACGCAACAGCAACAGCTTTCGGCAACATCGTTTCCAAAATAGACACGTTTGACCTCACGGCTGCCAGATTGAAAATATATTAACTAAGTTGACCTTGTACATTGTTCCATGTGGGAACGATAGCCTAGCTATTTTGGCAATATTCATTCTAGGAAGGGAAATAAGCAATACCAGTTTAATATTCTGTTACTAGCTTGACTGCCTCAAACAACAGCTTCCAGTCGAATTAGTTGCACAAATCTATACAGCTTACTTCTGCCGTGTCTTACAATTCATTTTATGTATTCGTAGTTAGGTTCTGTGTCTAACATACCTACACTTTGGTATGATATGGGCCATTGGCTAACAATTTTATAGATCCCAGAAAGAGAAAAAGTATTATGCAATTAATGCAAACTATAAGAATCGTCCACTGGCCAGAGACTCCCTCTGAGAAGACCAGCATTTCAAATTTTTTCGGGGGAAGACGCCCAGACCTCTCCTCGTCTAGGTTGCTAACTGCTTGCTTGCGTGCGTGCGCGCGTGCGTGCGTGTGTGTGTGTACGTGCGTGCGATGGGGGGGGGGGCGGTGGGGTGGGGGGGGGGGCGAGGGAGCTTCACATAATTCTTGCAGGGGGTGGGGTGGGGGGCCCTCTTCATCCTTGCTACGCCACTGAAAATGTCCAATCAATCAAAAGCTCAATTTGCTTTTCACGACGAACTTTCTGATTTTATGACGGTGATATACGTCATAATAATTGTGACGTCAGCTCACTAGTGACGTAATTAATTAGGCTATGATGGCATACACTTGAACGACAGATATGATACACCCAGCCACGTGCTAAACAAACACATACAAATTCAGTATTATTTATTATTGCGAACAAATCCAGACATTTTATCATCACTTTAATCTTGTTTGATTTATTGTTAATAGATGGATCCAGTTTTAGCTATGCCCCGCCCATATTTAGCTAAGCTCCATCCACACATCGCCGGTGTTGTGATCGATCAATCCCTGAACGCACTGACTATCAATTTCCAGAAAACTATCCAAGTAAGCTGTTGAATATTTTGAGGCTAATTTGACTGGGTGTTGTTGCTGCCTAGCAACAGCACCCAGTCAAATTAGATTCAAAATATTCAACAGAATCTTTGTTAAATTGTAAAGACATGTACAATTCGTACAACAACGCTTTAGTCCGTCATCAATTAAGTGTTCGTTACGAACTTATCTACGCCATTCATGACGTCATTACTTATGACGTCATCTAACACGTCACGTAGTTGATTATGACGTCATATGATTGATGGCTAAACTGAAAAGGTCAATCCCATCATACGGTCTCATTTTACCATGTTTTATTAACTATCCATATAATACACATAGAGCCGAATAAATTCCGCGAAATGATCCTTAACACATGTAGCCGATTGTAACGAAACTAATTACGTAATTATGCGCACAATAATAATCACAGAAAACTGCACGATACACGATAGCTTGACAAACATTACCTGGACCATAGAAGTAAATGCGGGAAAGAGAACAACAACTTTCAGTCAAGTTGTTTTCACAACATTCATCCAATCCAGAGTTATATTGCCTTGGAACGCGTTGTCTGTACAAATTCATCATTCAAGGTAAACAATATGACACACATGAATCGTTAATCCTTCTCACTCAGATGACATAGAATCTAGATTTCGAGATAACCACGCCGGAAAGCTGTTGCGATGAGCAGCGACGGCTTCCAGTCAAATGAAGAAATCCAGTGTTAGCTATGCCCCCGCCTATCTCTAGCAAAGCTCCACCCACACGTCGCCCAGGTTGGAGTCGTTCCCTGACTTTCCCTGACTATCAATTTTTAGAAAACTATATAGGTAAGCTGTTGAATATTTTGAAACTAATTTGACTTGGTGCTGTTGCTGCCAATCAGCATGCTTATTAAATAGTAAAAACATACATTTCGTACAGCAACGCTTTAATCCGTCACAAATTGTACGTTTGTGACGAACACAATTACCTCTTTCATGACGTCATTGATTATGACGCCATCCTCAACATCACGTAGTTGATTATGACGTAATATAATGGATGGATCAACTGGAAACGTCCATTAGCTTAAAAAATCAACAATTTTTCTTACGTTATTTATGATTCGTTCATTCGTGTTCAGGGTTAATTTCAAGGTCAAGGTAACCTGTTGAATATTTTTATGAAATTAATTTGACAGGAGCCCGTTGCTGCCAAAGCAACAGCTTCTAGTCAAACTATCTTCAAAATATTTAACATAATATTTATTAAATCATAAATGTTTTGGTGCTTTTGCCCTTCCGATACCAAAGGTTAAATAGTAATGGAGATTTCCAGTTTATCCATCATTCAAATGACGTCATATTCAACTATATGACGTGTAGGATGACGTCATAATCAATTATGTCATGAATGAACGCTGATGGAATGAGCGTTGTTGTACGAATTGTATGTCTTTACTATTTAACAAACATGATGTTGAATATTTTGAAACTAATTTTACTGGACGCTGTGACAATGTCTATGGCAGCAACATCACCCAGTCAAATTAGTTTAAAAAATATCCGACAGCTTATCCGCATAGTTTTCGATAAATTTATATACAGGGAGTTCAGGGGTCGATCCCAACACGAGTGCGGTGTTGGTGGAGCTCAGCTAGGGATGGGGGGAGGACGTGGCTAAAACTGGAAAAGTCCATTGATAGGCTTACATAGTTACACGCCTAGTGCTCCACACGCTAAGCGCCGCCTATGGTTTCGGGAAGAGATCTTTAATTCACCTTATGTCGAATTAATCCATTAACTATTTATCCCTCGAAATTGTTTATAAAAATATCAATTTTCTCATAGAAAATGTCTATTCGCTGTACCATGTGAACTGTACAAGCTAGACTGTATACAGTAGGGAATAGTAGCAGATGGATTGTAGAATTTGAAATGCAGCATTTGAAGTGTAGGACTTAGACTGCAGCATCTGGACTGCGGAGAATATATACAACATAAGCAGAGGTTTATAAGGCCTTATTCGGGAGACGTTATTTTCTACACATGCTAACACCACCACCTAACTTTACACAGCTGTCTCGCACATCAAGATGTATCAGGGAAAGATTTCTCGAGGTATATAGCCATTGCAAAAGTATATATTATTAAATTAGACTCTGCCAACGTGCCATAGAGTAACCTAATTATTTCAGGCAAAATCTTATTTAAATTTCGAGTGATTATCAACGGTGATCTCTATTTTTTTTTTCGTGTATGACGAAATATATTTCACAACATGTGTATAGAATGGGCTTCACGGTTATAATGTAGCCCATATTTGTTGCAAGGTAGTCACAATTCACGCCGCACATATCTACTACACGACACTTGTAATCTATCTGGATTTTGGAATATAGAGTTTATTGCTCTGCATACAGCACATGCCTCTCGCTTAAAGTTGATCAATTATAATGTATGCTCGTTATTTAGAAACTTGCGATCAGCAGGTTAAAGGTTAAAGGTTAAAGGTAAAGATATGTTCACACACTGACACATATTACATTTCGCTTAGACTGTTGCAAAAACAGTACCAATTATATGTACAATGTTTCAGATGCGACAGACCTGGTTTATTTAGAACACAGGACATCACTATTGGCCATAAAACGACATCACGTGTTCCCTGAGACAAAACGAACTGAGGAGGTTGTTTTTTGCTGGATGATAGGCATATCCGTTTCATAGCAATAATGACGTAATGTCGCTGTATTTTAAAAGAAAAAAAAATCTTGTAGGTTTAGAGTAAATTTCATTTGACCGAAAACTCGCTCGTGTGACTACAAATCAAATTTCTCCAATCTCTTGTCATATATAGATGTGAGGTGAAATAGAAGACAATTGAAATGACAGATATTTATAATTTTTGAGACCTTCCTTGAACACAAGAGACAGAGCAGATGCAATCTCTGTGAAATAATGTCTTTATCAGATCACTTCTGACCGTCTTAGATGCCAGTGCATAGACTAATGGGTTTAAAGCACTATTAGAAAAGGCAACATATGCTTCTGTAATATATATAATATAGTGAAATGAGTATTTGTGTGCATTAAAGTATTCATGGGAAGCATCGTGGAATGTAGCAGGCGCCCAAGCAAAAAAGTATAGCACTAGCACAATGGTCACAGCTCTGGCATCTGTATTCCTACGTTCTTGTTTCAGGTCTATCGATGCCTTGGAAACTCGGAGATATTTATAAATATGAAAAAAACTAATCATAGTGAATGGAATTAGCAGCCATTGTATAATGCAAATAACATCTTTCGTAAAATAGTCACCATGAAACTCACAGATATCAACTACACGATCCCGGTACCGTACCTGGATTTTGGAATAGAGGATACCTATGGGTATCTGTGAAGAATAACTGATGATTGAAATGTAGATACACGTCCGAAAAACGAGTCCCACGGTTACCCGACTCCTAGCTTTGAGCGGGTAACACAGCTGATAAAATCGCATTATCGAAAAGAACACTAAATGATATGTACTGGCCGTAATCGCTGCGTATGTCAAATACATGAAAACAGGACAGAGAAAACTGGTTCCAGGTACGACTATCATTGGGAATAAGAATATCGGCCAGCTGAATGCGTATATGCACATAATTAAATCAGAGACACATAAACTGGTGACGAGCATGAAGAGAGGTGATCGGTACTTTCTCGCTTTAATCAGATACGTAAGAAGGATTGTGTTGAGAATCGTTCCAATGGCGAACACGATAACCGGTGCCTCGTAGTAGAGGAACCGCGGGATAGTCTCGTAACTCCTTAGAAAGCTGTCATATGGGTCTAACTCTGTGCTTGCTGTCTGAGAATTGGAATCATTCCATTTCGGGTTACTGCTCGTCATTTTGATAGCACTAAGGACACGATATTAACCATGAAATCCCCAAATTTGTGCAAGAAATTAAAATTTTCTCTTAGAAAACGTCTATTTGCAGACTGAGAAAAAATTATCGTTGAAAATTTACCACTGAAATGACTGGCTCAGTCATCGAGCCAGTCAATGCATTGATAAAGTTTCAAAAATGGTCCTTTTCTGGTCTACAAATGGACATTTTCCAAGATCTAATGTTTAACGTATTCACACTCTGTGTAGATGGTTACTATAATACTATTATCGCCTCTAAGTGTTGCTATATAGAGGATCTGAAATAAGACTCCGCTTCGCATAACATTTACCATACGAGTTTAGTAAGACATCATTTAGAACGAACTTTAGCGAGTTCCAGATGAGATCTTCCTGAACGACCGTAATAAATTTGGTACGAAATGCCAACGAGATTGACATTATATTTATCACATTTAAGCTGTTTTTAAAACAATTTTCACGGCGATTCGTGTCAGCGGCATTATGCTATATTACCATTGACAGGAAATCGAATCCACAACCGGGGACAGCGCCAAGGATCATAGCCCAGAAACACTTCCACCATACCAACGCCGCAAGTTGGTCTATTGGACGCTTTAGTGGACTATGATCCTTGGCGCTGTCGCCGGTTGTGGGTTCGATTCCATGTCCGTGAAATGTATTATAATCTTGCTTTTGTGATAAAATTACAGGACTTGCGTACAGTACAGTTAACATTAAGTTCAACATATTCAACAATACGTTTTATTTTATTTTGGAAACATGGTAAGTTATTCCTAAGCTCTACTGTACTTGAAGACTATCCATACCTTAGATGAGAAAACTAAGTTTCCGAAAATGCTACCTTCCCTGAGTGCAGTATCCAATTTATGCATTTTGCGTTCATATAATTTCTACGCAGTAAGTTTGATCTTCTTGTACGTCTTTGTCTTGTGACCCCCACCCCAACACCCCACTTTGATGTTTGCGTTGAGTATAGACTTATGAATGAACAGTTTGAATCTTTGTGAGACCTCCTTCCGTCTCCTTCATTTCCTCTACTGTAGATCTGTGTGTACAGTGCAGCTCATAAATAAGACAACAGGCTTCCAAAACAAAAACAAACATGATAGTTAGTACAGTTTTGAACACGATGTAAGAAATGTTCTGTTGAAGAATTTTTACTTGATTTGATTGGAAGCCATTGCTGCCTAAGGCAGCAACGGCCTCCAATCCAATTATGTTCAAACTATTCAACAGTAAGTTTTATTCTACTTTGAAAATATTCTAAGTTATTTCTGAACTGTACTCTATCCATCGCCGCTCACATAGGCCTACACCTCTTTGTTTGGAAAATCTATTTTTTTTGTATTGATTGTTGTATTCTGCGCCATGTTCGGTTTCCTCAAGGTACCATGACGAGAATAAAGGAAGAAGACCAGTATAACGGGCTCAGTGCTTTTATCTATTGATATGTTTATCATTTAGGATCTCAAAATATAATCAAAACTATGTTTCTTTTACTGTTTAAAAATAGATATAATATCACAATGATGTGTTTTATTTAGAATCATTAACTATCATTAATTTTGAGCATGTGACGAAGTGATGACGTCAGCACTGCTGACTTAAATACATAGCTGCAATAAAATATGTCATTCAGTCAGACAAGAGAATTATAATTGTCCAAATCATGTGCTTGATGTCAAAATATTGTGAAAGTTCCATAAAAAAAATGAGAAGTCAAAAAGCTTTAGAAAACAAACACGAGCATTAGGGCAATCAGAGATTGCAAACCCTCACGTCTTTGTTGCATTGTAAAAGATTTTAGATTTTCCGGATTTTGTCGGATTTTCAGAATCGTTTCGGTTTTTGTGGATATTTTTTCGTGTCACACCTAAGATTGGGGTCCCATCATTTCTTGTGTTAACATTTGAACGAAATCAGATCAGTAGTTTTCGCGATATCCATAAACCCAGAATTTGATCCGATCCGGATTCGGGTTCTTTTATTCGGATCAGGGACAAGGTCTGGAAATCCAACGTCTCGAAATAAGTTAACATGTTTCCGATACAAAAACAGAAACATGTTACTAAGTACAATTTTGAACACGATGTAAGAAATGATCTGTTAAATATTTTGAACGTAATTGGATTGGAGGACGCCATTTCCGCCTTAATATAAAATAGTCAATTTTACGTTTTATTTTCATTTGGAACATATTAAGCCCAGTGGCAGATTAATAATTACTCACAGATGACGTCACTTACGTGTATGAGTGACCTAAAGACGATGAAGGATATTAATAGAATGGAACATGGCGGATATTTCCAAGTGGTGGCACTGTACGGTGGCTAATATTTGGCAATGCCAAATAATAGGATTTATTAATAGTAAGATCGCAATAGTTCTATCAACTTCCTACTGGATCTGATAATATTTCCCAGAATGACTTCTTTATAAAGTCTAGGGATTTAATGCCAGGCCGAGAATGTCGACACAATGTCATCTGCGAATATTTAATAGGATCTTTCATCAACTAACTGTTAATGAATCCAAGTTGCATGTGGGCTGACATCCGCATCCAGAGACAACTCTGCTTATGTCTAATCTTCTTTAAACTAGAAACTGTGTTCGACACACTCAGACAACGCAATTTTCCTAGAAGCTTACAATCGCAACGTGGAATGTACGTTGACTGACTGAAACATCAAAGAAGCAAAGCTTAGGTGCAGACTGTGAACACTAGAGCATCCACATTGCATGCATTCAGGAGACTAAAGTAGTTCCCCACTCAGAGCAGAAACTTCGCAGAGGCCATAAGCTAATACTCATGGAGTAAAAACAGGCCACATATCGGGTGTTGTGATTCGTAATCGGATTAAGGCTTCTGGACCATGCCATTAGTTTTGGATACATTAATGATAGCGTTGCATTCACTGACCTGGCTATACCAACACGAAAACGCGCCACCACTATGTGCCGCATAGTCAACGCATGTTGCCTACCAGCTGAAAAAGGCAAAGAGAATCCAGAAATATTTGATTCCTTCTATGCAGTTCTGACCACTGCCATTACTCTTCTTTGTGTGCGGAGATACTATCCCATCCAGATGGCAACTATTTGGGTGCGGAGATTTCAACTTCAAGCTGGGTAAACTCAGCAATGCGGACACGAACTCAGGACTTGGATTATGTACGGGGTCGTATAGACGTAACAGCAGTGTAGATGCACTGGTGGCTTTCCTTACTTTCAATGGCCTATTTCCCACAAATACGGCTTTCAAACACCAATACTGCCACCGGACACCATGGACAGGACATTGCTGATCGCAAAGCGGGCTCTAAGGCTACATACAGCAGCAGTCTTCCACCAAATCGAATTCATACTATGTAAAACAGCAACAAATCCCCTACTTCGGGATTCTTTTGCCTATGGAAGCGGATACCTCAATTTTGTTGTACCTGATGACCTATAGAAACAGATAAAATCAAGAAACCTTATGTTGCAATTTATTCTAGATCTAACCGTAGCTCGACTGGACTAATTTTGTTCTATCCATGCATGAGAATAGTTCAACCGAGTTCATTGTTTGACAATATAACTGTCAGATTCTCACGTGTCTTAGCAGGTTTATCATTGCCTTTGAGGATACATTAACCATTATTGGCAATAATTAGAATTTTTGCCAATATATCGATTGGTTCCATTACTCGGTCTGTCTGTTTGTCTGTCTGTCTGTTTGTCTGTCTGTTTATCAGCGTCCAAGCTCAGTTAAGTTCGACTTAGCTAAGCATCATCTTATATCTCCGCATGACGTCAGTCTTTTTGGACTAAGCTGGTCACATGCTTCCATATATCAACATAATGGAGCGCAATGATATTGAGCTCATGAAGTCATATTGAGCTCATGAAGTCAAAGTTCAAGGTCACTATAACCTTGATATATAACCATATTTCTTTGGCTAATCGTATAGCTTAGCGCAACATATCGTCTTATATCTCGGCATGGCTGCACACTATTTGGACTAAACTTGGATACATGCTTCCATATATCAACAGGATGGAGCACAATGGCGTTGAGGTAATGAAGTCAAGATTCAAGGTCACAGTGACCTTGGTATAAGACTCCACATAGCATATTTTATCTCACGATTGGTTCACCTTATTTGGACTAAACCTGGGGACACGTTTCCCTAAATCAAATGGATGGATGTCACTGATATTGAGGTCAAAGGTCAAGGTCACCCTGACCGTGGTATGACACTCTATCTTTGCGTTTAACTTTATGGTTACGCTCAACATATCGTCTTATATCTCGGAATGGGATATATTGGGACTAAGCTTGTGCACACGATTCCCTATATCAAATTAATGGATCATCGTGACATTTGTATCACATGCAGGTTTTAGCAGTAACGTTATTCTGCTTAGCTCGTCTTATTTTTATTTCTAAATTTGCCAAGTCATTGGAACAAAGCAAAACTATACTGTTACAGATACCTCAACCAATAGGAGCAGCACAACGACATTTAGACGTTTGACGTCAATGTCATTGTGTTCTTGATACAAATCTAGATTCGCATTGAAAATACAAGAATACCAAATTCTTTCGCCAATATCCTGTCAGTGTAACTCTGACGACTTTTCTTTTTTTATCAATTAAGTGATCAAATTTTAATGTACCCAATTTGTTAACAATCGATCAAAAAGTTTGCGACTTTTTAAATCTGCTCGCTGAATCTGTACCCTTATATGACTTACGAGCTGTTTTAGACGATGCTAGAATCAAACTAGTGGCTACCAGCAGTTATATTCTGAAAATGTGCTACGCTAATCTCCAGTTTATCAAGATAGCAAATAGCTCTAAAATTTAATAAGATCAATTCTCATGGATTTTAGTCGAATAATTTGACATTAGAATAGATATTATTTTCAATATTTAATCAGAAACAGACTGGATACTAGTTCTTCGCGCATTGTAAGATTCAGCTAGGAGCATCATACAGCAAAGGCCATTGGCAAATCATGAGCTAAAACTGGTAGAAAATTATGTCGTTATAATGATCATTCATAATTTGGCTTCTAACCAATTTAATCCTTGCTATATTGATATCAGGACTTACAATTTATTTGAGGTTATTAAACTCACTTTTGACCCCAGATTATGTGTTCCTGATTTGATCAAACTAAGAATGGTAATCTGATAGGCAGCGTGGGTTTTGACTGTTATCAACACCGTTCACTACTATCTGGATGGCAACTTCTCCAGTCATTATTGGCGAAAATCAACTTTATCAACAATAACAACCATCCATCAATGACAACAACCATCAATGACAACAACCATCAAGAAGAATGACAATGATGACAAAAATAACAACAACAACAACTACAACAACAACAACAACAACAACAACAACGACAACGACAACGACAACAACAACAACAACAACAACAACAACAACGACGACGACGACGACGACGACGACGACAACGACGACGACGACGATAATAACAACAACAACAACAGCAACAACAACAACAACAACAAAAATAACAACAAGAGAAATCACAGTTTTCGAGATTTCCTGATTTTTTTTAGTTTTCCGGTTTTATTTCGTATTGCATCAAATGTATGAAATCCTTGTGTATGGTCACACCCTTTCTTGTGTTAAAATTTGAGCCAAATCAGACCAGCAGTTTCCGCGCTATTCATAGGTCACTGCCAACGTCTCAAAATCCTCTTGCGCCGCAAGTTCCTTGGTTGTGTTAAGATTTGAGTCAAATCGGATCAGTATTTGTGAAATCCAGCAACTGACGCGCACGCACGCAGACAGGCAGGCACGTACGTACGCACACACATACGCACGAACGCACGCACGTACGCATGCACACAAGCACGCGCACGTACGTACGTACGCACGCACGCACACATGTACGCACGTACGCGCCAAAAAATTTACCCGGAGGTGGAGTATAATGAAAACATCGCCTCACAATCCACAATCCTTTTGGCAACGAACATACCAAATTTGGTTGACTTCTGCCAAATTTGACTTTCTGTCCCACGGTCCTGCCTAATGTAACATAATGTTGTCTTGCGATTTACCCATAATATGTGCAACTTACATAACAAATTTGATTGAATTCCACCTAATTGTTTCGGAGGAGATATCTGGATGGACAGAGGAAGAGATGGAAAGAGGCAATTGCAATATCGCTTTTAAAAAAATGTGTGGATTTAAACACGCTTTGAAGAAATATTCGGATCGACAACCAGAGCAAGATCTGATGTGCTTGCAGTCTTCTTGTACTTGAGTGAAATTTGGAGGTGACAAAAGCCATGACTGACGCATTGTCTCTGAGGGCTACTGAAGGTTCTTTGGCCAATGAGAGCAACAAACGATGAGAAAAGGAAAAGAATGACCACAGCCAACATTGATGAGCAAGTGAAGCACTGAAGATGGATGTGAGTCAGATATGTACGAAGGATGGAGCAAGAGGTAAACCCATATGCCAGTCTGTCATGAACACTACAATTATCATGAAAGGGGGAAAGACAAATAGCCCAAGGAGGATGGTGGAAAAGAGAGGAAATAGATACAGTTTCGTCCATGTGACGAAGCATAAACTATAGCTACAGACAGAATTCCATGTTGTAATAGCCAGTGTATGTGCATATAGAGAATTCTCCAGTCTTCCATATAATACGCCTTATTTTATTGCTCGCTATGGATACATATATGTTGATAAGTATTAATATAAATCATGCAGTCTTTGGTATATATAGGTGAATGATAAGGTTATCAGTTAATCATTTCTGCGATTATAACTTTGTTAAAAATCCATCTGATATTTCTTTATCTTTCTCGAGAATATGCAATGTATTAACTAGTTTTTCTCAATATGCTGCACTATTCATTAGCAATGTACAATAAAACCTGTCCGTAACAGACTTGTTAGGGGCGATCAATGTGTAATCACATGTGGCCATTTAAGAAGCTCGTTTATGATTTAGTAAATCGGGGTTTTTTTTAACCAGAAGATGATAGTTCCATACAGTCACCCATCTTAGAAAACAAACTTCACGTGACCCGCAAAACCACAAAACAGCAGACAGGTTTGCCTTTTAATTCTATTTAGTTCAGTTGTAGGGATGGCTATTCTATTATGGAAATAAATAATCGATTATGATGTCTTTAAAATAATTGATTTAATCTGATAATCGATTATTTAATCTTGAAACTTTGGAAGTAGCAACTACGTAGTGAGGGGTGGGGGAGGGAGGAGAGGGTGGATGGAGGGAGGGAGAGAGTATAGCGTTCTTAAAATTAATAATAATAATAATAATAATAATAATAAAAAAATAAATAAATAGTAAAATAAATACATAAAAAGGCCTGATTTTCTATACAAATAACACAATACACAATTGCGTAAATCGTTTCCTGGTTAGGTTAGATTACCTCAACTAAGTAGGCCTATTATATGAAAAGACCGCAAGATGCTCAATAAGGACCGGCTATATCAACCAGTTGTCTGGTTTGCTGAACATGAGGAACAACCCCGCCCAAACCCTGCCCAGAATAATGAAGTCAATTTGGAATCCATTTTTCACTCGTTCCCATTGGATAATAGTTTTAAAAAGCCGGTGCGTATGCCCAGATTTCCAAGCCAGTGAATAGGTGCCAATTTAATTTTAACATTACAGAGATTAACTTTTAATTATATTGAGCTCACGCGAAGCGCCTATCTACGATGTTCCCTATTTTCCAGCATTGGAAAATCATTTAATTGCGAGTGTAGCAACAGCTTTAAGTCAAATTAGTTGCAAAAAGCAGCAGAATTTATGACAATTTGGATAAAAAAAATTGTGAATTTACTACAACATCAATTTTGTGTATTTTTTCTTGAAATGGCCATATTATTTTTATTTTTATAATAATATAGACCTCGCCCATAGTGCCTGTCTATGATGTTTCGCTATTTCGCAGCATTAGCAGTCGAATATTTTGAAAATCATTTGACTGAATGTTGCTACTCCCTGAGACAGCAACAGTTTTAAGTCAAATTAGTTTCAAAACAATCGTCAGAATTTGTAAAAATTTTCACGAAATTTTGTAAATTTACTAGGAAAAATATTAGTTCATTATAAAATTTGGCCACAAACACTTCAGCCTATAGCCCTCAGACAGGGCTATTACAGTAGCAAACAAATGCTTCCAATCATTGGCCTATCTATCAAGCAATTACTTATATAAACATTCGCGTGCATGAATTATGACTTGGGAATGTCAGGAATAGATGTTTATACAACTACCTTACATTAGCTGTATTACAAGACTAAACACTAAATAACACCTGATTAAAAGAAATAATCGATTTTTTTTCTTGATTAAATCGATTAAATCGATTTTTTTCGATTTTTCGATTTTTTTTATTTTACACTCGATTACACTCGATTACACTCGATTATATAATCAGCAGGAAAAATAATCGACTATCGATGAAATATTGATTAACCGAACAGGTCTAGTTGTAGGTTAGGTCAACAAATTAAAAAGACACAGTAATATTTCTTCTGCATCATGAAACCAGCATGGTACATTTTAGCACGTATAGCTTAATAAAACTGTGCCCTTATTCTAATTGACTTTCTTATATGACATTCAGTCCTACAGGTGGCCATTTTAAAACTAAGAGCCATTCAGCATTCCACGTGATACTAAATTTTAATTTGTTATTCATTGAATTACAGCATAACATGATATATAAGAAATTGTGTAACTTCTGAGTGACTATAGCAAACTTACTGTTTGAAACTTTCGATGTACCTAAACTATATTGCGAAAATACAAGCTTTGGTATCCTACTTTAAAATAGTCAAACTATTTTTTTTCTCCATAGTCCAACCCATATATGGAACAGAAGAGTATATAATAAAACATTCTGTTGAATATTTTGGAACTAATTTTTACTGAGAATGGGCAGTGCCAGGTGAAGCAACAGCTTGCATTCAAATTAGATTCAAAATCTTCAACAACTTACCCTCAATATTATCGTGAAATTGAGATTCTAGGAATCCAGGGTCCAAAAATCAATTTAAATGCCTACACAATGTTCGTGGATCTTAGCTAGAAATGGACAGGCCACTGTTAGAAATGGATTGCTCTATTGACAAATAGTTAAATAGTAAGGAATGGGGGTGGGTGGGGGTGGTGGTGGTGTTGATATACAGTCGTTAGGTACCATTGGTGATATTTTTATATTAAGGTGCATAGAGCGATCTGAAATGTCACTCAAGTATCTGATATCATCATCAAATATGTCATACATTCAGTGACGTCACAATGAAAATGACGTAGAATTCCCCATATTGAAGCTAAGATAGGCATTCAAGTGCATAATGTGTATGTCTTTGGTGGATCTGTTATTTAATAAACATTATTTTGAATATTTTTCGGCCAATTGACTGCAAACTGTTGATGCCAAATTAGCTTCAAAATAGTCAACATACTGTGTATTAACATGTTAATTTACTTGAAATTAGCATTCTGATTATTCAGGGTTTAAAGTATATAAGTCGATTGCAACACACTTACAAAGTGGGCGGGGCTTAGTTAGAAATTGGTGAAGCTTAGCTAGAAATGGGTCCCTCTATTAAATCATGTTTATCAAAGAACTGACAATGTAGGAAACCAGTTTATCGAACAATCATATGATATCATAATCAACAACATCACACGTAGGTGGATGTCATACTCAATCAGGTCATGAATGGCGTAATTAAGCCTTCACAAATGCTTAATTATCTGCCAAGCTGTACAAAATGTAGGTCTTTACTACTTAATAAAAGTTATGTTAAATATTTTGAAACTAATTTGACTGCCATAGGTAGCAACAGCAGCCAATCAAATTAGATTCAAAATATTCAACAGCTTAGCTGTATAGTTTTCTGGAAATGGACATTCAGATATTGCAGTGATCTATCGATTCCCACATGGGGAAAGCGTGGGTGTAGCTTAGCTAGAGATGGGCGAGGATTCCTCCATTACCTAGCATCTAAGATGCACACACTGGCTGTAAGTTAGCCACTCTTTATGGATAGAAAAACGCAACAGACAACATTAGATGAATTTTATACCAGCCTACTGCAAGATTTAATAGCAAATGATACGTTTTTGCTAGAACTTTCATGGCCCAGTTTTAATCAATTATCTTGCATTTAGGATACAATTTTTAGAGCGATCCATTTTCTAGCTGTGCCACGCCGATTTCTAGAAAGGCTCCGTGCATTGCCTTTTACGCATGTTGAAATGAATTGATATACTTTGAGTCCTGAATTCCAAGAATCCCAAATTCAAGGTAATTATACAGTTGGCAACAACAGCCAAATCAAATTAGTTTCAAAATATTGAATAGAATATTTGTTAAATATTTAATCCATCAAAAATTTACAATTCTTACACCTGATAGAGTTTTCAATGTTGATGATGGAGGTAGAAACGTCACTCTGTATTGTGATGTCAGGCTATATGTAACATACTTTTTTAAGATGTCAGATACTTGCGTTACTAATCAGATCCATCCATTGGACAGAAATATTTCTGGGAGTTATTCTCGCTTTTGTCACCATCTAATATGTGTTTTTGGAAGTGTTGCTCTATCGCAATAACTACTGGACACAAACAAAACATATTCTTGGGATCCAGATATCTCTCAAGTATTTAGTTATATAGGCACCTTGAGATATATACTATTGTTGTGTTTGACATGAATATGAACACTGTATATATTATTGTTAGTTTCTAACAATCAGCGAGGTCGTAACAACAACGTACTACCCTATGAGTAATGTTGAATAAAAGTGCCATACAAGGCCATTGCTCTAATTGTTTAATTACATATAGTATTCGTCGTTTTCCAAACTCCAATACATTTTGGTGCTATGGACTGAACACTAAAGCCTTATTCTAATATGATGTGGTGACGAAACACGCAGCTAGTAACATATATACCATATTTCACATAATATAAATTGAGTCTATACCAGACTGATTGTTACTAAATATGGAAAATAGTATAAATAACAAATTTATTAAATGTTTATGTCTCGTTGTTTCTCCTTTAAGATTTTAACCCTCACAGACCAGAAATGACATGTTATTTATGACGTAGGAAATGACATGTTATTTATGACTTAGGAAATGTCATGCTGTAGGGAATGTTATGTTATTTATGACGTAGGAAATGACATGTTATTTATGACGTAGGAAATGTCATGCTGTAGGGAATGTTATGTTATTTATGACGTAGGAAATGACATGTTATTTATGACGTAGGAAATGTCATGCTGTAGGGAATGTTATGTTATTTATGACGTAGAAAAATGTCATGTTATTTATGACGTAGGGAATGCTATGTTATTTATGACGTAGGGAATGACATGTTATTTATGACGTAGGGAATGTCATGCTATTTATGACGTAGGGAATGTTATGTTATTTATGACGTAGGGAATGACATGTTATTTATGACGTAGGGAATGTCATGTTATTTATGACGTAGGAAATGTCATGTTATTTATGACGTAGGAATGTTATATTATTTATGACGTAGGGAATGTCATGCTATTTATGACGTAGAGAATGTCATGTTATTTATGACGCAGGGAATGTCATGTTATTTATTACGTAGGGAATGTCATGTTATTTATATGTTGAATATTTTGAGAGTTGTTGATGTATATGGCAGTAATGTATGCTATTTACATCAAATTAGGTTCAAAGTATTCAGCAGCTCCCCTGTATAGCTGTCTTGAAATTGATACACTGGTGTTTTACAGGTTAAATTAGTAAGGCTCTTGAGCTAAAAATAGGCTCTGAGAAACATTTGCTGTTTTAGCATTTGGAAAATCAAATTGTGCACATTTTGCAGGAATGTGCCCATATTATCATAATAATCATTAATTCACGGGTAAGTCCAATTGTGGCTCGTTTTGAACAGTTTTGTCATAACCTGTTCTTTGTCCCCATGCTAGGTAATGTCTTTATTCAATGTCATTTGCCGAGAATTGGCACTGACCATAGACAGCACCGAGCTATAGTAACAACCCTGCTTTCAAAATGGCGGAAAGCTCGCAATATATGGTAGTATGGAATTCTGGTAATATTTTTCTAAATGTTCTGTCACCCGTTCTGTCACAGCCTTTCAACGCTGATGTCAATATGCGAGTTGTTTTGCTGCCATTCTGTATCGATTCGCCACTGTGAAAATAATAATAATAATAATAATAATAATAATAATAATAATAATAATAATAATAATAATAATATATAATTAATTTAAACAAGATGAGATAAAAGTTAAGATTAAATTTCGATGTTTTCCATAAAGCATGTTACATCAACATGCTCTACAGATAATCTACACTCTGTCAGTGACTAGCAGTAATATATTGTATATTGATGATTGTAACTACATATATGCAGAGATAGTGTCTATTGTAGTGATTATTGATGGCGTGAACTTGATAACAAATCACCTAAGATTAAATAAATTATGTCATTAAAGATGTTGATACAATTATCAAAATAATATGGCTTCCTTAATTCAGAAAGGAAAATATTGGCTTCGTTTCCCTCCCGACCATCAGAATACAGGGGTCTAGCAATGCCTTGCTCATGTAGCGATAAGCCTCGCCCACTTGGACGTGTGTTAGCTACAGTATAAGATTTGAAACTTGAATTATTAGAATCTATATATCAAGGTACCGAGCAAGGTAAGCTGCTGAATATTGCGGACATTAAGAATAGAAAGATCCATGTCTAGATATGCCACGCCCATTTCTACCTAAGATCCACCCACTTTTTATGTGTTGGATGATGGATAGCTACGTTTAGGAGAGGATTAGTTTGGTCCATGATGCCACATTAAGAAGAATATACTTGGACTGATGTTTGGTGAGTTCATGAATTACCTGTTGTTAATTATGACTAATTAGTTTAACAGATTTGACAAACTTTCAAACATATCTTCTTACAAGTAAAAAGGGAGAAGTCACAGATCAAGTAACAGTAACTGAGAGGGAAATGCAACAGCATAGGATTGGCTGCATCATGAGCAAAGACATGCTGGGATAGGAAGAGTTGCATGACAGGATAAATTAAGATTCTGGGAATTCCAGAGCCAATGTGTTAAGATCTATTACAAAGTTACGCCACATATACAAAGCTGTCTGTGCTCAGCTAGTAATGGGTGAGACATAACTAGAAATTGATCACTCTATTAATTTCAAAATATTCAACAACATATGCTGATTTTATATTCTAAAGATATTGTGGGGTTTTTCATTTGTGCCATTAAAATTCATGTTTTAATTCTACCATCCACAGAGAATGAAATAATAATGGATTCCTACATTTGAATTTTCTACATTTAACGAACAGATGGTAGATATGGCTGGTGACCTTTGAATGTCCAGTCGAAATGTATTTAAAATGAAAAGACGACATACTTTAGTTGGTTTATTTAGCGAGGTTAATTTAATGGATATAATGTTTCGTAAAATAATAAAAGGCTCAATAAATAAACAGCACCAACTTTTAAATCCTTACCCCTTGCTTCAAGCATTAATGGGAAGAATAATTAACACCCATTGTGCCGCATATCCTCGACTAAAACCTTTAACCACCAGAGCAATGGCGTGGTCATGTGAGGTGTGGGACATTTTGGCCACTCAGTATATGATCAATTAGACCATGCCAGACACCTCGTAACCACATGACTTCTCAAGACCAATTGAAAAGCGCGTCTATCTCACAGAATTACTGCTCAGAAAAGCTTGAATCACTGCGCCAGGGCATCCCGCTCCGGTTCTCCTAGCATCCCATAGTCGCAAATTATCCACTACATATTGCATCCCCTTTCATCATCGCTCAGCAACACGGTTCATACACAGATAACGCGTGTTACTGGGCTGGTGCTTGACCAATACTGGAACATATTGGCCTTGTACAGGCACAATGATATAGGCTTTCAGAGTAGTTTCATGTTAAGTACAAATTCAACGAATTTCAAAGAGTTTTCTGATATTTGTAGGTGTTTCTAAAACATTTTTACATACGTTTACCACTTTTACAGTCAAGCCGGCAAAAACTGGCATTTGGAGTTGGTTTAAAAGTGCATATTCACACCAAAATGCTTGAAAATAAAATTGTTGAAATTATATACTTTTAGAGGCTTAAATTGTGTACCTCAATGTAATGAAACGAAATAACAATTAACAATTTTATTTTGAATCATTCTGCTGTGAATATGCACCTTTAAGGAATGCCCATTTGAAGGACACAAGACGTGCATCTTTTATAATCTGCCACTGAAAATACTGGTTCGGTAAACGAGCCGGTCATTCTTGTCGTACATTTTCAAGGTTACTTTCCTCTTACACGGAAAATATACATTCACTAAGTAGAGAAGTTCAATTTGCTTGACAAATCACGACCACTTAATTGTTCAGGTGTCAATAATATTAATATAATAATTACTATTTAACGTAATTAAAAACTGGTTAAAACTGATTGTGAATATACTAGTAATGACACCCAGTTCATTAATTAATAATAATAATAATAATAATAATAATAATAATAATAATAATAATAATAATAATAAGTTTTATTCCACAAAAGGCCATAAGCCCTTGAGCGTATACATTGTAAATATGCGGATACTCGTGTAGGTATAAACTATCATCGTACCATATACATAATTCATTTTCATTCACATATACATATAACATAGCGATAAATTAACAGATATAAATACATATACACAGTACTCATCTCACAGTTAAAACAGATTCAAAAAGTATTTTCATCAAAAAGACATGGATTTTCCGTAGAATCGTGTCCATGACACATGCTACCAACACTGTTGCCCCCTTTCTATGGTGTGAGCCGTATGAAAAACGCAACATTACTGGGAACCAGTATCGCGGACACGAGTCCATGGGAATTCCAATACGTTCATGTTTACGTCAACCTATCAAACGTGTATAGATTGTACGCCGTATTGCCTTTTAAATTGGTGATATAGACCCGGATGTTGTTGAGTATTTTGAGATTGAATCGGTAGAGGGCCGTTGCTGCAAAAGCTAGCCGTGGCTCTCAGTCGAGTCAGCCTCAAAGTTAGTCATTACGTCATAAAAAATAAATGGATTATTTAACATAATCTCTGCTGCACATAGCTGTCTGGATTTATATTTCTAGGCCACAAATATGCATGTTGATGTTAAATGAGCTTACTGTAGACTTTAAAGGTTTTTCAATTGACAATTGTCCAGGGTCCATTATTAACGTACCAGTAATAAAGGTTTCGAGAGAATATATTGCTTTTCACAGATCTTTGATACATTTAAGCAATTGCTGTGAAAAAGATTTAAATCCTTGCTCACGGAATGTCCATTTGCTGGTCAATAGAAGACTTTTTGTAAGTTTACAATTGGAATTTACAAACACTTGACTTTCTGACGATGTCGTCTTAACAGGCTTGACCATTAAAAGGTTAATTTGTGGTCAGTCAGTGTCCATTTTCAAGACAAGAGAAGACTATTTTTTTTAAAGATTTACTACTGGAATGGTTGACTCTGTTAACAAGCCAGTGGTAAATTTAAAAATAAAAGTCTTCTCATGGTCAGCAAATTTACATCACTCAATACAACTGCAGACATTGCTTTTGGTTAACTTGAAAGTTAAAGGGTTAATATGAATTAACCCTTTCATGACGGAGCCGGCCAAATCCGGCCTTAGTTGTGGTCCTAGGGAATGCCCATTTCCAGGCCAAGATAAGGCAATTTCTGGAAACTTATCACTGGAATGATTGGTTCGATAACAGATCCAGTCATTACACTGATAAATTTTCAAAAATAGTCTTCTTGGCCGGCAAATGGACTTTCAATAAGCAAATATTTAGATTTTCCTGACATATTTTAGCCAGTAAAGGATTAAACCAGGACAGATATACGTTAACAACACGCAGATGATTAGCAGAATGTTATAGTCATAGCATAAGCAATGGTTACCTGTAATGGTTACCTGCAAGCCATAGAGTAGCATAGGTCAATGTAGAATAACAGTGCGTGGTATTCCGCCCAGTGAGTCACCAGAAGGCAGACCAAGCGAGTTGCTTCTCCCACCCATCGCATATTTACAGGCATCTGACCACACAACAGCGTATGAAATTAAATTTAATTTGTCAAACATACGAGTACCGCTTTAGAAGCTCAAGAGAGAGAGAGAGAGAGAGAGTGGTACTTTGTGACAAGTGGTTGACGAACCAACTATTTTAAAGAAACATCCTCCTTTTGTCCTGTAAAGGCATTTGGCATGATACTTGTGTCATTCTGAACATGATATCAGCCTTCAGTGACAACACATAGATGCTCACAATGAGCTTTCTGACTGTCAAATATCTTTCAACATATACCACAGCTTAACTGCACTGACATAGTTACATTGAAATTGAGATTATGGGAAGTCATGGTTTACGGTTAAGACACGTTAGATGGTTAGCCAATGAGAATTTAGAACGGCAACCTATGAGAAGCAATATAGGAATCCGACCTGCCACTCAAGTATAAGACGTCATAATCACACAAATCACATGTTAGCTGACGTCACAATCAAAATTGATTCAGTTACGAAAATGGAAAACTTCGTCAGTAAAGTTTACGAATTTTACCTTTTCTGGGTCTTCGAGGAATTTACAATTGGTAATTCAATAAGCATTCTGAAACTAATTTGCCTGGGAACCGCAACATTTCCAATTAAATTAGTTTCAGATTATTGAACACCGTACCTGTATAGTTATCTTAAGATTTAGATTCTGTGACTTCAGGTTTAAAGAGATTCAAATAGATTTTAAGCACTGTAAAATGTGGGCGGAGTTTAGCTAGAATTGGGCAGGGCATAGCTAGAGCACAAGCCTTGTTAGAGCATGAGTCGCCTAGGCAGTTAGTAACATAAGCTATAATGGCTGTGTTGAGATCAGACAGTATAGCGCGCTGACACCAAAGCTGCACAAAATAACCTCCTGCAGTGCTTCTGAGAAATGCACATTTTCAGCCCAAGAGACGACTATTTTTGACATTTTATCACTGAAATGTCTGGGTCGATAACAGAGCCAGTCATTTCGGTGGTAAATTATCAAAAGTAATCTTTTCTTTGTCTGCAAAGGGACATTTTTTTAATTGAAATTTTCTTGAGCAAATTTGAAGATTAAAGGGTTAAGCAGAAAGTGGCATGTCCAGATTAGAGGAGCCAAATCAGACAATGGACCTTTCCACGTGTATCCATCCATCATATGACGTCATAATCAACTATGAGACGTGTAAGATGACGTCATGAATGATTCGAAATAGTCGTCTTTAGCGCTTAATAGTCTGACACGTTGTAAGAATTGTATGTCTTTACCATTTAATAAACATTCTGTTGAATATTTTGAGACTAATTTGACTGGATGTTGCTGGCGGCAACAGCGTCCAGTCAAATTAGTTTCAAAATATTTAACAACGTACCTGTATTCTGGAAATTGATAGGCAGGGCGTTCAGGGATCGATCGATCCCAACACCATCAAGGTGTGGGTGGAGCTTAGCTAGTGATGGGCGGGGCATAGCTAAAAATGGAAAGCTCCATTTTCTGAAGTAAAGGTCATGTTATCATAAGTAAAGATATCGTGCAAAATAATTATGTGTTGATTTTTGTGCTATTTATCTAGTGTGCTCTATCCGGATACCATATCATTTCAGTCTATTCTCTGTACTTATTATGAAATTTTTCGCAGAAGCTCTGGCTGTCCATTCAACCGATGTTGTGCTAGTAATCTCTTGGCAGCAACACTATGGAATATTTCTGAAAATAATTTGTAGACGATGCGCTTACTTTCATAGTTATGTAAAGATATTGAAAACCATCGAATTCTTTTATAAGAATATGACTAAGTTGATGCTACTTAATCGGGAACGAGCTCAAGTCAATGCACGCACGTAGGGCGAAACTTCATGATTGTATATCATTCGAATGTACAGACAATAGATTTAAATAATAATGCGTTCAATAGTGACAATAGAATATGACGTCCAGATAAATGTTGCATGCTTAGTAAATAACACATAGATCAACAAAATATCCCCTATCTCGTGCAATTGGCTCTATATTTATTGATGCTTGGCAACTTTAAGTTTCAGCTTCATAGCGTTTCGTTGTGTCGCAAAAAATATCGGTTTCTGCCGTACCAAACACTTCCCAGCCACCCACACTACACAATTTCTCGATGACCACTATATTTACCATCGAAGTACGAACAAAACAAAAAACTAAATCTATTAAAGACAGGCTTCAGATACTCACAATCGATAGGTTTCTGGTCTTGATACCAATATTTGAATCCAGCTTTGGCGCGGGTGTGGAAGGAATTGCTACGATGAGATTGCTGCTGTCGCAGACGCTGTTTTGTCATGTCATCATCCGGGACTTTATGCGCATAGATACTGCCTGGTACCGATGCTCTCTGAATATAAGGATTCTGGTGCGAGTTTATCTGCTGGAAGTATGTGCCGCCAGCGACAGGTGATGCTGGACGAGTGTATGTGCCACCAACAGGTACTGGTGTGTGATATTCTGAATAGAAATTATCAGAAACTATAGGTTGATCCAAGTAAGGATTCATAGTATGGGAATAAGACCCTATGTATTTGTCTCCCTGACGAGACATTGGTCGTTGTGGGCTGTTACCCAGATGCGTCGTTTTCGGGCGAAATTGTACAATTTTTGGGGAGAGTGAGTAGTAACGCGGATCCACGTAGACGACATTCCGTGGATTATGTGGATCCACATACAGGTTTAGATTTAGTCGGTTAGGCGGATAGAACTGGTTCTCGTCTTGTTTCACGGTGCCTGCGGAAGAAGAATACGTAGCCGATGTGAATAAATATGTTTATGACAACATAATCATAAATCATTATCGCCAGTGCTTGTTTAGGTCTTGTTTATCTTTCATATTAGTATTATTTTCCTGCAGAAAACAAACATAAAGAAAAAGTAGAATACAGTCCAGGAAGATGCTGACTCGCGCATTTTGCGGTCTGTCTTGACAATCCACTAAATGACCCTGTGACCTAGATAGGTAATCCATTGACCTGAAACTCAAAGCAATCATAAACCGTCGCGATATGAAGGCGTGTGCAAAATCTTCTTGAATTCCAGAGTTATGGCCACAAATGTGTATTCCGGTATGCACTTTGTGACCCTGTGACCTAGATATTTGATGCTTTGTCCTGAAACTCATAGAACCTCTAGCCACCTAACATATGAAAGGGTGAGCCAAATTGGGTGAATCTACCTACTTGAGTTCCCGATTTATGGCTAAAATGTGTATTTCATGATACAGTTAGTGACCCCGTGAAAAATGTTTCTTCTAGCTAACCGCAAGATGAATGTTTGTTACCGATTTGCTGATTCTACCTTCTTGCATTGCAGAGTTATTGACGAAAAACTGTATTCTTGTATGCAGTAAGTCACCCACAGACCGATTTTTTAGTCGAAACTAAAGAATTTTCTAGCCACTCATCATATCAATGCATTTGGTGATTCTCGCTACTTGCGTTCCCGATGTATGGCTTGTGGTCTCCGTATGATATCAATTCAATGAGCCGTTCCTGTTTGAGCTATGTCTGGCCCATCGCTATCTAAGCGCCACCCACACCTCATCCGCGTTGGTATCGATCGATCTCTGACCTCCCTGACTATCAATTTCCAGAAAACTATACACGAAAGCTGTTAAATATATTTTGAAACTAATTTGACTGGGTGTTGTTGCTGACTATGGCAGCAACAGCGCCCAGTCAAATTAGTTTTCAAAATATTCGACATAATGTTTATTAAATAGTAAAGACATACAATTCGTACAACGTGTCGGACTATTAAGCCTTAAAGACGAACACTATCGAATCATTCATGTCATAATGACTATGACGTCATCATACACGTCACCTAGTTAATTCTGACGTCATTTGATCGATGGATAAACTTGGAAAGGTCCATTCAATTCAATTTATTACACCGAGACTTTATACAAAGTATGCGGGGAACATATTTACATTCATATAGATATATACTCGTGGTGTACAAGTATACACATTCATAGCATGGTTTTTTCCAGATGTAGTAGCAGCAGTAGTAGTAGTAGTAGTAGTAGTAGTAGTAGTAGTAGTAGTAGTAGTAGTAGTAGTAGTAGAAGCAGCAGCAGCAGCAGCAGCAGCAGTAGTAGTAGTAGCAGCAGCAGCAGCAGTAGTAGTAGCGGCAGCAGCAGCAGTAGTAGTAGCGGTAGCAGCAGCAGCAGCAGTAGCAGCAGCAGCTGCAGCAGTAGTAGTAGCAGCAGCAGTAGTAGTAGCAGCAACAGCAGCAGCAGCAGCATCAGTAGTAGTAGTAATAGTAGTAGTAGTAGTAGTAGTAGTAGTAGTAGTAGTAGTAGTAGTAGTAGTAGTAGTAGTAGTAGTAGTAGTAGTAGTAGCAGCAGCAGCAGCAGCAGCAGCAGCAGTAGTAGTAGCGGCAGCAGCAGCAGCAGCAGCAGCAGTAGCAGCAGCAGCAGTAGTAGTAGCAGCAGCAGTAGTAGTAGCAGCAACAGCAGCAGCAGCAGCAGTAGTAGTAAAAGTAGTAGTAGTAGTAGTAGTAGTAGTAGTAGTAGTGGTGGTGGTGGTAGTAGTAGTAGTAGTAGTAGTAGTAGTAGTAGTAGTAGTAGTAGTAGTAGTAGTAGTAGTAGTAGTAGTAGTAGTAGTAGTAGTAGGAGTAAAGTAGTAGTAGTGGTAGTAGTAGTAGTAGTAGTAGTAGTAGTAGTAGTAGTAGTAGTAGTAGTAGTAGTAGTAGTAGTAGTAGTAGTAGTAGTAGTAGTAGTAGTAGTAGTAGTAGTAGTAGTAGTAGTGGTAGTACCAATTACGTTGTCGTCAGCGTTCTATATCGTCTAGCGTCAAAATGCCTGGTACATCCTATGCGCATAATGAACGCTGGTTCAGCAGCTGTCTAATTACGGTATATCTGTCACACCTACACACCTGTCACACCTACACACCTACACACCTGTCACACCTACACACCTGTCACACCTACACACCTGTCACACCTACACACCTGTCACACCTACATACCATGGTCCTCTGGTTTTTTAATAATTCTTTAAAGACAAGTGTTCATTCTACTAGTAGTCGTGTCTGTTTATATCTATATAGTTACCATCGATCCAGCACAGATGTGAGCCGGCGTTGTTAATACACGTGTTTACGTGACGCCACATGGAGCCACAACGGCCAGAACGATTCCTGCAAGTCAAAGCACAATGTACAAAGCATGTAATCACGTGGCAATCACCTATTCGATATGAATGTGAAATCCAATGATATATTTTCCTATTACACAATACACGAAAGATGTTGAATATCAGGAAACTAATTTGACTTTATGTAAAATTATGTTCGAAAGTTGTAACCGAATATTATTTATATCGTATTATTATACTTACCTGTATAATTGAAATTGGAGTTTTGGGAATTCAGGTTTCAAAGTTTCAACGTGATTCTAACACGCGTAAAATGTGGGCGGATCTTAGCTAGAAATGAGGGGTGGGGTGTAGCTAGAAATGGGTGGGTATAGCTAGAAATGGGCGGACATTGCTAGAAATGGACGGAGCATAGCTAGAAATGGACGGAGCATAGCTAGAAATGGACGGACATTGCTAGAAATGGACTGGCATAGCTAGAAATGGACGGACATTGCTAGAAATGGGGGGAGGGTATTGCTAGAAATGGACGGGCATAGCTAGAAATGGACGGGCACAGCTAGAAATGGGCGGGCATTGCTAGAAATGGACTGGCATAGCTAGAAATAGATTGGTGTTGCTAGAAATTGACTGGCATAGCTAGAAATGGACGGGCATAGTTTGAAATGGGCGGGCATGGCTAGAAATGGGCGGGCATCGCTAGAAATGGGCGGGCATTGCTAGAAATGGACTGGCATAGCTAAAAATGGACAGTCATAGCTAGAAATGGACGGGCATAGCTAGAAATGGACGGGCATACCTAGGAATTCGCGGGCATAGCTAGAAATGCACGGACATGGCTACAAATGGGCGGGCATAGCTAGAGATGGACGGGTTTAGCTAGAAAATGGCGGGCATAGTTAGAAATGGACGGGCATAGCTAGAAATGGACGGGCATAGCTAAAAACGGTTAGCCATAGCCAAAAATGGACGGGCATAGCTGGAAATTGACAGGCATAGCTAGAAATGGGCGGGCACAGCTACATGGATGGGCATAGCTAGAAATGGGCGGGCATAGCTAGAAATGGAGGGGCATAGCTGGGAATGGACGGCATAGCTAGAAATTGGTGGACATAGCTAGAAATGGGTGGACATAGCTAGAAATGGCCTCTATTAGTCACAGGTATATACTCTAAAGGGACAAAAGCGAATCATGCGAATCATGCTGGTTATTATACAAAACCAAAGGCATGAATTTCGGATGCCTTATGTAGCAACATTTTTCGCAGAGTTAAATTGACCATTTATAGGCCTATAACGTGGGCGTCATTCAGGAGGAATCCCCTCAAGTCTCTGCCAGGCGTGACCATGCCGCGTGTTGCTGCATATGGTGTAGAAATGTACCAAAATTTACCTACTAAAGCGTGAATATCTTTCTATAGCGGCATGTGTGTGGCATATTAGATTACCTGAACAGCTATCAAGAGATGGGGTTAGTTATTCTGCATACAAAGAGTGCAACAGACTAAAACTGCGCATGTGTGATATTCATAGCTTAATTCTACAACTCACATAGGCGGTGCTGGTATAGAACTCGTCCTGGGCCTTCGTATAAATATTTGTTGATCCTCTTCCCGGACTGGTTGAGCATATCTGAGGCCGTCAACCATCAATGGATACCCATTCGTGCTAAATAATGGGGATTTTATTTTCTTTCGAGATGGGAACTGTACTTGTAGTTCAGTCTATAAATAACACATATTAAAATCAAAACAAGCGAAAGTTTGTATAATTTCTATTTACTTCTGATTGGAAATTGTCCTCATATCATGCAGTCATGTATTGCCTATGTTTCATTATGTAACATTCAGGAACCTTCTGAACCCTTGAAGCACTAGAACATTATATTCAAGATAACGACAAAGGTATGTTGCTTATTATTGAAGATTTTGAAGGTAAATCGACTGGAAGCTGAGAGACGGATAGAGAAAGGGCGGAAGAGGGGGGGCGAGATATAAAGGAGGGAGACAGAGAGAGAGAGAGGAGAGAGAGGGAGAGAAAGGGCGAGAGAGAGAGAGAGAGAGAGGGAGAGGGAGAAGGAGATGGAGAAGGAGAGAGAGAGAGAGAGAGAGAGAGAGAGAGAGAGAGAGAGAGAGAGAGAGAGAGAGAGCGAGAGAGAGAGAGCGTATTAGAGTGGGAGAGAGGGGAGGAGCGGGATGGGAGAGGTAGGGACGAAGTGAGGGATGGAGTGTTTGGTATAGATTGCGTTCGGCATATGCCATTACCTGCGTTTCTGCTTCCAGATGAGATGATGGTCTGTCATTGGAGCCTGGCATGTATACTGTGTATGGTGGACCACAATCATCTTCCAACGGACTGTATATAGAAACAGACACGTATAGTAAACACATGCCATCATCGTCGTTAAGTTATATATATATATATATATATATATATATATATATATATATATATATATATATATATATATATATATATATATATATATATATATATATATATATATATATATATATATATATATATATATATATATATATATATATATATATATATATATATATATATATATATATATATATATATATATATATAGAAAGAGAGAGAGAGAGAGAGAGAGAGTGCAGAAAAATAACGATGATAATGGACTTGTCAATATTCATGACGTTATTTTGGTTGTGACGTCAGCTAACTAGTGACATAATTGATTGTGAGGCTAGATAGTTGAGTGACAGATTGGATCGCTCTATTGATTCGGTCAGTCTTCTTACCGGTAGTTACTTGTGTGAAGCGGTGGCAATGTAAGATCCATAACAAGCAGAATATCTTTACTAAGTTACATATAGAAGTTGAAGTTAGTATCCCATCTTGGCTGTTAATGACTTCCGCTGAGAAAGTATCTGTCACAAGTTTATATATGACAACACGTTATTTTTCTGTTTATTGGTTGCGACAAAGATGTTGATTTAGTTCCGTAATTTTCTTTTTTCTTTCACGATAGTTATAATTCCCAGCACCTCAATATTTTCGTTGGCTTCTAATAGGCTATACGGTGTCAGGTAAGTTACGCAACCAGGGTGTTGATATTATGTTTGAGGGCAGCATAGGGGGTGTGGTGGGGTGGTGGTGGGGGTATTGGTGGAAGGGATCCTCCAATAACACATTAAACAAAGCAAACTTGCAAATACTAGACACTGTTAAGTCATGCCCTATTAGCCCTTCCCTATCTCACTCACCCATTGGTTACTAACTATCAATATCAACCTTGCTCGGTTTTGTGTAGCAAATTCTGCTTTTTAAGTACCTAGTGAATGTTGGATGTCTGTGTCATGAATACTGGATTAAAGGTAAATACGACGACGCGAGAAAGACATTCACCTGGGATTCAGCTATTGATTTCTGAGCAAAGACCCGCCGCCAAACTAATAATTAATTAACACATAATTAGATTGTTATGACATATACGGTAATTACGTGGCATAATGTACATCCGGGTAGTGCATCCGGCCGTCGGTAGTCAATTATAAAACAATATAGTCCAGTTAATCTAAGATATAACCCGAACAACATTCCAACATAATTCCTGTCGGTAAATTTATGCCGATGAAGCATTGGTATATAATGAGAATGCGCCAGCCCGATTTATGTTTAATGAAAATGTGCGTATCCCGTATGTTGCGGGTGGGGGGTTGGGTGGGGTGGGTGGGCGTGGGGTGGGGGGGGGGGTGAGGGGAGGAATGACACCTCCACGCTGGTCTCCTTGGTAAGTGCCAACTGTGCTGGGCAACTACGTCATCAAGGATTTCGGGCTGCCATCCGCATTTAGAGGCAACCCCGATTATGTCTGACCTTCTTAAAACTAGAAATTGTGCTCGACACCCTCAGAGAACGTGATCTTGACAGGAGCTTGTCATAGTTGTGTGTGATGTATGTGGTCTGACCTCAACATCAAAGAGGCAAAGCTTAGGTGCAGACCGTGAACACTGTAACATCGATATTACATGAACTCAACATCAAAGAGGCAAAGCTTAGGTGCAGACCGTGAACACTATAACATCGATATTACATGAATTCAAGAGAGACTAAAACAGCTACCCACATATGGCAGCAACGTCAGACAAGCCACAAGCTAGTACTTACTTATGGAGCATCAAGTTAAGTTTCTTTAGTGGTGCATAGAACGAAACATGTTTGTTGAAACTCTTGAATGTATAAAGGAGGATGCGGCCTCCTTGCCCTTGACATAGATTCATTAACAACAACTCCAGATGACAAACTAGCTCACCAGAACATTTGTATCGATTGTTGAGATTCTGAACAAGAGCCACAAACTTCTGAACATATGCATAATTTCGCTGGATTCCGTGTATTGTGCCTTCCGTGTTCTGATAAGTTTGTATTGTCAATCATACCACTCATCTGGAAACAATATTCTCGAATAGAAGCTCGCTCGTGTGCAGAGACAAGCCACATTTGATTGATTATTTATTCAAACTGAAGCCTATTACACCATCCCTGGTTTTGATGGATCGATACAATGATTGTTCAATAGGTTAGGCTCGGGGAAACTGAGCAAAGGCATTTGTAGCCCTCTGAACTGTGAACTCACCGCGTGAAATATTATTATATGCTTATGGGTGTGATTTATCTAAATCTTTCATGTCACACTAATAAACTGGAAGATATCTAGTATAGTTTGTGCGATTGTAAGAGAACATTCAATGTATCATATCACGGAGGCGTGTAACTGTCAGATGCCTTCGGGTGAAGACCTAATGAAGTGAAGAAGGATTCCTACAACATCAAGGTAAGAGTTTCAGAATGTCGCCATTGGTATGTTTAGCATTTTGCAACAGTCAGTGTATAAGTTATAGACATGATCAAAGTCATCAGAATAGATAAGATTCTTAAAGTTATCAGATGTCACAGCAGCATTCAACAGAGTACTAGAATCCTGCATGTCATTCATTTCAGGTAAATGTTGTTCAACGCGCCAGTATTTGAACGATTCCCAATGCCAGAGTATGTGATAACTGCATCACTTAATCCCTTGAACTATGTACAACCAGTATTTCAATTTCAAGGCAATCATTAGTCTACCAGTAATCTATTGTATGTTTTTATACTAATTTGATTGGAAGCCACACCTGCAAAAAGCTACCAGTCAAATTAGTATCACAATATTCACTAGATTTTCTGTTTCATTGAGAAGACTTCGTTGTTAAGTTATCTGTCTGGGCGTAACGGTTAATTTGCACTCACTAACGCCTCTAAAGTGTAGAATTTATTATTGTAGATAAGTACATTTTAGGGTCTTTCCATGTTTGTAAACCAAACAATTTGCATAAATATATAATTATGTAATATGTAAAATTCTCTTACTGACATATATGTGCCTTCTAAAATGACAGAATTCAGTTTTTGGAGGGCATGCGTCTTTGACGTTGGTTTCTATGGTAACGGACAACTTCTCTAATGTCCAACATTCTTAAAGTACACATTCAGACCAACAAAATGATACCATAAAACCTTAGTCCCCCACCCCCTGAGGTGCACGCTCAGTTTAGGCCCCTCTATGGGATTTTCCTTATAGACTACTATGCAAATTATGCCATTCTGACTATGTAGAAGATGAACAGCATTTTATGTTAGGTTGTGGCGCTTTTCTTGTTGAGAGAGTTTAACTGTTTGATAGTCTGTCACAATGTACAGCATTTGACACACTATCTGACAGTGACCTCTTAATATCCTCTTGCAAATGTGACTGGGATATCCCCGAAATTGTTACCTGTTTTGTAAATACTGTCGCTGAAAAAACGAAAGACACTATCCCCCTCATAAATGCACTGACCACCAAATCCCCATATGTATATATTTGTAAAATTTGTTATTCCTATGACATAGGAATATTGATAGATTGCATTTATTAATAGCCATGCATTGACCGGATTCGTATTTGCCATATCCTCATGTTTGGGTTATTCCAATAAAGAATCTGAATCTACAATCATGTACATCCCGTTAACACTTGCATAACTAATAGTTCTCACTTCCCGTGTTACAATGGCTTATATCCATTTTGAAAACAGAATTATATAAAGATAAATGAAAGGTAGATATGCTCCAGCACAACCCTGGTTGTTCCAAATGTAAATCTGAATATGTATTACACAAGATCGCAAAACATGATGATGAAACTATACTAGGGGTGGTTTTATCATCAGCCAGTCACCGCCTAGTTACAGTAGATGAAGCTATTCTAACTACATCAGCCAGTCACCGCCTAGTTACAGTAGATGAAGCTATTCTAACTACATCAGCCAGTCACCGCCTAGTTACAGTAGATGAAGCTATTCTAACTACATCAGCCAGTCACCGCCTAGTTACAGTAGATGAAGCTATTCTAACTACATCAGCCAGTCACCGCCTAGTTACAGTAGATGCAGCTATTCTAACCACATCAGCCAGTCACCGCCTAGTTACAGTGGATGAAGCTATACTAAATACATCAGCCAGTCACCGCCTAGTTACAGTAAATCAAGCTATTGTAACTACATCAGTCAGTCACCGCCTAGTTACAGTAGATGAAGCTATTCTAGCCACATCAGCCAGTCACCGCCTAGTTACAGTAGATGAAGCTATTCTAACTACATCAGCCAGACACCGCCTAGTTACAGTAGATGAAGCTATTCTAACTACATCAGCCAGTCACCGCCTAGTTACAGTAGATGAAGCTATTCTAACTACATCAGCCAGTCACCGCCTAGTTACAGTAGATGCAGCTATTCTAACCACATCAGCCAGTCACCGCCTAGTTACAGTGGATGAAGCTATACTAAATACATCAGCCAGTCACCGCCTAGTTACAGTAAATCAAGCTATTGTAACTACATCAGTCAGTCACCGCCTAGTTACAGTAGATGAAGCTATTCTAGCCACATCAGCCAGTCACCGCCTAGTTACAGTAGATGAAGCTATTCTAACTACATCAGTCAGTCACCGCCTAGGTACAGTAGATGCAACTATTCTAACTACATCAGCCAGTCACCGGCTAGTTACAGTGGATGAAGCTATTCTAACTACATCAGTCAGTCACCGCCTAGTTACAGTAGATGCAACTATTCTAACTACATCAGCCAGTCACCGGCTAGTTACAGTGGATGAAGCTATTCTAACTACATCAGTCAGTCACCGCCTAGTTACAGTAGATGCAACTATTCTAACTACATCAGCCAGTCACCGGCTAGTTACAGTGGATGAAGCTATTCTAACTACATCAGTCAGTCACCGCCTAGTTACAGTAGATGAAGCTATTCTAAATACATCAGCCAGTCACCGCCTAGTTACAGTAGATGAAGCTATTCTAACTACATCAGTCAGTCACCGCCTAGTTACAGTAGATGCAACTATTCTAACTACATCAGCCAGTCACCGGCTAGTTACAGTGGATGAAGCTATTCTAAATACATCAGCCAGTCACCGCCTAGTTACAGTAGATGAAGCTATTCTAAATACATCAGCCAGTCACCGCCTAATTACAGTAGATGAAGCTATTCTAACTACATCAGTCAGTCACCGCCTAGTTACAGTAGATGCAACTATTCTAACTACATCAGCCAGTCACCGGCTAGTTACAGTGGATGAAGCTATTCTAACTACATCAGTCAGTCACCGCCTAGTTACAGTAGATGAAGCTATTCTAAATACATCAGCCAGTCACCGCCTAGTTACAGTAGATGCAGCTATTCTAACTACATCAGTCAGTCACCGCCTAGTTACAGTGGATGAAGCTATTCTAACTACATCAGTCAGTCACCGCCTAGTTACAGTAGATGGAGCTATTCTAACTACATCAGCCAGTCACGGCCTAGTTACAGTAGAGGCAGCTATTCTAACCACATCAGCCAGTCACCGCCTAGTTACAGTAGATGAAGCTATTCTAACTACATCAGCCAGTCACCGCCTAGTTACAGTAGATGAAGCTATTCTAACCACATCAGTCAGTCACCGCCTAGTTACAGTAGATGAAGCTATTCTAACTACATCAGCCAGTCTCCGCCTCGTTACAGTAGATGAAGCTATTCTAACTACATCAGCCAGTCACCTCCTAGTTACAGTAGATGAAGCTATTCTACCACATCAGCCACTCACCACCTAGTTACAGTAGATGAAGCTATTCTAACTACATCAGCCAGTCGCCACCTAGTTACAGTAGATGAAGCTATGCTACCACATTAGCCACTCACCAGCTAGTTACAGTAGATGCAGCTATTCTACCACATCAGCCAGTCACTGCCTAGTTACAGTAGATGAAGCTATTCTAACCACATCAGCCAGTCACCGCCTAGTTACAGTAGATGAAGCTATTCTAGCCACATCAGCCAGTCACCGCCTAGTTACAGTAGATGCAGCTATTCTAACTACATCAGTCAGTCACCGCCTAGTTACAGTGGATGAAGCTATTCTAATTACATCAGCCAGTCACCGCCTAGTTACAGTATATGAAGCTATTCTAACTACATCAGTCAGTCGCCGCCTAGTTACAGTAGATGCAGCTATTCTAAATATATCAGCCAGTCACCGCCTAGTTACAGTGGATGAAGCTATTCTAACTACATCAGCCAGTCACCGCCTAGTTACAGTAGATGAAGCTATTCTAACTACATCAGTCAGTCACCGCCTAGTTACAGTAGATGAAGCTATTCTAACTACATCAACCAGTCACCGCCTAGTTACAGTAGATGCAGCTATTCTAATTACATCAGTCAGTCACCGCCTAGTTACAGTAGATGAAGCTATTCTAACTACATCAGTCAGTCACCGCCTAGTTACAGTAGATGAAGCTATTCTAACTACATCAGCCAGTCACCGCCTAGTTACAGTAGATGCAGCTATTCTAACCACATCAGCCAGTCACCGCCTAGTTACAGTAGATGAAGCTATTCTAACTACATCAGCCAGTCACCGCCTAGTTACAGTAGATGAAGCTATTCTAAACACATCAGTCAGTCACCGCCTAGTTACAGTAGATGCAGCTATTCTAACTACATCAGCCAGTCACCGCCTAGTTACAGTAGATGAAGCTATTCTAACTACATCAGCCAGTCACCGCCTAGTTACAGTAGATGAAGCTATTCTAACTACATCAGCCACTCACAACCTAGTTACAGTGGATGAAGCTATTCTAATCACATCAGCCAGTCACCGCCTAGTTACAGTAGATGAAGCTATTCTAACTACATCAGCCAGTCACCGCCTAGTTACAGTAGATGAAGCTATTCTAACTACATCAGCCAGTCACCGCCTAGTTACAGTAGATGAAGCTATTCTAACTACATCAGCCAGTCACCGCCTAGTTACAGTAGATGAAGCTATTCTAACTACATCAGCCAGTCACCGCCTAGTTACAGTAGATGCAGCTATTCTAACCACATCAGCCAGTCACCGCCTAGTTACAGTGGATGAAGCTATACTAAATACATCAGCCAGTCACCGCCTAGTTACAGTAAATCAAGCTATTGTAACTACATCAGTCAGTCACCGCCTAGTTACAGTAGATGAAGCTATTCTAGCCACATCAGCCAGTCACCGCCTAGTTACAGTAGATGAAGCTATTCTAACTACATCAGCCAGTCACCGCCTAGTTACAGTAGATGAAGCTATTCTAACTACATCAGCCAGTCACCGCCTAGTTACAGTAGATGAAGCTATTCTAACTACATCAGCCAGTCACCGCCTAGTTACAGTAGATGCAGCTATTCTAACCACATCAGCCAGTCACCGCCTAGTTACAGTGGATGAAGCTATACTAAATACATCAGCCAGTCACCGCCTAGTTACAGTAAATCAAGCTATTGTAACTACATCAGTCAGTCACCGCCTAGTTAAAGTAGATGAAGCTATTCTAGCCACATCAGCCAGTCACCGCCTAGTTACAGTAGATGCAGCTATTCTAACTACATCAGTCAGTCACCGCCTAATTACAGTAGATGAAGCTATTCTAACTACATCAGTCAGTCACCGCCTAGTTACAGTAGATGCAACTATTCTAACTACATCAGCCAGTCACCGGCTAGTTACAGTGGATGAAGCTATTCTAACTACATCAGCCAGTCACCGCCTAGTTACAGTAGATGAAGCTATTCTAAATACATCAGCCAGTCACCGCCTAGTTACAGTAGATGCAGCTATTCTAACTACATCAGTCAGTCACCGCCTAGTTACAGTGGATGAAGCTATTCTAACTACATCAGCCAGTCACCGCCTAGTTACAGTAGATGGAGCTATTCTAACTACATCAGCCAGTCACGGCCTAGTTACAGTAGAGGCAGCTATTCTAACCACATCAGCCAGTCACCGCCTAGTTACAGTAGATGAAGCTATTCTAACTACATCAGCCAGTCACCGCCTAGTTACAGTAGATGAAGCTATTCTAACCACATCAGTCAGTCACCGCCTAGTTACAGTAGATGAAGCTATTCTAACTACATCAGCCAGTCTCCGCCTCGTTACAGTAGATGAAGCTATTCTAACTACATCAGCCAGTCACCTCCTAGTTACAGTAGATGAAGCTATTCTACCACATCAGCCACTCACCACCTAGTTACAGTAGATGAAGCTATTCTAACTACATCAGCCAGTCGCCACCTAGTTACAGTAGATGAAGCTATGCTACCACATTAGCCACTCACCAGCTAGTTACAGTAGATGCAGCTATTCTACCACATCAGCCAGTCACTGCCTAGTTACAGTAGATGAAGCTATTCTAACCACATCAGCCAGTCACCGCCTAGTTACAGTAGATGAAGCTATTCTAGCCACATCAGCCAGTCACCGCCTAGTTACAGTAGATGCAGCTATTCTAACTACATCAGTCAGTCACCGCCTAGTTACAGTGGATGAAGCTATTCTAATTACATCAGCCAGTCACCGCCTAGTTACAGTAGATGAAGCTATTCTAACTACATCAGTCAGTCGCCGCCTAGTTACAGTAGATGCAGCTATTCTAAATATATCAGCCAGTCACCGCCTAGTTACAGTGGATGAAGCTATTCTAACTACATCAGCCAGTCACCGCCTAGTTACAGTAGATGAAGCTATTCTAACTACATCAGTCAGTCACCGCCTAGTTACAGTAGATGAAGCTATTCTAACTACATCAACCAGTCACCGCCTAGTTACAGTAGATGCAGCTATTCTAATTACATCAGTCAGTCACCGCCTAGTTACAGTAGATGAAGCTATTCTAACTACATCAGTCAGTCACCGCCTAGTTACAGTAGATGAAGCTATTCTAACTACATCAGCCAGTCACCGCCTAGTTACAGTAGATGCAGCTATTCTAACCACATCAGCCAGTCACCGCCTAGTTACAGTAGATGAAGCTATTCTAACTACATCAGCCAGTCACCGCCTAGTTACAGTAGATGAAGCTATTCTAAACACATCAGTCAGTCACCGCCTAGGTACAGTAGATGCAGCTATTCTAACTACATCAGCCAGTCACCGCCTAGTTACAGTAGATGAAGCTATTCTAACTACATCAGCCAGTCACCGCCTAGTTACAGTAGATGAAGCTATTCTAACTACATCAGCCACTCACAACCTAGTTACAGTGGATGAAGCTATTCTAATCACATCAGCCAGTCACGCCTAGTTACAGTAGATGAAGCTATTCTAACTACATCAGCCAGTCACCGCCTAGTTACAGTAGATGCAGCTATTCTAACTACATCAGCCAGTCACCGCCTAGTTACAGTAGATGAAGCTATTCTAACTACATCAGCCAGTCACCGCCTAGTTACAGTAGATGCAGATATTCTAACCACATCAGCCAGTCACCGCCTAGTTACAGTAGATGCAGCTATTTTAACCACATCAGCCAGTCACCGCCTAGTTACAGTGGATGAAGCTATACTAAATACATCAGCCAGTCACCGCCTAGTTACAGTAAATCAAGCTATTGTAACTACATCAGTCAGTCACCGCCTAGTTACAGTAGATGAAGCTATTCTAGCCACATCAGCCAGTCACCGCCTAGTTACAGTAGATGAAGCTATTCTAACTACATCAGCCAGTCACCGCCTAGTTACAGTAGATGAAGCTATTCTAACTACATCAGCCAGTCACCGCCTAGTTACAGTAGATGAAGCTATTCTAACTACATCAGCCAGTCACCGCCTAGTTACAGTAGATGCAGCTATTCTAACCACATCAGCCAGTCACCGCCTAGTTACAGTGGATGAAGCTATACTAAATACATCAGCCAGTCACCGCCTAGTTACAGTAAATCAAGCTATTGTAACTACATCAGTCAGTCACCGCCTAGTTACAGTAGATGAAGCTATTCTAGCCACATCAGCCAGTCACCGCCTAGTTACAGTAGATGCAGCTATTCTAACTACATCAGTCAGTCACCGCCTAATTACAGTAGATGAAGCTATTCTAACTACATCAGTCAGTCACCGCCTAGTTACAGTAGATGCAACTATTCTAACTACATCAGCCAGTCACCGGCTATGTACAGTGGATGAAGCTATTCTAACTACATCAGTCAGTCACCGCCTAGTTACAGTAGATGAAGCTATTCTAAATACATCAGCCAGTCACCGCCTAGTTACAGTAGATGCAGCTATTCTAACTACATCAGTCAGTCACCGCCTAGTTACAGTGGATGAAGCTATTCTAACTACATCAGCCAGTCACCGCCTAGTTACAGTAGATGCAGCTATTCTAACTACATCAGCCAGTCACCGCCTAGTTACAGTAGAGGCAGCTATTCTAACCACATCAGCCAGTCACCGCCTAGTTACAGTAGATGAAGCTATTCTAACTACATCAGCCAGTCACCGCCTAGTTACAGTAGATGAAGCTATTCTAACCACATCAGTCAGTCACCGCCTAGTTACAGTAGATGAAGCTATTCTAACTACATCAGCCAGTCTCCGCCTCGTTACAGTAGATGAAGCTATTCTAACTACATCAGCCAGTCACCGCCTAGTTACAGTAGATGAAGCTATTCTACCACATCAGCCACTCACCACCTAGTTACAGTAGATGAAGCTATTCTAACTACATCAGCCAGTCGCCACCTAGTTACAGTAGATGAAGCTATTCTACCACATTAGCCACTCACCAGCTAGTTACAGTAGATGCAGCTATTCTACCACATCAGCCAGTCACTGCCTAGTTACAGTAGATGAAGCTATTCTAACCACATCAGCCAGTCACCGCCTAGTTACAGTAGATGAAGCTATTCTAGCCACATCAGCCAGTCACCGCCTAGTTACAGTAGATGCAGCTATTCTAACTACATCAGTCAGTCACCGCCTAGTTACAGTGGATGAAGCTATTCTAACTACATCAGCCAGTCACCGCCTAGTTACAGTAGATGAAGCTATTCTAACTACATCAGCCAGTCACCGCCTAGTTACAGTAGATGCAGCTATTCTAACTACATCAGCCAGTCACCGCCTAGTTACAGTGGATGAAGCTATTCTAACTACATCAGCCAGTCACCGCCTAGTTACAGTAGATGAAGCTATTCTAACTACATCAGCCAGTCACCGCCTAGTTACAGTAGATGAAGCTATTCTAACTACATCAGCCAGTCACCGCCTAGTTACAGTAGATGCAGCTATTCTAACTACATCAGCCAGTCACCGCCTAGTTACAGTAGATGAAGCTATTCTAACTACATCAGTCAGTCACCGCCTAGTTACAGTAGATGAAGCTATTCTAACTACATCAGCCAGTCACCGCCTAGTTACAGTAGATGCAGCTATTCTAACCACATCAGCCAGTCACCGCCTAGTTACAGTAGATGAAGCTATTCTAACTACATCAGCCAGTCACCGCCTAGTTACAGTAGATGAAGCTATTCTAACTACATCAGCCAGTCACCGCCTAGTTACAGTAGATGCAGCTATTCTAACTACATCAGCCAGTCACCGCCTAGTTACAGTAGATGAAGCTATTCTAACTACATCAGCCAGTCACCGCCTAGTTACAGTAGATGAAGCTATTCTAACTACATCAGCCAGTCACCACCTAGTTACAGTGGATGAAGCTATTCTAATCACATCAGCCAGTCACCGCCTAGTTACAGTAGATGAAGCTATTCTAACTACATCAGCCAGTCACCACCTAGTTACAGTAGATGCAGCTATTCTAACTACATCAGCCAGTCACCGCCTAGTTACAGTAGATGAAGCTATTCTAACTACATCAGCCAGTCACCGCCTAGTTACAGTAGATGAAGCTATTCTAACCACATCAGCCAGTCACCGCCTAGTTACAGTAGATGCAGCTATTCTAACCACATCAGCCAGTCACCGCCTAGTTACAGTAGATGAAGCTATTCTAACTACATCAGCCAGTCACCGCCTAGTTACAGTAGATGCAGCTATTCTAACTACATCAGCCAGTCACCGCCTAGTTACAGTAGATGAAGCTATTCTAACTACATCAGCCAGTCACCGCCTAGTTACAGTAGATGAAGCTATTCTAACTACATCAGCCAGTCACCGCCTAGTTACAGTAGATGAAGCTATTCTAACCACATCAGCCAGTCACCGCCTAGTTACAGTAGATGCAGCTATTCTAACCACATCAGCCAGTCACCGCCTAGTTACAGTAGATGAAGCTATTCTAACCACATCAGCCAGTCACCGCCTAGTTACAGTAGATGCAGCTATTCTAACTACATCAGCCAGTCACCGCCTAGTTACAGTAGATGAAGCTATTCTAACTACATCAGCCAGTCACCGCCTAGTTACAGTAGATGCAGCTATTCTAACCACATCAGCCAGTCACCGCCTAGTTACAGTAGGATGAAGCTATTCTAAATACATCAGCCAGTCACCGCCTAGTTACAGTAGATCAAGCTATTCTAACTACATCAGCCAGTCACCGCCTAGTTACAGTAGATGAAGCTATTCTAGCCACATCAGCCAGTCACCGCCTAGTTACAGTAGAGCAGCTATTCTAACTACATCAGCCAGTCACCGCCTAGTTACAGTAGATGAAGCTATTCTAACTACATCAGCCAGTCACCGCCTAGTTACAGTAGATGAAGCTATTCTAACTACATCAGCCAGTCACCGCCTAGTTACAGTAGATGCAGCTATTCTAACTACATCAGCCAGTCACCGCCTAGTTACAGTAGATGAAGCTATTCTAACTACATCAGCCAGTCACCGCCTAGTTACAGTAGATGAAGCTATTCTAACTACATCAGCCAGTCACCGCCTAGTTACAGTAGATGCAGCTATTCTAACTACATCAGCCAGTCACCGCCTAGTTACAGTAGATGCAGCTATTCTAACTACATCAGCCAGTCACCGCCTAGTTACAGTAGATGAAGCTATTCTAACTACATCAGCCAGTCACGGCCTAGTTACAGTAGATGCAGCTATTCTAACCACATCAGCCAGTCACCGCCTAGTTACAGTAGATGAAGCTATTCTAACTACATCAGCCAGTCACCGCCTAGTTACAGTAGATGAAGCTATTCTAACCACATCAGTCAGTCACCGCCTAGTTACAGTAGATGAAGCTATTCTAACTACATCAGCCAGTCACCGCCTAGTTACAGTAGATGAAGCTATTCTAACTACATCAGCCAGTCACCGCCTAGTTACAGTAGATGAAGCTATTCTACCACATCAGCCACTCACCACCTAGTTACAGTAGATGAAGCTATTCTAACTACATCAGCCAGTCGCCACCTAGTTACAGTAGATGAAGCTATTCTACCACATTAGCCACTCACCAGCTAGTTACAGTAGATGCAGCTATTCTACCACATCAGCCAGTCACTGCCTAGTTACAGTAGATGAAGCTATTCTAACCACATCAGCCAGTCACCGCCTAGTTACAGTAGATGAAGCTATTCTAACCACATCAGCCAGTCACCGCCTAGTTACAGTAGATGCAGCTATTCTAACTACATCAGCCAGTCACCGCCTAGTTACAGTAGATGCAGCTATTCTAACTACATCAGCCAGTCACCGCCTAGTTACAGTAGATGAAGCTATTCTAACTACATCAGCTCAGTCACCGCCTAGTTACAGTAGATGCAGCTATTCTAACTACATCAGCCAGTCACCGCCTAGTTACAGTAGATGAAGCTATTCTAACTACATCAGCCAGTCACCGCCTAGTTACAGTAGATGAAGCTATTCTAACTACATCAGTCAGTCACCGCCTAGTTACAGTAGATGAAGCTATTCTAACTACATCAGCCAGTCACCGCCTAGTTACAGTAGATGCAGCTATTCTAACTACATCAGCCAGTCACCGCCTAGTTACAGTAGATGAAGCTATTCTAACTACATCAGCCAGTCACCGCCTAGTTACAGTAGATGAAGCTATTCTAACTACATCAGCCAGTCACCGCCTAGTTACAGTAGATGCAGCTATTCTAACCACATCAGCCAGTCACCGCCTAGTTACAGTAGATGAAGCTATTCTAACTACATCAGCCAGTCACCGCCTAGTTACAGTAGATGAAGCTATTCTAACCACATCAGCCAGTCACCGCCTAGTTACAGTAGATGCAGCTATTCTAACCACATCAGCCAGTCACCGCCTAGTTACAGTAGATGAAGCTATTCTAACTACATCAGCCAGTCACCGCCTAGTTACAGTAGATGCAGCTATTCTAACTACATCAGCCAGTCACCGCCTAGTTACAGTAGATGAAGCTATTCTAACTACATCAGCCAGTCACCGCCTAGTTACAGTAGATGAAGCTATTCTAACTACATCAGCCAGTCACCGCCTAGTTACAGTAGATGAAGCTATTCTAACCACATCAGCCAGTCACCGCCTAGTTACAGTAGATGCAGCTATTCTAACCACATCAGCCAGTCACCGCCTAGTTACAGTGGATGAAGCTATTCTAACCACATCAGCCAGTCACCGCCTAGTTACAGTAGATGCAGCTATTCTAACTACATCAGCCAGTCACCGCCTAGTTACAGTAGATGAAGCTATTCTAACTACATCAGCCAGTCACCGCCTAGTTACAGTAGATGAAGCTATTCTAACCACATCAGCCAGTCACCGCCTAGTTACAGTAGATGAAGCTATTCTAACTACATCAGCCAGTCACCGCATAGTTACCGTAGATGAAGCTATTCTAACTACATCAGCCAGTCACTGCCTAGTTACAGTGGATGAAGCTATTCTAACTACATCAGCCACTCACCACCTAGTTACAGTGGATGAAGCTATTCTAACCACATCAGCCAGTCACCGCCTAGTTACAGTAGATGAAGCTATTCTAACTACATCAGCCAGTCACCGCCTAGTTACAGTAGATGCAGCTATTCTAACTACATCAGCCAGTCACCGCCTAGTTACAGTAGATGAAGCTATTCTAACTACATCAGCCAGTCACCGCCTAGTTACAGTAGATGCAGCTATTCTAACTACATCAGCCAGTCACCGCCTAGTTACAGTAGATGAAGCTATTCTAACTACATCAGCCAGTCACCGCCTAGTTACAGTAGATGCAGCTATTCTAACCACATCAGCCAGTCACCGCCTAGTTACAGTAGATGCAGCTATTCTAACCACATCAGCCAGTCACCGCCTAGTTACAGTAGATGAAGCTATTCTAACTACATCAGCCAGTCACCGCCTAGTTACAGTAGATGCAGCTATTCTAACTACATCAGCCAGTCACCGCCTAGTTACAGTAGATGAAGCTATTCTAACTACATCAGCCAGTCACCGCCTAGTTACAGTAGATGAAGCTATTCTAACCACATCAGCCAGTCACCGCCTAGTTACAGTAGATGCAGCTATTCTAACTACATCAGCCAGTCACCGCCTAGTTACAGTAGATGAAGCTATTCTAACCACATCAGCCAGTCACCGCCTAGTTACAGTAGATGCAGCTATTCTAACTACATCAGCCAGTCACCGCCTAGTTACAGTAGATGAAGCTATTCTAACTACATCAGCCAGTCACCGCCTAGTTACAGTAGATGAAGCTATTCTAACCACATCAGCCAGTCACCGCCTAGTTACAGTAGATGCAGCTATTCTAACTACATCAGCCAGTCACCGCCTAGTTACAGTAGATGAAGCTATTCTAACTACATCAGCCAGTCACCGCCTAGTTACAGTAGATGAAGCTATTCTAACTACATCAGCCAGTCACCGCCTAGTTACAGTAGATGCAGCTATTCTAACTACATCAGCCAGTCACCGCCTAGTTACAGTAGATGCAGCTATTCTAACTACATCAGCCAGTCACCGCCTAGTTACAGTAGATGAAGCTATTCTAACTACATCAGCCAGTCACCGCCTAGTTACAGTAGATGCAGCTATTCTAACCACATCAGCCAGTCACCGCCTAGTTACAGTAGATGCAGCTATTCTAACTACATCAGCCAGTCACCGCCTAGTTACAGTAGATGAAGCTATTCTAACTACATCAGCCAGTCACCGCCTAGTTACAGTAGATGCAGCTATTCTAACCACATCAGCCAGTCACCGCCTAGTTACAGTAGATGCAGCTATTCTAACTACATCAGCCAGTCACCGCCTAGTTACAGTAGATGAAGCTATTCTAACTACATCAGCCAGTCACCGCCTAGTTACAGTAGATGCAGCTATTCTAACTACATCAGCCAGTCACCGCCTAGTTACAGTAGATGAAGCTATTCTAACTACATCAGCCAGTCACCGCCTAGTTACAGTAGATGCAGCTATTCTAACTACATCAGCCAGTCACCGCCTAGTTACAGTAGATGAAGCTATTCTAACTACATCAGCCAGTCACCGCCTAGTTACAGTAGATGAAGCTATTCTAACTACATCAGCCAGTCACCGCCTAGTTACAGTAGATGAAGCTATTCTAACCACATCAGCCAGTCACCGCCTAGTTACAGTAGATGCAGCTATTCTAACCACATCAGCCAGTCACCGCCTAGTTACAGTAGATGAAGCTATTCTAACCACATCAGCCAGTCACCGCCTAGTTACAGTAGATGCAGCTATTCTAACTACATCAGCCAGTCACCGCCTAGTTACAGTAGATGAAGCTATTCTAACTACATCAGCCAGTCACCGCCTAGTTACAGTAGATGAAGCTATTCTAACTACATCAGCCAGTCACCGCCTAGTTACAGTAGATGAAGCTATTCTAACTACATCAGCCAGTCACCGCCTAGTTACAGTAGATGAAGCTATTCTAACCACATCAGCCAGTCACCGCCTAGTTACAGTAGATGAAGCTATTCTAACTACATCAGCCAGTCACCGCCTAGTTACAGTAGATGCAGCTATTCTAACTACATCAGCCAGTCACCGCCTAGTTACAGTAGATGCAGCTATTCTAACTACATCAGCCAGTCACCGCCTAGTTACAGTAGATGCAGCTATTCTAACTACATCAGCCAGTCACCGCCTAGTTACAGTAGATGCAGCTATTCTAACTACATCAGCCAGTCACCGCCTAGTTACAGTAGATGAAGCTATTCTAACTACATCAGCCAGTCACCGCCTAGTTACAGTAGATGCAGCTATTCTAACCACATCAGCCAGTCACCGCCTAGTTACAGTAGATGAAGCTATTCTAACTACATCAGCCAGTCACCGCCTAGTTACAGTAGATGAAGCTATTCTAACTACATCAGCCAGTCACCGCCTAGTTACAGTAGATGCAGCTATTCTAACTACATCAGCCAGTCACCGCCTAGTTACAGTAGATGAAGCTATTCTAACTACATCAGCCAGTCACCGCCTAGTTACAGTAGATGCAGCTATTCTAACTACATCAGCCAGTCACCGCCTAGTTACAGTAGATGAAGCTATTCTAACTACATCAGCCAGTCACCGCCTAGTTACAGTAGATGAAGCTATTCTAACTACATCAGCCAGTCACCGCCTAGTTACAGTAGATGAAGCTATTCTAACCACATCAGCCAGTCACCGCCTAGTTACAGTAGATGAAGCTATTCTAACTACATCAGCCAGTCACCGCCTAGTTACAGTAGATGAAGCTATTCTAACTACATCAGCCAGTCACCGCCTAGTTACAGTAGATGAAGCTATTCTAACTACATCAGCCAGTCACCGCCTAGTTACAGTAGATGAAGCTATTCTAACTACATCAGCCAGTCACCGCCTAGTTACAGTAGATGCAGCTATTCTAACTACATCAGCCAGTCACCGCCTAGGTACAGTAGATGCAGCTATTCTAACTACATCAGCCAGTCACCGCCTAGTTACAGTAGATGAAGCTATTCTAACTACATCAGCCAGTCACCGCCTAGTTACAGTAGATGCAGCTATTCTAACCACATCAGCCAGTCACCGCCTAGTTACAGTAGATGCAGCTATTCTAACTACATCAGCCAGTCACCGCCTAGTTACAGTAGATGAAGCTATTCTAACTACATCAGCCAGTCACCGCCTAGTTACAGTAGATGAAGCTATTCTAACTACATCAGCCAGTCACCGCCTAGTTACAGTAGATGAAGCTATTCTAACTACATCAGCCAGTCACCGCCTAGTTACAGTAGATGAAGCTATTCTAACTACATCAGCCAGTCACCGCCTAGTTACAGTAGATGAAGCTATTCTACCACATCAGCCAGTCACCGCCTAGTTACAGTAGATGAAGCTATTCTAACTACATCAGCCAGTCACCGCCTAGTTACAGTAGATGAAGCTATTCTAACTACATCAGCCAGTCACCGCCTAGTTACAGTAGATGAAGCTATTCTAACCACATCAGCCAGTCACCGCCTAGTTACAGTAGATGAAGCTATTCTAACTACATCAGCCAGTCACCGCCTAGTTACAGTAGATGAAGCTATTCTAACTACATCAGCCAGTCACCGCCTAGTTACAGTAGATGCAGCTATTCTAACTACATCAGCCAGTCACCGCCTAGTTACAGTAGATGAAGCTATTCTAACTACATCAGCCAGTCACCGCCTAGTTACAGTAGATGAAGCTATTCTAACTACATCAGCCAGTCACCGCCTAGTTACAGTAGATGCAGCTATTCTAACTACATCAGCCAGTCACCGCCTAGTTACAGTAGATGAAGCTATTCTAACTACATCAGCCAGTCACCGCCTAGTTACAGTAGATGCAGCTATTCTAACTACATCAGCCAGTCACCGCCTAGTTACAGTAGATGAAGCTATTCTAACTACATCAGCCAGTCACCGCCTAGTTACAGTAGATGCAGCTATTCTAACTACATCAGCCAGTCACCGCCTAGTTACAGTAGATGCAGCTATTCTAACTACATCAGCCAGTCACCGCCTAGTTACAGTAGATGCAGCTATTCTAACTACATCAGTCAGTCACCGCCTAGTTACAGTAGATGCAGCTATTCTAACTACATCAGCCAGTCACCGCCTAGGTACAGTAGATGTAGCTATTCTAACCACATCAGCCAGTCACCGCCTAGTTACAGTAGATGAAGCTATTCTAACCACATCAGCCAGTCACCGCCTAGTTACAGTAGATGAAGCTATTCTAACTACATCAGCCAGTCACCGCCTAGTTACAGTAGATGAAGCTATTCTAACCACATCAGCCAGTCACCGCCTAGTTACAGTAGATGAAGCTATTCTAACCACATCAGCCAGTCACCGCCTAGTTACAGTAGATGCAGCTATTCTAACTACATCAGCCAGTCACCGCCTAGTTACAGTAGATGCAGCTATTCTAACTACATCAGCCAGTCACCGCCTAGTTACAGTAGATGAAGCTATTCTAACTACATCAGCCAGTCACCGCCTAGGTACAGTAGATGCAGCTATTCTAACTACATCAGCCAGTCACCGCCTAGTTACAGTAGATGAAGCTATTCTAACCACATCAGCCAGTCACCGCCTAGTTACAGTAGATGAAGCTATTCTAACCACATCAGCCAGTCACCGCCTAGTTACAGTAGATGAAGCTATTCTAACTACATCAGCCAGTCACCGCCTAGTTACAGTAGATGCAGCTATTCTAACCACATCAGCCAGTCACCGCCTAGTTACAGTAGATGAAGCTATTCTAACCACATCAGCCAGTCACCGCCTAGTTACAGTAGATGCAGCTATTCTAACCACATCAGCCAGTCACCGCCTAGTTACAGTAGATGAAGCTATTCTAACTACATCAGCCAGTCACCGCCTAGTTACAGTAGATGAAGCTATTGTAACTACATCAGCCAGTCACCGCCTAGTTACAGTAGATGCAGCTATTCTAACTACATCAGCCAGTCACCGCCTAGTTACAGTAGATGAAGCTATTCTAACTACATCAGCCAGTCACCGCCTAGTTACAGTAGATGAAGCTATTCTAACTACATCAGCCAGTCACCGCCTAGTTACAGTAGATGAAGCTATTCTAACTACATCAGCCAGTCACCGCCTAGTTACAGTAGATGAAGCTATTCTAACCACATCAGCCAGTCACCGCCTAGTTACAGTAGATGCAGCTATTCTAACTACATCAGCCAGTCACCGCCTAGTTACAGTAGATGAAGCTATTCTAACTACATCAGCCAGTCACCGCCTAGTTACAGTAGATGAAGCTATTCTAACCACATCAGCCAGTCACCGCCTAGTTACAGTAGATGAAGCTATTCTAACTACATCAGCCAGTCACCGCCTAGTTACAGTAGATGCAGCTATTCTAACTACATCGGTCAGTCACCGCCTAGTTACAGTAGATGCAGCTATTCTAACTACATCAGCCAGTCACCGCCTAGTTACAGTAGATGAAGCTATTCTAACCACATCAGCCAGTCACCGCCTAGTTACAGTAGATGCAGCTATTCTAACTACATCAGTCAGTCACCGCCTAGTTACAGTAGATGCAGCTATTCTAACTACATCAGCCAGTCACCGCCTAGTTACAGTAGATGCAGCTATTCTAACTACATCAGTCAGTCACCGCCTAGTTACAGTAGATGCAGCTATTCTAACTACATCAGCCAGTCACCGCCTAGGTACAGTAGATGTAGCTATTCTAACCACATCAGCCAGTCACCGCCTAGTTACAGTAGATGAAGCTATTCTAACCACATCAGCCAGTCACCGCCTAGTTACTACATCAGCCAGTCACCGCCTAGTTACAGTAGATGAAGCTATTCTAACCACATCAGCCAGTCACCGCCTAGTTACAGTAGATGAAGCTATTCTAACCACATCAGCCAGTCACCGCCTAGTTACAGTAGATGAAGCTATTCTAACCACATCAGCCAGTCACCGCCTAGTTACAGTAGATGCAGCTATTCTAACTACATCAGCCAGTCACCGCCTAGTTACAGTAGATGCAGCTATTCTAACTACATCAGCCAGTCACCGCCTAGTTACAGTAGATGCAGCTATTCTAACTACATCAGCCAGTCACCGCCTAGTTACAGTAGATGAAGCTATTCTAACCACATCAGCCAGTCACCGCCTAGTTACAGTAGATGAAGCTATTCTAACCACATCAGCCAGTCACCGCCTAGTTACAGTAGATGAAGCTATTCTAACTACATCAGCCAGTCACCGCCTAGTTACAGTAGATGCAGCTATTCTAACCACATCAGCCAGTCACCGCCTAGTTACAGTAGATGAAGCTATTCTAACCACATCAGCCAGTCACCGCCTAGTTACAGTAGATGCAGCTATTCTAACTACATCAGCCAGTCACCGCCTAGTTACAGTAGATGCAGCTATTCTAACTACATCAGCCAGTCACCGCCTAGTTACAGTAGATGAAGCTATTCTAACTACATCAGCCAGTCACCGCCTAGTTACAGTAGATGCAGCTATTCTAACTACATCAGCCAGTCACCGCCTAGTTACAGTAGATGAAGCTATTCTAACTACATCAGCCAGTCACCGCCTAGTTACAGTAGATGAAGCTATTCTAACTACATCAGCCAGTCACCGCCTAGTTACAGTAGATGAAGCTATTCTAACTACATCAGCCAGTCACCGCCTAGTTACAGTAGATGAAGCTATTCTAACTACATCAGCCAGTCACCGCCTAGTTACAGTAGATGCAGCTATTCTAACTACATCAGCCAGTCACCGCCTAGTTACAGTAGATGAAGCTATTCTAACTACATCAGCCAGTCACCGCCTAGTTACAGTAGATGCAGCTATTCTAACTACATCAGCCAGTCACCGCCTAGTTACAGTAGATGCAGCTATTCTAACTACATCAGCCAGTCACCGCCTAGTTACAGTAGATGCAGCTATTCTAACTACATCAGCCAGTCACCGCCTAGTTACAGTAGATGCAGCTATTCTAACTACATCAGCCAGTCACCGCCTAGTTACAGTAGATGTAGCTATTCTAACCACATCAGCCAGTCACCGCCTAGTTACAGTAGATGAAGCTATTCTAACCACATCAGCCAGTCACCGCCTAGTTACAGTAGATGAAGCTATTCTAACTACATCAGCCAGTCACCGCCTAGTTACAGTAGATGAAGCTATTCTAACCACATCAGCCAGTCACCGCCTAGTTACAGTAGATGAAGCTATTCTAACCACATCAGCCAGTCACCGCCTAGTTACAGTAGATGCAGCTATTCTAACTACATCAGCCAGTCACCGCCTAGTTACAGTAGATGCAGCTATTCTAACTACATCAGCCAGTCACCGCCTAGTTACAGTAGATGAAGCTATTCTAACTACATCAGCCAGTCACCGCCTAGGTACAGTAGATGCAGCTATTCTAACTACATCAGCCAGTCACCGCCTAGTTACAGTAGATGAAGCTATTCTAACCACATCAGCCAGTCACCGCCTAGTTACAGTAGATGAAGCTATTCTAACCACATCAGCCAGTCACCGCCTAGTTACAGTAGATGAAGCTATTCTAACTACATCAGCCAGTCACCGCCTAGTTACAGTAGATGCAGCTATTCTAACTACATCAGCCAGTCACCGCCTAGTTACAGTAGATGAAGCTATTCTAACCACATCAGCCAGTCACCGCCTAGTTACAGTAGATGCAGCTATTCTAACCACATCAGCCAGTCACCGCCTAGTTACAGTAGATGAAGCTATTCTAACTACATCAGCCAGTCACCGCCTAGTTACAGTAGATGAAGCTATTCTAACTACATCAGCCAGTCACCGCCTAGTTACAGTAGATGCAGCTATTCTAACTACATCAGCCAGTCACCGCCTAGTTACAGTAGATGAAGCTATTCTAACTACATCAGCCAGTCACCGCCTAGTTACAGTAGATGAAGCTATTCTAACTACATCAGCCAGTCACCGCCTAGTTACAGTAGATGAAGCTATTCTAACTACATCAGCCAGTCACCGCCTAGTTACAGTAGATGAAGCTATTCTAACCACATCAGCCAGTCACCGCCTAGTTACAGTAGATGAAGCTATTCTAACTACATCAGCCAGTCACCGCCTAGTTACAGTAGATGAAGCTATTCTAACTACATCAGCCAGTCACCGCCTAGTTACAGTAGATGAAGCTATTCTAACCACATCAGCCAGTCACCGCCTAGTTACAGTAGATGAAGCTATTCTAACTACATCAGCCAGTCACCGCCTAGTTACAGTAGATGAAGCTATTCTAACTACATCAGCCAGTCACCGCCTAGTTACAGTAGATGCAGCTATTCTAACTACATCAGCCAGTCACCGCCTAGTTACAGTAGATGAAGCTATTCTAACTACATCAGCCAGTCACCGCCTAGTTACAGTAGATGCAGCTATTCTAACTACATCAGCCAGTCACCGCCTAGTTACAGTAGATGCAGCTATTCTAACTACATCAGCCAGTCACCGCCTAGTTACAGTAGATGCAGCTATTCTAACTACATCAGCCAGTCACCGCCTAGTTACAGTAGATGCAGCTATTCTAACTACATCAGCCAGTCACCGCCTAGGTACAGTAGATGTAGCTATTCTAACCACATCAGCCAGTCACCGCCTAGTTACAGTAGATGAAGCTATTCTAACCACATCAGCCAGTCACCGCCTAGTTACAGTAGATGAAGCTATTCTAACTACATCAGCCAGTCACCGCCTAGTTACAGTAGATGAAGCTATTCTAACCACATCAGCCAGTCACCGCCTAGTTACAGTAGATGAAGCTATTCTAACCACATCAGCCAGTCACCGCCTAGTTACAGTAGATGCAGCTATTCTAACTACATCAGCCAGTCACCGCCTAGTTACAGTAGATGCAGCTATTCTAACTACATCAGCCAGTCACCGCCTAGTTACAGTAGATGAAGCTATTCTAACTACATCAGCCAGTCACCGCCTAGTTACAGTAGATGCAGCTATTCTAACTACATCAGCCAGTCACCGCCTAGTTACAGTAGATGAAGCTATTCTAACCACATCAGCCAGTCACCGCCTAGGTACAGTAGATGAAGCTATTCTAACTACATCAGCCAGTCACCGCCTAGTTACAGTAGATGCAGCTATTCTAACCACATCAGCCAGTCACCGCCTAGTTACAGTAGATGAAGCTATTCTAACCACATCAGCCAGTCACCGCCTAGTTACAGTAGATGCAGCTATTCTAACCACATCAGCCAGTCACCGCCTAGTTACAGTAGATGAAGCTATTCTAACTACATCAGCCAGTCACCGCCTAGTTACAGTAGATGAAGCTATTCTAACTACATCAGCCAGTCACCGCCTAGTTACAGTAGATGCAGCTATTCTAACTACATCAGCCAGTCACCGCCTAGTTACAGTAGATGCAGCTATTCTAACTACATCAGCCAGTCACCGCCTAGTTACAGTAGATGAAGCTATTCTAACTACATCAGCCAGTCACCGCCTAGTTACAGTAGATGAAGCTATTCTAACTACATCAGCCAGTCACCGCCTAGTTACAGTAGATGAAGCTATTCTAACTACATCAGCCAGTCACCGCCTAGTTACAGTAGATGAAGCTATTCTACCACATCAGCCACTCACGACCTAGTTACAGTATATGAAGCTATTCTAACTACATCAGCCAGTCACCGCCTAGTTACAGTAGATGAAGCTATTCTAACCACATCAGCTAGTCACCGCCTAGTTACAGTAGATGAAGGTATTCTAACTACATCAGCCAGTCACCGCCTAGTTACAGTAGATGAAGCTATTCTAACTACATCAGCCAGTCACCGCCTAGTTACAGTAGATGCAGCTATTCTAACTACATCAGCCAGTCACCGCCTAGTTACAGTAGATGAAGCTATTCTAACTACATCAGCCAGTCACCGCCTAGTTACAGTAGATGCAGCTATTCTAACTACATCAGTCAGTCACCGCCTAGTTACAGTAGATGCAGCTATTCTAACTACATCAGCCAGTCACCGCCTAGTTACAGTAGATGCAGCTATTCTAACTACATCAGTCAGTCACCGCCTAGTTACAGTAGATGCAGCTATTCTAACTACATCAGCCAGTCACCGCCTAGGTACAGTAGATGTAGCTATTCTAACCACATCAGCCAGTCACCGCCTAGTTACAGTAGATGAAGCTATTCTAACCACATCAGCCAGTCACCGCCTAGTTACAGTAGATGAAGCTATTCTAACTACATCAGCCAGTCACCGCCTAGTTACAGTAGATGAAGCTATTCTAACCACATCAGCCAGTCACCGCCTAGTTACAGTAGATGAAGCTATTCTAACCACATCAGCCAGTCACCGCCTAGTTACAGTAGATGCAGCTATTCTAACTACATCAGCCAGTCACCGCCTAGTTACAGTAGATGCAGCTATTCTAACTACATCAGCCAGTCACCGCCTAGTTACAGTAGATGAAGCTATTCTAACTACATCAGCCAGTCACCGCCTAGTTACAGTAGATGAAGCTCTTCTAACTACATCAGCCAGTCACCGCCTAGTTACAGTAGATGAAGCTATTCTAACCACATCAGCCAGTCACCGCCTAGTTACAGTAGATGAAGCTATTCTAACCACATCAGCCAGTCACCGCCTAGGTACAGTAGATGAAGCTATTCTAACTACATCAGCCAGTCACCGCCTAGTTACAGTAGATGCAGCTATTCTAACCACATCAGCCAGTCACCGCCTAGTTACAGTAGATGAAGCTATTCTAACCACATCAGCCAGTCACCGCCTAGTTACAGTAGATGAAGCTATTCTAACTACATCAGCCAGTCACCGCCTAGTTACAGTAGATGAAGCTATTCTAACCACATCAGCCAGTCACCGCCTAGTTACAGTAGATGAAGCTATTCTAACCACATCAGCCAGTCACCGCCTAGTTACAGTAGATGCAGCTATTCTAACTACATCAGCCAGTCACCGCCTAGTTACAGTAGATGCAGCTATTCTAACTACATCAGCCAGTCACCGCCTAGTTACAGTAGATGAAGCTATTCTAACTACATCAGCCAGTCACCGCCTAGTTACAGTAGATGAAGCTATTCTAACCACATCAGCCAGTCACCGCCTAGTTACAGTAGATGAAGCTATTCTAACTACATCAGCCAGTCACCGCCTAGTTACAGTAGATGAAGCTATTCTAACTACATCAGCCAGTCACCGCCTAGTTACAGTAGATGCAGCTATTCTAACTACATCAGCCAGTCACCGCCTAGTTACAGTAGATGAAGCTATTCTAACTACATCAGCCAGTCACCGCCTAGTTACAGTAGATGCAGCTATTCTAACTACATCAGCCAGTCACCGCCTAGTTACAGTAGATGCAGCTATTCTAACTACATCAGCCAGTCACCGCCTAGTTACAGTAGATGCAGCTATTCTAACTACATCAGCCAGTCACCGCCTAGTTACAGTAGATGCAGCTATTCTAACTACATCAGCCAGTCACCGCCTAGGTACAGTAGATGTAGCTATTCTAACCACATCAGCCAGTCACCGCCTAGTTACAGTAGATGAAGCTATTCTAACCACATCAGCCAGTCACCGCCTAGTTACAGTAGATGAAGCTATTCGAACTACATCAGCCAGTCACCGCCTAGTTACAGTAGATGAAGCTATTCTAACCACATCAGCCAGTCACCGCCTAGTTACAGTAGATGAAGCTATTCTAACCACATCAGCCAGTCACCGCCTAGTTACAGTAGATGCAGCTATTCTAACTACATCAGCCAGTCACCGCCTAGTTACAGTAGATGCAGCTATTCTAACTACATCAGCCAGTCACCGCCTAGTTACAGTAGATGAAGCTATTCTAACTACATCAGCCAGTCACCGCCTAGGTACAGTAGATGCAGCTATTCTAACTACATCAGCCAGTCACCGCCTAGGTACAGTAGATGAAGCTATTCTAACCACATCAGCCAGTCACCGCCTAGTTACAGTAGATGAAGCTATTCTAACTACATCAGCCAGTCACCGCCTAGTTACAGTAGATGCAGCTATTCTAACCACATCAGCCAGTCACCGCCTAGTTACAGTAGATGAAGCTATTCTAACCACATCAGTCAGTCACCGCCTAGTTACAGTAGATGCAGCTATTCTAACTACATCAGCCAGTCACCGCCTAGTTACAGTAGATGAAGCTATTCTAACTACATCAGCCAGTCACCGCCTAGTTACAGTAGATGAAGCTATTCTAACTACATCAGCCAGTCACCGCCTAGT
>CM067373.1:142187493-142207338 GCA_034401795.1 Chaetoderma sp. LZ-2023a | reverse complement strand
CAGTCACCGCCTAGTTACAGTATATGCAGCCATTCTGACTACATCAGCCAGTCACCGCCTAGTTACAGTAGATGCAGCTATTCTAACTACATCAGCCAGTCACCGCCTAGTTACAGTAGATGAAGCTATTCTAACTACATCAGCCAGTCACAGCCTAGGTACAGTAGATGAAGCTCTTCTAACTACATCAGCCAGTCACCGCCTAGGTACAGTAGATGAAGCTATTCTAACCACATCAGCCAGTCACCGCCTAGGTACAGTAGATGAAGCTATTCTAACTACATCAGCCAGTCACCGCCTAGTTACAGTAGATGCAGCTATTCTAACCACATCAGCCAGTCACCGCATAGTTACAGTAGATGAAGCTATTCTAACCACATCAGTCAGTCACCGCCTAGTTACAGTAGATGCAGCTATTCTAACCACATCAGCCAGTCACCGCCTAGTTACAGTAGATGAAGCTATTCTAACTACATCAGCCAGTCACCGCCTAGTTACAGTAGATGAAGCTATTGTAACTACATCAGCCAGTCACCGCCTAGTTACAGTAGATGCAGCTATTCTAACTACATCAGCCAGTCACCTCCCAGTTACAGTAGATGGAGCTATTCTAACTACATCAGCCAGTCACCGCCTAGTTACAGTAGATGAAGCTATTCTAACTACATCAGCCACTCACCACCTAGTTACAGTAGATGAAGCTATTCTAACTACATCAGCCAGTCACCGCCTAGTTACAGTAGATGAAGCTATTCTAACTACATCAGCCAGTCACCGCCTAGTTACAGTAGATGAAGCTATTCTACCACATCAGCCACTCACGACCTAGTTACAGTAGATGAAGCTATTCTAACTACATCAGCCAGTCACCGCCTAGTTACAGTAGATGAAGCTATTCTAACCACATCAGCCAGTCACCGCCTAGTTACAGTAGATGAAGCTATTCTAACTACATCAGCCAGTCACTGCCTAGTTACAGTGGATGAAGCTATTCTAACTACATCGGTCAGTCACCGCCTAGTTACAGTAGATGCAGCTATTCTAACTAGATCAGTCAGTCACCGCCTAGTTACAGTAGATGAAGCTATTCTAACGACATCAGCCAGTCACCGCCTAGTTACAGTAGATGCAGCTATTCTAACTACATCAGTCAGTCACCGCCTAGTTACAGTAGATGCAGCTATTCTAACTACATCAGCCAGTCACCGCCTAGTTACAGTAGATGCAGCTATTCTAACTACATCAGTCAGTCACCGCCTAGTTACAGTAGATGCAGCTATTCTAACTACATCAGCCAGTCACCGCCTAGGTACAGTAGATGTAGCTATTCTAACCACATCAGCCAGTCACCGCCTAGTTACAGTAGATGAAGCTATTCTAACCACATCAGCCAGTCACCGCCTAGTTACAGTAGATGAAGCTATTCTAACTACATCAGCCAGTCACCGCCTAGTTACAGTAGATGAAGCTATTCTAACCACATCAGCCAGTCACCGCCTAGTTACAGTAGATGAAGCTATTCTAACCACATCAGCCAGTCACCGCCTAGTTACAGTATATGCAGCCATTCTGACTACATCAGCCAGTCACCGCCTAGTTACAGTAGATGCAGCTATTCTAACTACATCAGCCAGTCACCGCCTAGTTACAGTAGATGAAGCTATTCTAAGTACATCAGCCAGTCACAGCCTAGGTACAGTAGATGAAGCTCTTCTAACTACATCAGCCAGTCACCGCCTAGGTACAGTAGATGAAGCTATTCTAACCACATCAGCCAGTCACCGCCTAGGTACAGTAGATGAAGCTATTCTAAGCACATCAGCCAGTCACCGCCTAGGTACAGTAGATGAAGCTATTCTAACTACATCAGCCAGTCACGGCCTAGTTACAGTAGATGCAGCTATTCTAACCACATCAGCCAGTCACCGCCTAGTTACAGTAGATGAAGCTATTCTAACCACATCAGTCAGTAACCGCCTAGTTACAGTAGATGAAGCTATTCTAAATCCATCAGCCAGTCACCGCCTAGGTACAGTAGATGAAGCTATTCTAACCACATCAGCCAGTCACCGCCTAGTTACAGTAGATGAAGCTATTCTAAGCACATCAGCCAGTCACCGCCTAGTTACAGTAGATGCAGCTATTCTAACTACATCAGCCAGTCACCGCCTAGTTACAGTAGATGAAGCTATTCTAACTACATCAGCCAGTCACCGCCTAGTTACAGTAGATGCAGCTATTCTAACTACATCAGCCAGTCACCGCCTAGTTACAGTAGATGAAGCTATTCTAACTACATCAGCCAGTCACCGCCTAGTTACAGTAGATGAAGCTATTCTAACCACATCAGCCAGTCACCGCCTAGTTACAGTAGATGCAGCTATTCTAACTACATCAGCCAGTCACCGCCTAGTTACAGTAGATGCAGCTATTCTAACTACATCAGCCAGTCACCGCCTAGTTACAGTAGATGCAGCTATTCTAACTACATCAGCCAGTCACCGCCTAGGTACAGTAGATGTAGCTATTCTAACCACATCAGCCAGTCACCGCCTAGTTACAGTAGATGAAGCTATTCTAACCACATCAGCCAGTCACCGCCTAGTTACAGTAGATGAAGCTATTCGAACTACATCAGCCAGTCACTGCCTAGTTACAGTAGATGAGGCTATTCTAACCACATCAGCCAGTCACCGCCTAGTTACAGTAGATGAAGCTATTCTAACCACATCGGCCAGTCACCGCCTAGTTACAGTATATGCAGCCATTCTGACTACATCAGCCAGTCACCGCCTAGTTACAGTAGATGCAGCTATTCTAACTACATCAGCCAGTCACCGCCTAGTTACAGTAGATGAAGCTATTCTAACTACATCGCCAGTCACAGCCTAGGTACAGTAGATGAAGCTCTTCTAACTACATCAGCCAGTCACCGCCTAGGTGCAGTAGATGAAGCTATTCTAACCACATCAGCCAGTCACCGCCTAGGTACAGTAGATGAAGCTATTCTAACCACATCAGCCAGTCACCGCCTAGGTACAGTAGATGAAGCTATTCTAACTACATCAGCCAGTCACCGCCTAGTTACAGTAGATGCAGCTATTCTAACCACATCAGCCAGTCACCGCCTAGTTACAGTAGATGAAGCTATTCTAACCACATCAGCCAGTCACCGCCTAGTTACAGTAGATGAAGCTATTCTAACTCCATCAGCCAGTCACCGCCTAGTTACAGTAGATGAAGCTATTCTACCCACATCAGCCAGTCACCGCCTAGTTACAGTAGATGAAGCTATTCTAACTACATCAGCCAGTCACCGCCTAGTTACAGTAGATGCAGCTATTCTAACCACATCAGCCAGTCACCACTTAGTTACAGTAGATGAAGCTATTCTAACTACATCAGCCAGTCACCGCCTAGTTACAGTAGATGCAGCTATTCTAACTACATCAGCCAGTCACCGCCTAGTTACAGTAGATGCACCTATTCTAACTACATCAGTCAGTCACCGCCTAGTTACAGTAGATGAAGCTATTCTAACCACATCAGCCAGTCACCGCCTAGTTACAGTAGATGCAGCTATTCTAACTACATCAGCCAATCACCGCCTAGTTACAGTGGATGCAGCTATTCTAACTACATCAGTCAGTCACCGCCTAGTTACAGTAGATGAAGCTATTCGAACTACATCAGCCAGTCACCGCCTAGTTACAGTAGATGAAGCTATTCTAACTACATCAGCCAGTCACCGCCTAGTTACAGTAGATGTAGCTATTCTAACTACATCAGTCAGTCACCGCCTAGTTACAGTAGATGAAGCTATTCGAACTACATCAGCCAGTCACCGCCTAGTTACAGTAGATGAAGCTATTCTAACCACATCAGCCAGTCACCGCCTAGTTACAGTAGATGCAGCTATTCTAACTACATCAGTCAGTAGTCGACTAGTTACAGTAGATGAAGCTATTCTAACTACATCAGCCAGTCACCGCCTAGGTACAGTAGATGAAGCTATTCTAACCACATCAGCCAGTCACCGCCTAGTTACAGTAGATGAAGCTATTCTAACTACATCAGCCAGTCACCGCCTAGTTACAGTAGATGAAGCTATTCTAACTACATCAGCCAGTCACCGCCTAGTTACAGTAGATGAAGCTATTCTAACCACATCAGCCAGTCACCGCCTAGTTACAGTAGATGCAGCTATTCTAACTACATCAGCCAGTCACCGCCTAGTTACAGTAGATGCAGCTATTCTAACTACATCAGCCAGTCACCGCCTAGTTACAGTAGATGCACCTATTCTAAATACATCAGCCAGTCACCGCCTAGTTACAGTAGATGAAGCTATTCTAACTACATCAGCCAGTCACCGCCTAGTTACAGTAGATGAAGCTATTCTAACTACATCAGCCAGTCACCGCCTAGTTACAGTAGATGCAGCTATTCTAACTACATCAGCCAGTCACCGCCTAGTTACAGTAGATGCAGCTATTCTAACTACATCAGTCAGTCACCGCCTAGTTACAGTAGATGCAGCTATTCTAACTACATCAGCCAGTCACCGCCTAGGTACAGTAGATGTAGCTATTCTAACCACATCAGCCAGTCACCGCCTAGTTACAGTAGATGAAGCTATTCTAACCACATCAGCCAGTCACCGCCTAGTTACAGTAGATGAAGCTATTCTAACTACATCAGCCAGTCACTGCCTAGTTACAGTAGATGAAGCTATTCTAACCACATCAGCCAGTCACCGCCTAGTTACAGTAGATGAAGCTATTCTAACCACATCAGCCAGTCACCGCCTAGTTACAGTAGATGCAGCTATTCTAACTACATCAGCCAGTCACCGCCTAGTTACAGTAGATGCAGCTATTCTAACTACATCAGCCAGTCACCGCCTAGTTACAGTAGATGAAGCTATTCTAACTACATCAGCCAGTCACAGCCTAGGTACAGTAGATGAAGCTCTTCTAACTACATCAGCCAGTCACCGCCTAGTTACAGTAGATGAAGCTATTCTAACCACATCAGCCAGTCACCGCCTAGTTACAGTAGATGAAGCTATTCTAACCACATCAGCCAGTCACCGCCTAGGTACAGTAGATGAAGCTATTCTAACTACATCAGCCAGTCACCGCCTAGTTACAGTAGATGCAGCTATTCTAACCACATCAGCCAGTCACCGCCTAGTTACAGTAGATGAAGCTATTCTAACCACATCAGCCAGTCACCGCCTAGTTACAGTAGATGAAGCTATTCTAACTCCATCAGCCAGTCACCGCCTAGTTACAGTAGATGAAGCTATTCTAACTACATCAGCCAGTCACCGCCTAGTTACAGTAGATGAAGCTATTCTAACTACATCAGTCGGTCACCGCCTAGTTACAGTAGATGCAGCTATTCTAACCACATCAGCCAGTCACCACTTAGTTACAGTAGATGAAGCTATTCTAACTACATCAGCCAGTCACCGCCTAGTTACAGTAGATGCAGCTATTCTAACTACATCAGCCAGTCACCGCCTAGTTACAGTAGATGCACCTATTCTAACTACATCAGCCAGTCACCGCCTAGTTACAGTAGATGAAGCTATTCTAACCACATCAGCCAGTCACCGCCTAGTTACAGTAGATGCAGCTATTCTAACTACATCAGCCAGTCACCGCCTAGTTACAGTAGATGCAGCTATTCTAACTACATCAGCCAGTCACCGCCTAGTTACAGTAGATGCAGCTATTCTAACTACATCAGCCAGTCACCGCCTAGTTACAGTAGATGAAGCTATTCTAACTACATCAGCCAGTCACCGCCTAGTTACAGTAGATGCACCTATTCTAACTACATCAGCCAGTCACCGCCTAGTTACAGTAGATGCAGCTATTCTAACTACATCAGCCAGTCACCGCCTAGTTACAGTAGATGCAGCTATTCTAACTACATCAGCCAGTCACCGCCTAGTTACAGTATATGAAGCTATTCTAACTACATCAGCCAGTCACCGCCTAGTTACAGTAGATGAAGCTATTCTAACTACATCAGCCAGTCACCGCCTAGTTACAGTAGATGCAGCTATTCTAACCACATCAGCCAGTCACCGCCTAGTTACAGTAGATGAAGCTATTCTAACTACATCAGCCAGTCACCGCCTAGTTACAGTAGATGAAGCTATTCTAACTACATCAGCCAGTCACCGCCTAGTTACAGTAGATGCAGCTATTCTAACTACATCAGCCAGTCACCGCCTAGTTACAGTAGATGAAGCTATTCTAACCACATCAGCCAGTCACCGCCTAGTTACAGTAGATGCAGCTATTCTAACTACATCAGTCAGTCACCGCCTAGTTACAGTAGATGAAGCTATTCGAACTACATCAGCCAGTCACCGCCTAGTTACAGTAGATGAAGCTATTCTAACCACATCAGCCAGTCACCGCCTAGTTACAGTAGATGCAGCTATTCTAACTACATCAGTCAGTCACCGCCTAGTTACAGTAGATGAAGCTATTCTAACCACATCAGCCAGTCACCGCCTCGTTACAGTAGATGAAGCTATTCTAACTACATCAGCCAGTCACCGTCTAGTTACAGTAGATGAAGCTATTCTAACTACATCATCCAGTCACCGCCTAGTTACAGTAGATGAAGCTATTCTAACTACATCAGCCAGTCACCGCCTAGTTACAGTAGCTGAAGCTATTCTAAATACATCAGCCAGTCACCGCCTAGTTACAGTAGATGAAGCTATTCTAACTACATCAGCCAGTCACCGCCTAGTTACAGTAAATGAAGCTATTCTAACTACATCAGCCAGTCACAGCCTAGGTACAGTAGATGAAGCTCTTCTAACTACATCAGCCAGTCACCGCCTAGGTACAGTAGATGAAGCTATTCTAACCACATCAGCCAGTCACCGCCTAGGTACAGTAGATGAAGCTATTCTAACCACATCAGCCAGTCACCGCCTAGGTACAGTAGATGAAGCTATTCTAACTACATCAGCCAGTCACCGCCTAGTTACAGTAGATGCAGCTATTCTAACCACATCAGCCAGTCACCGCCTAGTTACAGTAGATGAAGCTATTCTAACCACATCAGTCAGTCACCGCCTAGTTACAGTAGATGAAGCTATTCTAACTCCATCAGCCAGTCACCGCCTAGTTACAGTAGATGAAGCTATTCTAACCACATCAGCCAGTCACCGCCTAGTTACAGTAGATGAAGCTATTCTAACTACATCAGTCGGTCACCGCCTAGTTACAGTAGATGCAGCTATTCTAACCACATCAGCCAGTCACCGCTTAGTTACAGTAGATGAAGCTATTCTAACTACATCAGCCAGTCACCGCCTAGTTACAGTAGATGCAGCTATTCTAACTACATCAGCCAGTCACCGCCTAGTTACAGTAGATGCACCTATTCTAACTACATCAGTCAGTCACCGCCTAGTTACAGTAGATGAAGCTATTCTAACCACATCAGCCAGTCACCGCCTAGTTACAGTAGATGCAGCTATTCTAACTACATCAGCCAGTCACCGCCTAGTTACAGTAGATGCAGCTATTCTAACTACATCAGCCAGTCACCGCCTAGTTACAGTAGATGCAGCTATTCTAACTACATCAGCCAGTCACCGCCTAGTTACAGTAGATGAAGCTATTCTAACTACATCAGCCAGTCACCGCCTAGTTACAGTAGATGAAGCTATTCTAACTACATCAGTCGGTCACCACCTAGTTACAGTAGATGCAGCTATTCTAACCACATCAGCCAGTCAGCGCTTAGTTACAGTAGATGAAGCTATTCTAACCACATCAGCCAGTCACCGCCTAGGTACAGTAGATGAAGCTATTCTAACCACATCAGCCAGTCACCGCCTAGGTACAGTAGATGAAGCTATTCTAACTACATCAGCCAGTCACCGCCTAGTTACAGTAGATGCAGCTATTCTAACCACATCAGCCAGTCACCGCCTAGTTACAGTAGATGAAGCTATTCTAACCACATCAGCCAGTCACCGCCTAGTTACAGTAGATGAAGCTATTCTAACTCCATCAGCCAGTCACCGCCTAGTTACAGTAGATGAAGCTATTCTAACCACATCAGCCAGTCACCGCCTAGTTACAGTAGATGAAGCTATTCTAACTACATCAGTCGGTCACCGCCTAGTTACAGTAGATGCAGCTATTCTAACCACATCAGCCAGTCACTGCTTAGTTACAGTAGATGAAGCTATTCTAACTACATCAGCCAGTCACCGCCTAGTTACAGTAGATGCACCTATTCTAACTACATCAGCCAGTCACCGCCTAGTTACAGTAGATGCACCTATTCTAACTACATCAGTCAGTCACCGCCTAGTTACAGTAGATGAAGCTATTCTAACCACATCAGCCAGTCACCGCCTAGTTACAGTAGATGCAGCTATTCTAACTACATCAGCCAGTCACCGCCTAGTTACAGTAGATGCAGCTATTCTAACTACATCAGCCAGTCACCGCCTAGTTACAGTAGATGCAGCTATTCTAACTACATCAGCCAGTCACCGCCTAGTTACAGTAGATGAAGCTATTCTAACTACATCAGCCAGTCACCGCCTAGTTACAGTAGATGAAGCTATTCTAACTACATCAGCCAGTCACCGCCTAGTTACAGTAGATGCAGCTATTCTAACTACATCAGCCAGTCACCGCCTAGTTACAGTAGATGAAGCTATTCTAACCACATCAGCCAGTCACCGCCTAGTTACAGTAGATGCAGCTATTCTAACTACATCAGTCAATCACCGCCTAGTTACAGTAGATGAAGCTATTCTAACCACATCAGCCAGTCACCGCCTAGTTACAGTAGATGAAGCTATTCTAACTACATCAGCCAGTCACCACCTAGTTACAGTAGATGAAGCTATTCTAACCACATCAGCCAGTCACCGCCTAGTTACAGTAGATGCAGCTATTCTAACTACATCAGTCAGTCACCGCCTAGTTACAGTAGATGAGGCTATTCTAACCACATCAGCCAGTCACCGCCTAGTTACAGTAGATGAAGCTATTCTAACTACATCAGCCAGTCACCGCCTAGTTACAGTAGATGAAGCTATTCTAACTACATCAGCCAGTCACCGCCTAGTTACAGTAGCTGAAGCTATTCTAACCACATCAGTCAGTCACCGCCTAGTTACAGTAGATGCAGCTATTCTAACCACATCAGCCAGTCACCGCTTAGTTACAGTAGATGAAGCTATTCTAACTACATCAGCCAGTCACCGCCTAGTTACAGTAGATGCAGCTATTCTAACCACATCAGCCAGTCACCGCTTAGTTACAGTAGATGAAGCTATTCTAACTACATCAGCCAGTCACCGCCTAGTTACAGTAGATGAAGCTATTCTAACTACATCAGCCAGTCACCGCCTAGTTACAGTAGATGCAGCTATTCTAACTACATCAGCCAGTCACCGCCTAGTTACAGTAGATGCACCTATTCTAACTACATCAGTCAGTCACCGCCTAGTTACAGTAGATGAAGCTATTCTAACCACATCAGCCAGTCACCGCCTAGTTACAGTAGATGCAGCTATTCTAACTACATCAGCCAGTCACCGCCTAGTTACAGTGGATGCAGCTATTCTAACTACATCAGTCAGTCACCGCCTAGTTACAGTAGATGAAGCTATTCGAACTACATCAGCCAGTCACCGCCTAGTTACAGTAGATGAAGCTATTCTAACTACATCAGCCAGTCACCGCCTAGTTACAGTAGATGTAGCTATTCTAACTACATCAGTCAGTCACCGCCTAGTTACAGTAGATGAAGCTATTCGAACTACATCAGCCAGTCACCGCCTAGTTACAGTAGATGAAGCTATTCTAACCACATCAGCCAGTCACCGCCTAGTTACAGTAGATGAAGCTATTCTAACCACATCAGCCAGTCACCGCCTAGTTACAGTAGATGAAGCTATTCTAACTACATCAGTCAGTCACCGCCTAGGTACAGTAGATGAAGCTATTCTAACCACATCAGCCAGTCACCGTCTAGTTACAGTAGATGAAGCTATTCTAACTACATCATCCAGTCACCGCCTAGTTACAGTAGATGAAGCTATTCTAACTACATCAGCCAGTCACGCCTAGTTACAGTAGCTGAAGCTATTCTAACCACATCAGCCAGTCACCGCCTAGTTACAGTAGATGAAGCTATTCTAACTACATCAGCCAGTCACCGCCTAGTTACAGTAGATGAAGCTATTCTAACTATGCCCCGCCCTTTAATAGCTAAGCTAAGCACACGTTTGACCTCTGTTGGAATCGATTTGATGTTTTGAAACCTTAATATCCAGAATATAAATTTCAAGGTGAACAATACAAGTAAGCAGTTGAATATTTTTTAAATAATCAACATAATAGTGATTAAATTTACATTAAAAATTGAAAAAAACCACGAATTCCTACACTTCATACACTTTCGTGACAGACTTCGATTTTCGAAATGGAGATGTGTCATTTTGATTGCGACATCAGCTGACGCGTAATCGATTTGATTATGACATCAGATACTTGAGTCACAGACCAGATCCCTCTATTTGCAAGTGGTAATCAACTTCTGCATCCGATCTCGATTCCATGTACGTGATTTTAAGAATTTCTGCATATTTAATTGTAACAAGTTGTCATCAAGCGACAAAAAAATTAATTATTTCATTTAAAAATCAATTAAAGTCGTTTGCCTACTTAAGCTACAAATAATTGAAACATTTGAATCGATACAAATTTGATGCCATGCGCACAAATACTTACGAAAAAATAGCTGTCCGAATCATTTCAATGCAAGTGTATAACTGGTACTGATAGGTTATGTGAAAGAGTGGGAAAAGTTACGGATAATCACGGAGGCCTAAAATGCCATATATTTAAAAGAAAAAGAATATAGTGTGTATAAATGGAAAATAATGATAGAAATATTTCGAATATTTCCTTTTTTGTCAGTAAGTCCGCATTAGCGATCGCATAGCGAGTGCATATGTCCTTTGTACAATAGCAACCAAACGTGAATTTGTAAAAGTGTCCAATTATTTGCGCTTAACTGTTTAACGACTAAATTTGATAAAAAATTAAAATATTTGTTTTTTAATGTCCATTTGCAGACCAAGAGAAGACTATTTTTGATTATCGAGCCAGTCATTCCAGTGGTAAATTTTCAAAAATAGTCTTCTCTTGGCCTGCAAATGGACCTTTCTCAAAACCATTCGGAATGAAAGGGCTAAACGTAGGCCTAGGTAAGTATTATTTTAATTGGCCTTATAATTAGGATCCGATATGATGCAATGCTTCGGGCGGGTGCGAGAGAGGGGGTGGTGGTGGGTGATGGTGGGTGTGGGAGTGAGAGGGTGTGTGCGTGCATGTGTGTGCGTGCGTGCCTGCGTGCGTGCGTGCGTGTGGGTGGGTGGTGAGTGGGTGGGTGGGTGTGCGTTTGTGCGAAGAACTACGAAAAGAAATGACTACGTCGTTAGATACGCTAACTACTCCATTATCGGCATTATAATCATCGCTACCCATTTATTACTCCAGTTTCAGTTTTCAGTTTTCTTTATTTCACTCAGGCGGTTATTAAACGGAATATGATGGTACAAAAATCGACAAACATGTGACGGTAGAGATCTGTATACATGAGAGTACTGCAATTATTATTATTATTATTATTATTATTATTATTATTATTATTATTATTATATTATTATTATTATTATTATTATTATTATTATTATTATTATTATTATTATTATCATCGTTATCATCATTATTATTATTATTATTATTATTACTATTACTATTATTATTATTATTATTATTATTATTATTATTATTATTAATATTAATATTATTTTTTTTTGTAGTTACGATGATGATGATGATGATGATGATGATGATGATGATGATGATGTTGATGCCGCCGCTTAAGGAGTAGCAGTAGCAGTAGCAATAGCAGCAGCAGTAGCAGAAGCAATAGCAATAGCTGCAGCAGTAGATGTAGCAGTAGCAGTTGTTGTTGTTGTTGTTGTTGTTGTTGTTGTTGGGTTTTTTTTGTTGTTGTCGTTGATAACAAATTTATTGTTGTTGTTGTTGTTGTTGTTGTTGTTGTTCTTGTTGATGATGATGATGTTGTTGTTGTTGTTGTTGTTGAATGTCTACCTATTATTTTGAGATCAATTTGACTGGAAGTTGTAGCTGGGTTAGGCACTATCGATTTTCAATCAAATTAATCTCAAAATAATCAGCCAGTTCTTTTTATTTAGTTACCTTATCGGTAACACACGATTTCTTGAAATTAAATTAACGTTTGTTTAAGCGTCTTGCCGCATTAACCCTTGCAACTTACAGTGTCTCAATTGCACGACAACTAGACAAGAAAGCTGTTGGATAATTTAAAACTAATTATACTGGAACCTGTTGCTGCCCTAGGAAGACAGCTATAGCTAGCAGTCAAATTAGTTTCAAAATATTTAACAGACTCTTCCATACATCATAAGCAATTTTTCGTTTGTGGTCTTCCTTTAATGGCTAAATTTGGTCAAGAAAATGGGAATGTTTACTTATTTAATGTTCATTTGCATGTTAAAAGAAGACTATTTTTTAAATTTTACCACTGGAATGACTGGCTCGGTTACCGAGCCAGTCATTCCAGTGGACAATTAAAAAACCAGTCTTCTCTTGGTCCGAAAATGTACATTTCTCAAAACCTCTACAGAGACCGGCTTTGACCGTCCTCGGCATGGAAAGGTTAAAGAGCTGTACATACTTGCCTATCAACAACATGTAATATAATTATGTGTAGCTGTCAATGTTTGAATAGTTAAGAAACCCGTGAACCCGTACGTATTATAAGCTTTAGAAACTAGACAGAATGATCGGGCTCCTAGTTACTCTTGTCAAACGGACGTTGTTATTAAAATAAATGTTAGAGTTATATTTGGCGAGGTTCCATATCGGACGTCAATCAGCTTGCTACGAGTCTCGGCAATTTGGGAAGAATAAGTATATCAATTTTAAATCACTATAAAGAATTTGGCACATGTGCCGTAGTCATTCTCACGCAGTGAAAGGAACATTTCTTATCCTCTTTTTACCCTTTCACCGTTGAGGTTCCAGCGTCTCAATTTCAAGATAGTTATAAAAGAAGGTTGTTGAAATCTTTTGAAACTAATTTGACTTGAACCTGTTGTTGGTGAAATTAGAATGTGGAAGAAACAGATATAACATGGAATCTAGAAGCATTAAAGCATCCATTTCTAGCTATGAGTCGCCATTTCTAGCTCCTCCTTTTTCTAACAAATATCCGCCCACGTCTAGCTAAGCTGCTTCCACTTCTAGCTAAGCTGCTTCCACTTCTAGCTAAGCTGCGTCCACTTCTAGCTAAGTTGCGTCCACTTCTATCTAAGCTGCGTCCACTTCTATCTAAGCTGCGTCCACTTCTAGCTAAGCTGCGTCCACTTCTAGCTAAGTTGCGTCCACTTCTAGCTAAGCTGCGTCCACTTCTAGCTAAGCTGCGTCCACGTCTAGCTAAGCTGCGTCCACTTCTAGCTAAGCTGCGTCCACTTCTAGCTAAGCTGCGTCCACTTCTAGCTAAGCTGCGTCCACTTCTATCTAAGCTGCGTCCACTTCTAGCTAAGCTGCGTCCACTCCTAGCTAAGCTGCGTCCACTTCTAGCTAAGCTGCGTCTAATTCTAGCTAAGATGCGTCCACTTCTAGCTAAGCTGCGTCCACGTCTATCTAAGCTGCGTCCACTACCAGCTAAGCTGCGCCCACTTCTAGCTAAGCTGCGTCCACTCCTAGCTAAGCTGCGTCAACTCCTAGCTAAGCTGCGTCCACTTCTATCTAAGCTGCGTCTACTTCTAGCTAAGATGCGTCCACTTCTAGTAAGGCTCAGCCCACCGTCTACGTGTGATGGAATCAATGTATATACTATTTTAATCCTTCCCAGAATCCCAATTTCAAGATAACTGTACATGTAAAGTTTTGGCGATTTTGAAACTAATTTGACTGGGTGCTGTAGTATGTCAAACTGCTTTCAAAATCGTCAATATAATTCCTGTTTATCTATTAATTATATGACGTCATAATCAAGTAAGTGATGTGTAGGATGACGTCATAATCAATGACGTCGTGAATGATGTAGTTAGATTCGTCACGAACGCTTAATTGATGACGGATTAAGTTGTTGTACGAATTCTATTCTTACCTTTTAATAAACATGCTGTTGAATATTTTTGAAAGTAATTTGACTAGGCGCTGGTGCTGTGCTGGTGCTGCCATACGCAGCAACAGCGCCCAGTCAAATTAGTTTTCAAAATACTCAACAGCTTACCTGTATAGTTTTCTGGAAATTGATAGTCAGGGTGGTCAGGGATTGATCAATCCTAGCACGGGCAAAGTGTGGGTGGAGCTAAGATAGAGACGGGAAGAACATAGCTAAAACTAGATTCATCCATTTAATACCATTCATTATATTTAACTTAAATTATTATTACATAACTTACTGTTCATATCTGTAGAAGTCTAACGATGTATGGGGTCTTCTCCGGTCAAAACTGGTCATCTTTGTATCCTTTTCTGATAGTTATCCCGTACTAAGAAGTTAAAGACAGCCCTAACTACATAATAACCGACGCTTGTGTAATGCTTATCTATTATACATTTACTTCTGAATTATGAAACATGCTTAATGCTTTTTAAATTGATTCAAATGAGAACCAGTCAAATTGTTTTCAAAGTATTAATCAACAAAAGATTAAAACACAGTTGGTGTAGATTGTAATAAATATAACATTAGGCCTACTGTACAGCGTTTTGATATTATCTAGAAAATCTCTCGTAATAGATGCCCTTTTACGCCTGAATTACCAGCACTCCTAATTCCGTTCAATATTGTATGACAAGTAGCGATTATCTAACCCTTTAACGGCTAAATTTAGTCAAGAATAAAAAATCTTTACTTATTCAATGTCCATTTCCAAGCCTAGAGAATATTATTTTTGAAAATTTACCACTGGAATGACTGGCTCGCTTATCGAGCCAGTCATTCCAGTGGTAAATTGTCAAAAATAGTATTCTTCTGTCATGTGAATGGATATTCCCCAAGACCAATGTAGAGTCTTGTTTCAACAGCCTTCTCCGTTAGAGGGTGTGACGCGTTTTGTTGAAAGCTGTTTGCTCACTGAAGGCTTTTAACAACGCATCGTTTTAATGAAATCCAATCTACCGTCTGCCGATTTTGTTTTAAATATGACATAACCCGTTGACAACGAACTGCCCAAAACAAAACAAATCCATTTAAAATACAAAAAGTAGTCTATAGCATATTTCTAAGATAATTTGACTGGAATCTGTTGCTGCCAATGACAGCAAAAGCTTCCTGCCAGATTAGTTTAAAAATAACCAACAGTTTAACTGCACAGTTACCTTGAAAATGAGATACTGAAAACAAGACAGCTATACAAGAAAGCGGTTACATATTTTGAAACGAATTTAACTGTGACCTGGTTGCAACAGCTTCCAGTCAAATTTGTTTCAACATATTAACTAGATTATTCCTAACATTGTAAAGAATTTGCCGATTCTGTTCCGTAAGAGTTAACGGCTTACCGGATTATCGTCGTTCTCACTCACACGTATAAGGAACTGCCTACTATAAGATAAAGAAGTGTACACTTCAAAATATCTATAGCCTAATGCTATTACATTTACCAAATAAGAATGATAAGAATTGTTTAGTGAACAAAAATTGGCAAATATTAAACTTCAACAAAAATACCTTACCACCCGCCACCCCCCCTCCAAACCACTCGATCTCGGCATGAGACCAGCGAGTGCAGGCTAGTTGCCAACTGTGACGTCATGGGTGAATTTATTCTTTTAAAGTGATATGTACACATTTAATTGGCAATCGTTGCAACAGAAGACCACCCGCCCCTCACCTAGCAGCACTGAATTGACTGGGGCCAGCCTAATTACGCAGGTCTTTAGCACGTTTACACATGCTGCGTGTTATTAACCATTTAATACCTAAATCTGGTTAGGAATATCAAGATATGGATGAATCCAGGTAGACAGTCAAATACGTGACGTCATAATGAATTACGTCACATTTATGTTGACGTCAGAATCAATTACGTAAAAAATGGCATGCTTAAGTCCGTCATAAACGCTCAGTAGTCCGTCAAGTTGTACGAATTGTATATTTTTACAATTTATTAAACATTTTGTTGAATATTTTGATACTAATTTCACAGGGCGCTGTTGCTGCCTTAGCCAGCAACAGCACCCAGTCAAATTAGTTTCAAAATAATCAACAGCTTACCTGCATAGTATTCCGGAAATTGAGATTCAGCGATTCACAGTTCGATAGGGCAAAGCGCGGAGCTTAGCTAAGAGTGGGATAAAACTGGATTCGATGTGAGAAAATTGTCGTCTCTTGGCTTGCAAATTGACACACCTCAAAGGCACTTCAAAGGCCAGTTTTCTCCGGCTTCATCGGGAAAGGTTAACCCGTATTAATCCGGTAGGATTCGAGTTTTCGTTGCGAGTCGCAAATAGCATAAGTCTGTCTGTCTGTTAGTCTGTCTGTTTAAATCCTTGACATTTCTGACAAATCCGCCTATTCAACTATGGTTTCAGTTTCAGTTTTCAGTTTCTGTATTCTCTCAGTGTGAGGTGTACAATTCAGATTCAGATTTATATTAATTACCCGCAGGCCGTTTTACACCGCATATGAGTGACATATAATATAACATTTATGGCGGTAGTAAATATTTATCTATATAAATAGTAGTAGCCTAGTAGTAGTAGCAGCAGCAGGGATAGCAGCAGTAGCAGCAGCAAAAATAGTAGTAGTAGTAGTAGTAGTAGTAGTAGTAGTAGTAGTAGTAGTAGTAGTAGCAGTAGCAGTAGCAGTAGTAGTAGTAGTAGCAGCAGCAGGGATAGCAGCAGTAGCAGCAGCAAAAATAGTAGTAGTAGTAGTAGTAGTAGTAGTAGTAGTAGTAGTAGCAGTAGCAGTAGTAGTAGTAGTAGTAGTAGTAGTAGTAGTAGTAGTAGTAGTAGTAGTAGTAGTAGCAGTAGCAGTAGCAGTAGTAGTAGTAGTAGCAGCAGCAGGGATAGCAGCAGTAGCAGCAGCAAAAATAGTAGTAGTAGTAGTAGTAGTAGTAGTAGTAGCAGTAGCAGTAGCAGTAGTAGTAGTAGTAGTAGTAGTAGTAGTGGTAGTGGTAGTAGTAGTAGTAGTAGTAGTAGTAGTAGTAGTAGTAGTAGTAGTAGTAGTAGTAGTAGTAGTAGCTTAGCTAGAAATGGGCAGGACATAGTTAAAACTGGATACATCCATTGTCTAACAGTATCTCTCCTGCAAAACAGTAACTCTCAACTACGACTGCTACAGTGACTGACCTTTAACACGACCTCTGACCTATATTGCTCCGCAATGGTTATCAGATGATCGTGGTGATGAAATTGGAAATGACCATATGCAGCCACAATCTGCAGCCAGTAACTAGCCGCGCCTAACCCGCATGTGTCAACAGCGCCTCAAAGCGCTCAAAATACTACTTGATATTAAACATTTGGATGGTTAATATTTTTTAAGATATTTTAATTTTAGAAGACTATTTTACTAAATTTACCCCTGAATATTTTTAGCGGCTTGACCATTAAAGGAGGGGTAGTGGTAAAGAGAAAAGATTATTTTTGAAAATTTAACACTAGAATGACTGGCTCGGTTACCGAGCCAGTAATTCTAGTGGTAAATCTTCAAAAGGGTTAAACTGATACAAGAGGGGTTGAATGTGAATAAACCAGACGACGAAGGGGGTGGGGATGTGGGGGGGGGGGGGGTGTGTGTGTGACAAATATGTATCTGTAGGCAATATCTATCTATCTAAGGGTGTCGGTTCGTGGTTACGAGGGTGGATGTGGTTGGGTAGTGGTGGGAGTGCCTGGACGACGTGAATACTTCCTAACAATTAGAGTTATGGCTTGCAGACTTTCGATGTATTGGCATCTAGTGAATGTATTGGATCCTATGGGAAATACATATGTGGCTCATTTAATTATTGCGCAATGACCTATAATGTGTCAACAATGGACTCTTCCGGTTTTAGCTATGCCCCGCCCATCTCTAGCTAAGATCCGCCCCACCTAGCTCGTGTTAGGATCGATCGATCTCTGAACACTCTGCCTTTCAGAATTTAATTGGTACAATGGATATTATACTAATACCAGAAGCGTGGAGCTCTGATTTATTCGACTACAATATAAATGATTTTACTTATTTTATTTTAAACAGGAGGAGACATAGAAGGGCGAGACGTGATTCAGGTGGTTTGCTTGTGTACGCAAGAGAGTGTGTATCAGGTGGTTTGCTTGTGTACGCAAGAGAGTGCGTATCAGGTGGTATAACTTTAGAAAAGACTGAGGGAGATGACATAATTTGGTTAAAATTGAAAGGAAGTTTGTTTGGGTTCAATGATGATTTATATCTTAAGCGGGCGACAGACTAGGCGTATTTCTACGCTCTACGCTGCGAATTCGTACGCTGGCAAATCGCTGATATAATCACTCCAAATCATTCGCTGGCGATCCAGTGGACACCCTAGACGTATTTACCAGCGATTCTTGACAGCGGATTTTGACCTCGTGGATAAAACAAAATGGCGCTGACTCGAAAGGTATTACGAGCTGCAGCTTTTTATTTACTTCTAAAACGGCGACTTCGACGAAATCAAAGATTGACAACTCGTGCACTATGGTCTAAGTCGTGGATTTTGCGTCGACAATCACACGGAGTCTATGCGAACTTGGTTCAGGAGTTAGAAACTGAGGATACAGGCATGTACAAAGCTTACATGAGAATGAGCCCTGAGAGCTTCAAGGGAATTCTTGGGATGGTAGCACCTGTAATTGCAAAACACAACACAGAGATGCGACCGGCAATACGCCCTGGACAGAGGTTATCAATAACCCTGCGATTTCTAGCAACAGGTAAGCAAATATATAGTTATTTATTGAACTTTCTCCAACACATCAACTACAGGAAATTTTGCATAGTCGATGCTAGTGTTAACTGCTAACTTATCATTAACACAAAGCCATGTGGTATCACTGCTCGTATGAAATCTGTCTAAATGTTGCCTAAATTAAACGCACGCACGCACTCATGCACACGCATACATGCACACACGCACGCACTCTCGACATGACTCTAATAACCGCTGTACTTTCTGTTCTGCCTCTCAGGTGAATCCTTTCAAAGCCTAAGCTTTTCCTTTCGAGTGGGAAGATGAACAGTCTCAGAAATTGTGAAGGAAACATGCAAGGCGTTATATGAATCAATGCAAGGCGAATATTTAAAGGTGAGCTGGAAGATTAGTGATGTAGCGCATCACAAAGAATGCCCTCGCATTCCACAGAACACCGCCTTGTAATTAACCTTGAAGTTGGGTTAACTAACTAGGTTACACTTGTCCGCCTTTGACGCGGCAAGTACAATATATTCATGTACCAAGATCTGTTCACTCCGGACAACAGTTTTCTCAGTGAATGCTGAAAAGTAGGTCATACTGGCCAAAATTTGATACATGGCACACCTTTAAACCATAATACATCCCTATAATTGATTACTTACTAACTGATCAACTTTTGACAATATGGTCCGAACAAAAAATCGAAGAAAATCCTTTGTTCATCATAAATATCTTATTTATCATAATCAATTAAATGAGTAGGGCACGCTATAATTGCGACTTAGCCATCTTTATACATATAAAAAAGAAGTGATTGACTAGTTATTAGTTAAGTAGAA
>CM067373.1:142129993-142182493 GCA_034401795.1 Chaetoderma sp. LZ-2023a | reverse complement strand
TGTGGCTCAGAATCCTACAGAATCAGTGAATACATCGATTACCATCTACAGCCAATAGCAAATAGACACCCCAGCTTCTTGAAAAACACAGAAGACTTCTTATCCCAGGTCTCTGAGACCTGGATACCTCCAAATTCATTCCTGGTCACGCTTGACATCGATGCTATGTATACAAACATTGACATCGAGAAGGGTATAGATTCTATCCGTAAAGCATTCGTGAACTACTCAGACACCAACAGGCCAGACAGAGAAGTAATAGCTCTATTAGAGCTGAGTCTGAAAGGCAATGATTTTGAATTCGATGGCGAAATTTACCAACAAATTTGCGGCTGCGCGATGGGCAAGCGCTTTAGCCCATGTTTTGCCAATATTTACGTAGCAGAGTGGGAGGAGGAAGCGTTAGAAAAGTGTCCAAAACAGCCCCTCATTTATCGCAGGTACCTTGATGACATTTTCATGATTTGGCAACACACAAAGGAAGAGTTTGATGAATTTTTCGAAATTCTGAACAATCACGATCCGAATATCAAATTAAAAGCAACCATTGACGCGATGTCTGTAGATTTCCTGGGTGTAACTGTATATAAAGGTCTAAAGTATGAAACAACTGGCTACTTAGACTAGAAAGTGTATTTCAAACCATCCGATTCGCATCAGCTACTGCACAAAAAATCTTTCCATCCACCGCATACTTTTAAAGGAATAGTAAAATCACAAATAATCCGTTTTCACAGGAATTCGAGTGATAGGAAAAACTTTGAAGAAGCGTGCTCTACCCTATTCAAAGCCCTCAAACCACGAGGTTACTCCTCACGATTCCTGCGCAAAATCAAATCTGAAACATTAGACGGCTTGGAAACCATTCCAGATAATGCCTCAAATCGTCGGCCTACCAAAATTTCTCACAATCTTCCTATTATAGGTGTAGGCGAATCTCGCAAATGCGGAAAGAAAAGGTGCAAGTTAGATGAATTTCTCCCAAACCAGAATACTTTCACGAGCCTTCAGAACAAAAGCAAGTTCCAACTTCAGTCTAATCTAGATTGTGACTCTGAAAATGTTATTTATCTAATTTCATGCAAATTGTGCCAAAAACAGTATGTCGGCGAAACCAAACGTCCATTAAGATGGCGGGCAACTCGATGCCTCTCAGATATTAGGCTAGAGGAAGACACACATGTTTCCGAACATTTTAATCTTCCTGACCATTTAGTCCTTCGTGACTTTGAAATTATGCCGATTGAACAGCCACCCCTTTCAGATACGGCAGAAGAAACTGATAAACAAAGAAAACTTCGAGAATCGTTTTGGATTAAAGAACTCGAAACACAGTGGCCAAGGGGAATAAACTCGGACCCAGGCTTATCTGATCAACGTGACAAAATTCCATTCATTCTGACCTATAATCGGAAAAACGTTGAAATTTCCAAAATCTTGAAAGATGAGTATCAAAACCTACGGGAGAAACTGAAACAACCCTTTAACAAGCGTCCAGTAATTGCGTTTAAGAAAAATCCGAATCTACGTGACATCTTGGTAAAAGCAAAACTCAAATAGCTATCCATAATATCCATCTCAATCATTCAACATTAACCCTTGCATGAGGGTCAGCCAAAAACGGTCAATTTAGTGATCTTGGGCAATGTCCATTTGCCGGCGGGGATTGGAGTATTTTTGAAAATTTACCGCTGTAATGACTGGCTCGGGAACCGAGACAGTCGTTCCAGTGGTATATTCTCGGGAATGACCTTGTCTGTGCCTGCAAATGTACATTAAATAAGTAAGCGCATATTTGGATTTTACTGAACACATTTAACCAGTAAATGGTTAACATTAATGCCATATGGCTTTCCTCAAACAAAATGACAAATCTCAGGCAGTAAGATAAACCAAAATATCTTGAATTTTTGAATTCATTTTTTGTAGTGCGTTGACAATATTGACTACTACTACTACTACTTTTTTTCTTTTTTTTTGGGTGGCACGATCAACGGATCGTGTGGAAAACCTTTAATATCCAAAAGTATATAAAAGGTTGACAAAACTATACAATACACTAACACTGAACAGACGTCAAAGTAAAAACAACTTAAAAAAATTCGCCAGTCTTACCATCATAAATAATATCATTCAAAATATATGCGCAATAAAAATATATACTGCCTTAATACAATACACGCGATACATACATTATTACGACCAGTTTCTGAACAGGCCCGGGTAATTGATTTTGTAGCCGACAAAACGCGAGTATTTAAACGCAAACGTTTTGTCAGCAGTACAGCGAACAATAGCAAATATCGCCTCTGCAAATTAATCTTTCTCTTTACTTGGCGAGAACTTCTCTGAAAATGCCCATGATCGCTTGCGGCCTGAGTAAACAATAACAAACACCGCTGCTATTTTGAAAAAATGATCTGTGTTTACATAGAGATACTGATTCCAATATTACCCGGGGTCGTTTGCAATTCAAACAATACAATGATCTTAATTTAATACTGGCCATTAAAAACATCCGAAACGACTGGAAGCAGCAGTCAGATAAGGCAGCAACCGCCTCCAATCAAGGGATGGCCGTATTTAAGCGTTAATATATATACATTAAAAATCTATTCTTAAAAATGTTACACAAAATGATACAGATGGAATTTAAAACATTACAACATTACATTATTTCCATACTCGGCAAAGTAAGGAAATTTTTAATCATCATGGTGACGCTTTAAAACCATTCTATGGCGAAGTAGACCAAAACCCTGTCTCTTCAGTGGTATTGAGGAATGTTAATTTCGATTTGGAGGCCAAGAGAAGACCATTTTTGAAAACTTACCAGTTGAATGACTGCATCGACAACCGAGCCAGCCACTCCAGTGCTAAATTTCCAAAATATTCTTCTCTCGGCCGGCAAATGGTCGCTCAATCAGCAAATATTTTGACATTCCTTAACAAATGCTGCCATTAAAGGGCTAATAGTCAGATTTTCTTTTTCAACTAATATTAATTTAAACTCCTCTCGTACTTCAATACAGGATCTGTGGTGTTCATAAATTAAAAATTATCCAGTTCATAGGTGATAATTCTACTAAGTTGGTTACACACCATGTATATTTAAACCTTTCAATCTTCCCTTTCTTCATCAACCGAAAAAGTTCTCCTTGGAGGAAAATTAGCATACTGGCGCGAAAAATCGCTTTCAGTGAAACTAAGCTGTTCATGTTATCATGGCCCAGTACCTTAGCACATCTATATTTCCAAATTGTCCAAACCGCCATTGTAACAAGACAAATTAGAACATCTTGCAGGCTGTTTGTAAGATGCATTTGTACATGTTTAAAATCTCTAAATAAAATAATATTAGCTGTCAATTTCATGTGACTGATCCCGAAATCCTTTAAAACTGTCTCTATGTGATTCCAGAACTCAAGAATGACTGAGCATTTACGGAATAAGTGCTCGATTGTTTCCTCCTGCGATTCGCAAAGAGGGCATCGATTACTGGTTGTGACGTGACATTTTTGTAATAGATGACCAACCCAAAGTCTGCGATCGAGAAGTCGCCAAGCTACATCCTTTGCTTTATATGGTATAGAGGGCAGGTGAAAATATTTTCCAGACAGTTTTCCATTCAAAGGGTTTATAACATGTGTCATTCCAAACAGCAACAGCTTTTGGTGTTTTAGCGTGTTATTGTATCAAAAATGTATACCAGTCATGGGAACTCATATGACATTTGAATACATTTTTATCGTAAAGCAAGATGGGTGGAGCTATTTCCTGTTTGCTAGTGGAATTTTGTAATTTAAACCAATCCGGAGGAACTGCCTTCCTAATATGAATTAATAATCTCTGAGCGTCGATGGTTCTCACCTTACATTTCTCTGATAGGGTCTGCCTGGAAACCCACGCTCGGGAATCAAGCGTAATCACATCTGCTAAGTGCTGGATCCCATTAGTTGCTAATGATGGGAAATAAAGAGCTCTATTGGACAGGGTAATGTTATCATTTCCCCAAAATTATTGGTTTAAAGCATCTCCCCATGTCAATGGCGATTGAGTGGTTTTAGAAAACATACTTAATGCCTTGCGTAAGTCCTGATATATCCCAGGAATCCTCCGAATATTTGGGGGTGGCGTATATAAAAAAAAGATACTTGCAACTGGAAATGGCCCTATGTAACTTTGGAGTAATTTGCGTGAAACGGTTGTCCAAGGCGAATCTTCATAAAGTAATTCATAAAGAAATTCCAGTTTTAAAGACGCACATTTTGTTGGTATGTGAACTAAATCTAACCCGCCATTTTGTTTTTTGTTCACACACACAGCCTGTGATACAAGGTTAGTTTTATCTTTCCATAAATATGCCAGAATTAGTTGACTAATTTCAGTTTCTACATATTTGGGCATATGTACAACTGAGGCTGTATACCACAGCCCGGACATTGCCAAATTATTAATGACAAAGGTTCTTCCAAAAATTGACAAATGACGCCGCCTCCAACCTGCTAGAATATGTTTCACTTTAGTAAGGCGATATGTCCAGTTCATTGAGGGATCCATTTTCCTATTGAAGTAAATTCCCAACACTTTAATATTATTGTCTGACCACCTTATTCCCATGACGTCATCATTTCGGGAATTCCACTCACCAAGAAACAAACCAACTGATTTATCCTTATTTATTTTTAGGCCAGATGCTTTCTTAAATTCAACCAGTCTCCTTTCTAGGCGACTAAAATCATAATTATCTCCTATGAATACTGTGGTATCATCAGAATATTGTGAAACCTTCAAGGGTCTTACAATACCTGGTATGACAATTCCTTTGAATGTTTTATCTTCACGTATTGTTGCCCCAAATGACTCCATGGCAAGCACAAATAACAAGGGTGACAATGATCATCCCTGTCGAACGCCACGCTTCAAAATTACACGGTCAGTTAAATGATTATTGACCAAATATCGACAACTTATATTAGTATACAATATCTTGACCCATTTGATAAAATTTTCCCCAAAGCCAATACAACGTAAAGACTTAAAAAGAAAATCCCACTCTAGACGATCAAATGCCTTTTCATTATCAAGGCTAATGATTGCTGCTGGTATTTTGTCTTTCTCCACTAAATTAATTAAATCCCGTATAAGAAAGACGTTTGTTAAAATGCTTCTGCCTGGAATAGCACAGGTCTGATCAGTGTCAATCACTTCCTCCAAAACCCTGCTTAGTTTTAGTGATAGAGCTCTTAAAATTATTTTATAATCCACACACAGCAGAGACATTGGTCGGTAATTTCTCAAATCTTCCCTTTCACCTTTCTTATAAAGCATTCGAACGTATGCCTGAGACATGGAAGGTGGAAGGTTGCCAATTTCCAAATTTCATGTACGCCCTGCAGTAATGATGGCCCTAGTATACTCCAACATGTGCTATAAAATTCTGCTGTCAGGCCATCACATCCAGGAGTTTTGCCTGCTTTCATACCATGTAAGGATTCAGTTAAATCTTGTAATGTTAAACATTGATCACACATTAAACGGCATGAATCCGGCAACGTTTTCTTGATGTTACCTAAAGCATTTGCAGCTGCTGCAGCATCACATCCTTCAGATGAATAGAGACATTGATAAAAATGATGAACAGCTCTTGTTATATCAGCTGTTGAATCAAGATTTACACCATCATTTGATTTTACACGTCTAATAATCTGTCCTATGCCCCTATCTTTTTCCAAACTGCAGAAAAACTTTGTGGGTTTTTCACCCTCAGCCTGCATCTGATCTCGTGACCGAATTTTTGCACCTTCATACATATACTTATCTAACTCATTTATTTTGTTCTTTGTTTGAATTAAAAGGTAGCTATAGCCTTCTTCTCCATTATTTACTTTATTGGAGGTTCGTAATAAAAGTTTATCCAACGCTTTCCTGTGCCTTCGTCTATCTCGTGCTAATTTATTAGCATACTGCCGTGAAATGTGAGCCAGATTATTTTTACCCTCCTCCCATCATTGAATCAAATTTTCATATGAGTCCTTTTTCCCGAGCCAATAATGCCAAAAGTGTTGGATAAGCTGATAATATTTAGCATCGTGAAGGAGTGAGTTATTAAATTTCCAATATCCATTCCCTTGCTTAATCCAGTCAGCATTATCTAAGGTAATACACAGCATATTGTGATCCGAGAATGCTACAGGTACAGTTTTTGTCTGAGTTAGTTTACCTTTAAACGACTCCTGCAAATAAATCCTGTCTATTCTTGATGCAACATGCCCATCACGTGGATACCAAGTGAATGGTTTTCCATCAGGATTCAACAGCCGATAACTGTCGAATAAGCATTCTCGATCACATAGCTGGTTCAACTCCTTGTGAGATGTGTCAGCATAAATAGCTGAAGACCGTCTATCTTTATTTGCATCTAAAATACAGTTAAAATCTCCTCCTAGTACACAATTTTCCGTCCCTTCATGTATAATTGTCGATAATTCTTTTAGAAAAGCATGCCGAGGACCATGTAAAGTTGGTGCATAAATACACATAATATTTAAAACTGAATCAGAAATATTTACTGATATTTTCACCCAACGCCCATTTGTATCAGTTGATGATGATACGACATTAGCATATTTAAGGCACCTAGGGAGAATAAGAATAGCAACTGTTTAAATGAATTATATACTTCAGGATTGTGAATTTTAGGTTCCTGAAGTAATGCTATGTCTGTCTTTTGCTTTTCAAGTTCTTCCAACAAAGACCTTTGCTTTAATTCTGTATTCAAACCCCTACCATTTAAGGTGCTAATAATCATAATGAGTAGGGTAATATACAACACCGCTACAATGGCAAATCTAATTGGATCTTGTTTTTTTACTGCCATTATTTCGTTTTTTATCCCATTTACCCAGCTTACTGTTAAAATCATGATTATTCAGCTGAACAATTTCCAAATATCCATACTTGGAAGCATCAGAATCACACCGTAATATGTTATATAGGGCACGAGCGTTTCACCATCATCTGAACGATACATGACCATTTCATTGGTCGTATGTGAAGTGACTGAGTATTCTGACTCAGCCAATGACATATTGTCATCCTCAATATCCTCTTCCTCCACCTCACTCTCAGATCCAGAATCAATTTGACGGTTAATTCCTCCAACGCCATTATTAATAGGGGTATCAATAGCATCCATCGTTGAAATACCTCCACCTATTGCGCCTTTCTCAGAGCTGTGGTTAATGCTACTTATGCCCGAGATTTGACTTAAAGGAAATGGGGGGGGGGGGGGAAATCTTCGTCTTCCGTCAATTGTGACCTAAATTGTTTTTGCCCACATCCCAAACTCTCTGACTGAGTAAACTCAATGTCACTCAGATTCTCGCCATCAACTGGTTGACTTTCGCTAGCATCAACTGGAGTTAAACCAATCCCTTCTTCTAAAATTTCTATTTCATCATTAGGCTCAGTTCTTGCTACCGCTGCACACGACGTTAATGGCAAATGCACATCAGCCACAACTGGAATTGGCGCTGTAACTGGTGGTGAAATGTCCTTATCCCGTATCAGCACAGAGGGCTTTTCAACTGATCCACCGCTTTGAGGTTGCTTTGGTGCAGTGGAATTGGCCATCTTATTAGGGCATCGCCATTTAAAATGCTCAGTAGAACCGCATATAAGGCACTTGTTTTTCTGTGGACAATCTCCTGCTAGATGGGTAGTACTTGAACAAATGCGGCATTCCTTAACTTGTCCCCTGTACCATAAGGGAAGGATGAAAATTCCATCAATGGACAATTTATTAGGTAACGGTGTATCCACTTTATCGAAATAAACTAGCCTAACTCCAGTCTCTAGCGTCATGTCAAATCGATACGTCTCTCTCTCCACCTTCAGAATCTTCCCATACGGGCTGAGCTCAGATGTTAGGCGCTCATTAGGGATCTCCAAAGGCGCTTTAATCTTGACCACCAGTTTATCGCTATCAATTCGTCAACTCCACAAACCTCTTCCCTTAACAGTCAAATCATTTGCTAATAGCTTCTCCTTTGCCTGTTCATTGGCCAAAGTGATGTTCCATATATTACGAGTAATATTAATAAGGCCCTTTAACACCATAGGTCCAGCGCCGACGATATCTTTTAAGCCATGATAAACGTCTATGGCTGATACGTCCCACCCTCTTGTGGTTATTTTCAAACTTAACGTCCGTTTATATTTAACTGACATTTCTAATGACGTTATAACAGCAGCGCGCCAGACCACCTTTAAAACCGCGCGTTTGCATGTAGGTCAAGCTAACACAGGTGAACGAAAAGCCGCCTATACAAACAGGCCAGGCTAATGCAGTTCTCAAAGGCAACCAACATAAAAGGCGCTTTTAACGGCGTGAGAGGAGGCGGACAAGCGCAACTAAAGGAGGAGGCGGACAACCGCAACTAAAGGAGGACAAACAGCTGGACAAACAAGGCCGAAACAGCAGCGACAGCCAACAATGGCTAGCGCTTTAAAACAAGCGAGCAACAAGCTTGAAATACTTCGCTGCAAAATACGACCTTCAACATCAAAATCTCCCCAAATAAATACAACAAAATCAACGTATATACACTTATAAAGAACCAAGACAAAAATAAAGCATATAGGCGTAGTAGAATGCGTCTTAAATCGACGTTAATAGCAGAGCCAAATAAGTACGACTTCAATGACTACTACTACTACTACTACTGCTGCTGTTACTGCTACTACTGCTACTGTTACTACTACTACTACTACTACTACTACTACTACTACTACTACTACTACTACTACTACTACTGCTACTTCTGCTGCTGCTGCTATTACTACTACTACTACTACTACTACTACTACTACTACTACTACTACTACTACTACTGCTACTGCTGCTGCTGCTGCTATTACTACTACTACTACTACTACTACTACTACTACTACTACTACTACTGCTACTGCTACTGCTGCTACTGCTACTACTACTACTACCCCCACTACTACTACTACTACTACTACTACTACTACTACTACTACTACTACTACTACTACTACTACTACTACTACTATTACTACTCCTCCTGCTACTGCTGCTGCTGCTACTGCTGCTGCTGCTACTGCTACTGCTACTACCGCTACCGCTACCGCTACCGCTACCGCTACTACTACTACTACTACTACTACTACTGCTACTTCTTTTTTTCTTTTTTTTTGGTAACACGATCAATGGATCGTGTGGAAATCCATAATACCCAAAAATAAACTGACTGAAAGAACATTAAACATAGAATAAATCAAAGAGAACAAACGATTATATCAGTCATGTGTATAAATAAACAATAAATATACGGTGGTCAAACGATTAATTTAAAAATTCCAAGCAGCTAAATATGGCCCTTTAAAAATTCCAAGTAACTAGCTCAACAACATTCCATTACATTTATAAAAGCTCACGCGAGCATAGGCTGTGAAACAACCACAGCGCTCGGACGTATTTAACACACACAGTCAATCGGGAACAAATTAATCAATAATCAACGCCCCGCAGGATAATCTATAAAAAGTAAACACTAAGATATTACACCGAGCTCAGTGAAGTGACAATGTAACCTACATAGTTGAAGAGGGTTGAAACTTAACAAACGATTTCAAACAATACAATTTACCTTGAAAATGAGATTCCATAATTATCCCGGGACAAACACAATTATATGTATACATGCTAAGTATTTCCAATCTATTATTAGGAAGCAGTACATTGAATGTTAAATTTATTTTAGTCGAAAGCAATTAACTTTTGGATTCGGATTCTAAAATTACCCCGGAACAAACATTATTAATACAAAATGTTGGATTGTTTATTAACATTGAAAAAACCCAAAATGAGTTAACCTGTTCAAACGACCACCTAAATTTAGGGACAAGGTTTAACCCTTTCAGAGCAAACACTCGCAATTTTCATCTCAAACTGATTAGCAGAGTTTTAGAGTGCATGCGCGTGTTGGAGCTGTTGCTGCGTGAAGTAAATGCTGCTGTTTCACATAGTAACAGTCAGCGCACATGCATGCACACGCACGCACACTCTAAAACCACAAATTTTGCATGTGCTTTAAAATAATAATTAAAAAATATATAGTTAGCTTTTAAATATAGAAAACATCAAAACAAAGTAGTTTGAAACAAAATCACAGCTCCAAGCGCACAAATACATGTATATTATTTAATAAATCACTCCAGAGGCCAATTACGGTGGATAATAAAAAATCAAATTTGTCGAAACAATGGAAATCAAATCACCAGAGCACCAAATAACTTCAAAAGAATGAAGTCTATTTTTAGTCACTGCATCATGAAATTCACATTTACGGCAATACGAGAACAAGGCACGAAAAGCGCACTTCAATTTTTCAAAACTGCTGGAGTTAAACCCTGTATATGAGTCACTAACTATCGTACAACGATGCTTCCAAATTGCCCAGACCGCCACACTCAAACAAAATAACAAGATCTTCTTTGCATTATTAGTCAGATTATAAGCGTCTAATTCATGAAATAGAATTGCATCTTGGATTATGTTGATATCAACTGTAACAATTTTCCTAAATATCTGTTCAATGTACATCCAAAATTGGGAGACGGGCAAACACTCTGTAAACAAATGGATAATGGTTTCCTCAGTGTCTGTACAAAATAGACAGTGGTCATTATTTGCTATGCCAACTTTCTTGAGGAGGGGGCCCACCCATAGTTTTCTATGAAGCAATCGCCAGACAACATCCCTTGCTCGATTAGGTATGTGTGGTGAATGGATATTTTTCCAAACCACATCCCAACTCTGGGGAGAATGTTCAGTCCTTTCCCATGCCGTGACAGCCTTTGGAATAGTAATATTCTGCAGCATTAAAATATTATACCACCCCTTATTCCTTAACGTATATGAAAAACGTCCATCAGTACTTTCCAGGATTAACTTGGAGCAAGCATCATTCACAGATCCATTAGGGAGAAGAAACCATTCCATTGGAATTGCTTACTGTAACCGTTTTAGAAGGCGCTGCACGTCAATTGGGCGTAAAGATGTTACTCGTGATATGTCATATAGTGATTTCCATTTTCGAGTTTTCACATCCACAATATCACACAAATTTTGAATACCATGCTTAGCAAAAGAAGTGTAATAAAAAACTCTGCCTTCATATAGAATATGATCATTCCCCCATAGGTACTGGCTGGCGGCATGCTCCCAGCAAAGAGGTGGATCTTCTTTGCGAACAAACTTAGCTAAAGCAGCTTTAATGTCCAAAAATATCGATGGAATCCGTGTGTAATTCGGTGGAGGTTTAGAAGACCAGAAAAGGATTTAGCTGAAAATAGCTCAATAAACCTTTCTATAAGGCATCTAGACACATTTGCCCACTGACTATCTGAATGAAGTAAATCATCTAATAATTTCAGCCTTAACGAGACGCATTTAATTCTTAGGTCTGGAATGGAAAGCCCACCATCAAGCTTATTATTAGTACAGACACGTTGTGAGACAAGGTGTGTTTTACCCTCCCACAAATAATCAAATATCATCTTGGTAATTTCCTTTTCAACATGTTTGGGCATATTAACAACTGCAGCAATGTACCAAAGTTGTGACAATATCAAATTATTGATCACTATTGCCCGGCCAAAAATAGTCAGACGTCGATGTTTCCATTGAATAATTTTCTTGCTCATTTTAGAAAGCAAGTTTGTCCAATTAATGGAATCATGGTGTGTTCGACCGAAATGAATGCCTAAGATCTGTATTTTGTCAGTGGACCAATTGATGCTTAATGGCTGATCATTTCGATCATGAACCCAAAAACAAACCTACTGATTTTTCTTTGTTAATTTTGAGCCCTGACGCTTTTTGGAAATTCTCCAAAATAAGATGTAAACGATTAAAATCACTATTTTGGCCAACAAAAATAGTCGTATCATCGGAATATTGTGATAATTTCACTTGTGTCATAAGACCACGAATACACAGTCCATGATAATGTATATCTTCTCTTATTGTCGCTCCCAAGGTTTCCATACAAATTACAAATAAAAGTGCTGACAGTGAGCAACCTTGTCGAACCCCTCGTTCTAAGACAACTGGCTGGCTTATAAAATTGTTCACAAGGATTCTACTAGTAATGCCATTGTACAATATTCGGATCCATTTAATAAAATTGGGCCCAAAGCCGAATCGATTTAATGACATCAACAAAAACTTCCACTCCAAACGATCGAAAGCCTTTTCATTATCTAATGCCACAATGGCACCTGGAATGTTATCCTTTTCAACTAACTGAATCAGATCTCCAATGAGCGCAGTGTTGGTTAATATTGATCTACCAGGTATTGAACATGTCTGAGCAGGATTAATAACGTCGCCCAGCACCTGACCTAGTTTTAGTGAAAGAGCTCTAGAAATAATCTTGTAATCAACTCCAAGGAGAGAAATTGGCCTATAATTCCGTATATCACTCCGGTCACCCTTTTTAAATAGCAGACGTACATGTGTTTGAGACATTGTCAAAGGAAGTTTTCCCTGATGGAAAATTCCTTTAACAATCTCACAGAATTTCGGACCAATGAGATGCCAGAAAGTAACGTAGAACTCAACAGGCAGGCCATCTCCCCCTGGCGATTTTCCATTCTTCATTGTTTTAAGCGATTTAGTCAGGTCTTCTAAGGTTAAATATTCATCACAAATATCAGCCAACGGAGGAGTCAATGTTTCCTTAATATTAGCAAGTAATTCAGCTGCCAACTCTACATCAATTTCTTCAGACTTATATAATTGTTCATAAAATGTCTGAACAGTTTCTAGTAGATCTTTATTTGAATTAACAATTTGCCCATTTATTTCAAGGCCCCTAATTATCTGTTCCACACCTCTAGACTTTTCTAGGCCACAAAAATATTTTGTTGGCTTTTCACCTTCAGAATAAAATTGGGCTCTTGATCTGACTTTTGCGCCTTCTGCTCTGTAGATTTCTATTTGTGATAATTTTAACCTGGTCTCCTCCAAAACCTCAGTCAAGTGAATATCGCCGTTTGAAACTTTGCGAAAAATTAAGGTTTGTAGACGAATCAACCTTCTCTCCTCTTTGCGCATTTTCCTTGCCTTTTGAATAGAATATTGCCTTGATATATTAGCAAACCCTAGTTTAACATCTTCCCACCAAAAAATCAAACTTTCAAATTCTGATATATTGCGGAGTTTAAAACGCCAGAAACTTTCAATACATCGATGGTACTCAAAATCATTCAGCAAGGAAATATTAAGTTTCCAAAAGCCTGGACCACGTGTAACCCATTCTGCATTATCTAACACAGTGGAAACCAGGCAATGATCAGAAAAAGGTACAGGATATATGCCAGTATCCGAAATTAACCCTTTTAGCTCTCTCTGTACATAAATCCTGTCTAACCGAGAAGCTGTCTGACCATTTGGTGTTACCCTTGTGTATTCACAACATTCAGGGTTTAAAACTCTATAACTATCCAAAAGGTGCTCACTGTCACATATTTCCTGTAAACGCCGATGAGACGTATCAGCGTATATTGATAGCGAACGCCTATCCTTCTCTGGATTTAAAACACAATTAAAATCTCCACCAATAATAATATTTTCTGATCTATCATGAATTACTGGGTGAAGAGCTGAATAAAATGTACCTCGTTGAGAATGGGATGCAGGGGCATAAATAGACATCAAATTTAGTTTTCAATTTAAACCACAGCAATTAAGTGAGCAAATTATCATTATGATTACGAATCTATGCATAGTACCCATAATATCTAGTTTGGTTTTGTCTTCTTACTGTTTTTATCCCGCTTAGCCCATTTGCCAATCTTCATAGTAAACTCTGAATTTGTAAGATCAGTAATGGTCAGATGTTGATACCGTGAAATGTCTGAATCACTCCGCAAATGCCTAGCGAACACCTAAGCGTGTAATGCATGGAACTAAAATCTCGCCCTTCTCTGAGCGATACAGTACCATTTCATCGGGCTGCTGAGATTCCTGCGTTTGGATCGACGTGTCAGACTCTGCAATAGAGATAGAGTCGTCTATATCGTCATCCTCCCTGTCCTCCGACCCAGAGCTCAAGTCTTCTATCACTCTTTTAACCCCACCAGCAATAGTATCCTGTACAATTGCCTGTCTAGAATGTATTAATAACACACCAGACTCTGTTAGTGGTGGCAAATCAAATGGTACATCAACATCCATTGACTGAGATCCAAATTTTGATTGTCCCAGGACTAAACTCTGTGTATCATCAACAGCGTCGGAGTCATCATTTTCCTGGGCTATTTCAGCTGTTGCTGGAGCGGTAGCAGATATACCTGTCTCCAGAACCTCAATCTCATCCAAGTGTTTTGCCAGTACTGGATCACCAGCCTTACTAACAACTGGACCCCCAGTCTTACTAACATTGGGGTCCACAGTCTTACTATCAATGGGATATTCAGCCTTGCTAACAACATGTGCATAGGTGTGTGGCACATTGTTACTACTGTGTACTTCACTGGAATTGAGAGAAGCAGGATGCATATAGCTAGCACTCGCCTCTTCCACATTACTTGCAGCATTCACCGATGATCTTTTATAACATCGAGATTTAAAATGATCAGCTGACCCACACAAAAGACACTTATTCTTGTAAGGACAGGTACTAGCTAGGTGTTCAGTACTTGTGCAGATACGGCACTCTTTAACCTGGCCCCTATACCACACAGGGAGGAAGAAGTTCCCATCAATAGACAATCTACCTGGAATTGGTTTGTCAATTTTTTCCAGGCACACCCGTCTTATCTCATTTTCAAGTGTTCTATCGAAGGCATACGTCTCCCTTTCAATTTTTATCACTCGCCCATATTTTCCCCGCTCGGCTGTAATACGTTCATTCGGAATTTCAAGAGGGGCCTTTACTTTTACAATCAATTTATCTGAATCAACCTCTTACATATTTGTCCATTGACAATCAGGCCCTCTTCCAAAAACCTTTCTTTCACTCCTTGTGAACTGACCGTAAGATTCCAGACATTTTTGCTAATATTAATTAGCCCCTTTAAGACATTTGGCCCAGCCCCTACAGTGTCTTTTATTCCATGATAGACGTCAATAGCGCCAACATTCAACCCAGTAGTGGTGAGCCTAAGGGTAAGAGTCTGTTTATAGCGACTTGACATGTTACTAGTGAGCATTCACATTGACCTAGATTACGCCTGTCTACTGCAGTGAATATAAATACACGTACGAAGCGCGATATCTCGACAGGTCAGCGAGATCGGCCTAAGCAGAAAGCTCAGCCCGCCAAGTACAAATGCGCTTATCAATAACGGAGATATAGTAGGCAAAAAGCCACCTAAACTTATATACAAATGTAACACGACGGTTGCCAAATACAATGGCAGTTTACTTGGCGACTCTAGTTCTCGAAACCAGAAAACCAGAGTCACAAAATACGACAAACAACGACGAATAAAACACAAACAGAAAACATCAAACTCAACCAAAACCGCTTATGCAGCGAACAAAACAAAAATTAAGTGTATACCAGCAGTAGTGACGAAAATATTCGTCAGAATTTGCAGAGCCAATTTCAGCACAGCTTTCAATGACTGCTACTACTACTACTACTACTACTACTGTTACTGCTGCTGCTTCTACTGCTACTACCGCTGCCGCTACCGCTACCGCTACCGCTACCGCTACCGCTACCGCTACTACTACTGCTGCTACTACTACTACTACTACTACTACTACTACTACTACTACTACTACTACTACTACTGCTGCTGCTACTACTACTACTACTACTACTACTACTACTACTACTACTACTACTACTACTACTACTACTACTACTACTACTACTGCTGCCGCTGCCCGTCTGTCCATCTCGAACTCCCACCCGTGCACCTTCTCCAGCCGATCCCTGCTCTATCCTTCTCTCCCACCCGTCCATCATCCGGCCTCTCATCCATCCATGTGTGTGTGTGTGTGTGTAATGTGAATGGTGCGTGCGTGCGTGCGTGCGTGTGTACGTGTGTACATGTGTGTGTGTGTGTGCGTGCGTGTGTGCGTACATGTGTGCGTGTGTACATGTGGGTACGTGCATGCGTGCGCGTGTATGTGTGGGTTTGTGTGTGTGCGTGCGTGTGGGTGGGTGTGTGGCTGGACAGATGGATGGATGGATGGATGGTCCTCCCCCTCTATCCAGCCATGCTCACTCTATTCTTCCTTCCCATCCCTCATCCCATCTCCCCATCCGGATGGATGGATGGATGGATCCTTCCCATCTCTCCTTCCCTACCTTCTATGGATGAATGGATGGATGGATGATGTATGGGTGGGTGGATGGTGGGATGGATGGATGGATCCTGCCCATCCGTCATCCCCAATCCACTTCCTTCCATGGATGGGTGTGTGGGATGGATGGTTGAGTGGCATGGATGGATGGATGGATGGATGGATCATTCCTCCCTCTCTCCGACTAAGCTCTATCCTTCTTATATGCACGTCCCGATCCTATCTCCCCATCCTTCCATGGATGGATGGATGGATTGGGGCATGGGTTGGATGGATGGATGGCTGGGTGGGTGGATGGATGGATGGATGGATGGATGGATGGATGGATGGATGGATGGATGGATGGATGGATGGATGGATGGATGGATGGATGGATGGATGGATGGATGGATGGATGGATGGATGGATGGATGGATGGATGGATGGGTGGTTGGATTGATGTGTGGAGATCGATGGGTGGATGGATGGATGGATGGATGATTGGATGGATGGATGGATGGATGGATGGATGGGTGGATGGATCCCTCCTCCCTCTCTCCGACTTAGCTCTATCCTACCTTTATGCGCGTCCCCATCCCACCTCCCCATCCTGCCCGCCTCCCCATCCGTCCATGGATGGATGGATGGGGGCGTGGGATGGATGGATGGATGGTTAGATGTCTGGATGGATGGGTGTATGGATAGATGGATGGATGGATCCGTCCATCTGCCTTGCCAGCCATCTGGCTGTCTGTGTGTCTGTGTGTCCGCCCAGACACTCACTCACATAAAATTAAGGGAGCTGAATACTACTTTCTTTCTACATGTATGAACAAAGTTTAATTATAAACACTGCAGTGGCCTTTCGGGTGTGGTGAACAAAATTCTATCAAATGGCAAAATATGTCCTCCAAACTTGATTCATTTTTTCGGCATCAAATGATCAAAAGGCATCAAAAGGCAAAATGGAGTGTCCCAACAAAAGCATATAACACCTTTGAATGATCCGTTCATGATCTCGTGGAGGAAACACTACTCACTTATCAATCCAATTCGGAAGAGTAAAATTTCACTAATCTGTGTGGAGTGAAACCAGTCCACTAATCATTGGCTTTATTAGTGATGTTTGTGATAAACCCTGATCAAAGGAAACTCAAACCTTGCACAAAGTTCAATTGTTCAAATTAAACCATAGAGTGGTTTTTCAAAGGAGATTGAGTAATTCAGTAAAGGTATATAAAGCTGTCTATACTGAAGGACTGACAGATTTGTCATACAGGCTACTGATGAAGCGCATCCCTGCGAAATGCATTTAGCCAATTGACGGTGTCCATAATTACTGTGAGTAACTTATAATATTGCGTATTGTATTGTTGTATTGTTAACCCTTGCATATTACATGTTAATTCTATAATTTGTCTTTCAGGTGTAAGTAGTATATTGGTTCAATTTGTAGTTGATGTGAATGAATTTGTGTGCTTGAATTTGAGTTTGCCTGATCGAATCTTTCTTACCTGCTCAACTGCCTGTCTGATTGCTAGTTAGATTGAACGCTTGTCTGTCTGAATGGCTATTGCGAGGAAGAATGGTCGTAGGAAGAATGGAGATGGTAAAGGGGGTTCATATGCGCATGCGCGCCTGGTAAAGCTGTATTACCAAATAATTCAGTGCTTCCACCATATTGCTACGCTACGTAGGCATTTAGATGCCGAAACTCTCCCTGATGGGCTTAGCAGGAAGGTGGAAGAGCTGAATAGATTTTGTAAGCCAGCTATGCCAGATGATGACATCTACTTTGCCATCTGGAATGTGAATTTTGAGTGGGCAAAATCTACCATTAAGGCCATGTTAAATCACTATAATGAACAACTTGGTAGTATTAGAACTGAAGTAGTCCTCACACAGGCAATGCCACATTTAGACCTAGGTCGTGCTAAAATCCAATGCTATACGCTGGGCAAAAAACTATTATAATAGAAAGCTCAACATTAATGCGATTAGTTCTTTTTACGATTTTGTGCGACCGATAGATCCATCTCAGCAACCAATTCAAAATCTCGCACAAGCCACGCCTCTGGTCATGATACCAACTGTGGCCCCACAATCACAAATGAAAAAACGCCTCAGATCACCTGAAACTTCGCCGCCAGTCACAAAACGAGTAGACAATAAGATCTCTCCATTGCTACCATTAGATTCTGGCCCTAGAGATATGCTATTTGAAGCATCATTAATCCCACTACCTGACTCTCCGCTAGGCAATCTAAATGACCCAAACGAATATCCGCCCTTGCCACATCCGCCCTTGCCGATTGGGTCCAAAATTAAGTTGCCTGCTACCCAGGAGCTAAATTGTGTCATGCTAGAGGACTAATTCAAAAGTACACAGGATCATTTAAACCAGAGAAAATAGTGATTAACATTGGTATTAATGATATGAATGAACCCATCTCTAGTTCAAAACATAGATTAATGCTGCTTCTCAGTGCGATAAAGTCCAAATTCCCAAAGACTGCGATTTACTTCGCAAAACTTAACTATTCAAGTCGGTTGACAGCTCAGCAGAGGTTGGCGATTCAGTCCCTCAATTCGACGGCTGAATCATCAAAATCTGTGACTGTCATTCCTGCACTCAGACTCTCCGAATTTAATGTTGTTAAGGATAACATTCATTGGACTGAAAAGACCGCTAACTCTATGTATTCTGCCTGGCTTAAATTCCTAAATTTAAACTAGACAAGGGCCAAGGTAACATCCGCCCGGAAACAGGACTGGGCAGTAATATTGTCAATCTAACTGGCTCCCCATTAGGTGAAGCAGAGCAGTCACTGCTCAATTTTGGTCTTACATTTGTCCCAACACCAAAACCTAAAGCAGGTTTGGATGCTCTTTTAAATAATGGCTGTATGGAAACATCTGAATTTAGTCACCGTATTAAGTTAGCAGACTTCTTTCGTAACTCTAATAGTAACATTCCACCATTCATTGAAAAAACTGGCTGGGCACCAAACGTAAAAATCCTGGACCCAGCAATCGGTGAAAGCATAGAACTCTTTTCAGAACGTGTTAAAAATTCTGCATTCCCTAATGATCAACCAAATTTACCCTATGAGGAACGCCAGGCCTTAATTGAATTGTCTAAAAACAGCGAAATTGTCATCAAACCTGCAGATAAAGGGTCGGCGACTGTAATAATGCTTAAAGATAACTATAAACGTGAAGCACAACGACAACTTAGTAACCCAAAGCATTACCAGAAACTAAGCAAACCACTTTGGCAAAATAATTGCAGCAAATTTAATGAGATTCTTCAAAAATTGCTCAATAGCAAGAAGATCACCGAAAAGCAACATAAGTATCTCTTTGCTAAACTTGAGTCAAAACCACGGACTTTCTATCTTTTGCTAAAAATTCATAAACCCATAGATTCGTGGTTGGACCCAATGTCACCGCCCGGGCGACCTATAATCTATGATTGTGGCTCAAAATCCTACAGAATCAGTGAATACATCGATTACCATCTACAGCCAATAGCAAATAGACACCCCAGCTTCTTGAAAAACACAGAAGACTTCTTATCACAGGTCTCTGAGACCTGGATACCTCCAAATTCATTTTTGGTCACGCTTGACATCGATGCTATGTATACAAACATTGACATCGAGAAGGGAATTAATTCTATCCATAAAGCATTCGTGAACTACCCAGACACCAACAGGCCAGACAGAGAAGTAATAGCTCTATTAGAGCTGAGTCTGAAAGGCAATGGTTTTGAATTCGATGGCGAAATTTACAAACAAATTTGCGGCTGCGGGATGGGCAAGCGCTTTAGCCCATGTTTTGCCAATATTTACGTAGCAGAGTGGGAGGAGGAAGCGTTAGAAAAGTGTCCAAAACAGCCCCTCATTTATCGCAGGTACCTTGATGACATTTTCATGATTTGGCAACACACAAAGGCAGAGTTTGATGAATTTTTCGAAATTCTGAACAATCACGATCCGAATATCAAATTAAAAGCAACCATTGACGAGATGTCTGTAGATTTCCTGGATGTAACTGTATATAAAGGTCTAAAGTATTAAACAACTGGCTACTTAGACTACAAAGTGTATTTCAAACCAACCGATTCGCATCAGCTATTGCACAAAAAATCTTTCCATCCACCGCATACTTTTAAAGGAATAGTAAAATCACAAATAATCCGTTTTCACAGGAATTCGAGTGATAGGAAAAACTTTGAAGAAGCGTGCTCTACCCTATTCAAAGCCCTCAAACCACGAGGTTACTCCTCACGATTCTTGCGCAAAATCAAATCTGAAACATTGGACGGCTTGGAAACCATTCCAGATAATGCCTCAAATCGTCGGCCTACAAAGATTTCTCACAATCGTCCGATTATAGGTGTAGGCGAATCTCGCAAATGCGGAAAGAAAAGGTGCAAGTTAGATGAATTTCTCCCAAACCAGAATACCTTCACGAGCTTTCAGAACAAAAGCAAGTTCCAACTTCAGTCTAATCTAGATTGTGACTCTGAAAATGTTATTTATCTAATTTCATTCAAATTGTGCCAAAAACAGTATGTCGGCGAAACCAAATGTCCATTAAGATGGCGGGCAACTCGACACCTCTCAGATATTAGGATAGAGGAAGACACACATGTTTCCGAACATTTTAATCTTCCTGACCATTTAGTCCTTCGCGACTTTGAAATTATGCCGATTGAACAGCCACCCCTTTCAGATACGGCAGAAGAAACTGATAAACAAAGAAAACTTCGAGAATCGTTTTGGATTAAAGAACTCGAAACACAGTGGCCAAGGGGAATAAACTCGGACCCAGGCTTATCTGATCAACGTGACAAAATTCCATTCATTCTGACCTATAATCGGAAAAACGTTGAAATTTCCAAAATCTTGAAAGATGAGTATCAAAACCTACAGGAGAACCTGAAACAACCCTTTAACAAGCGTCCAGTAATTGCGTTTAAAAAAATCTGAATCTACGTGACATCTTGGTAAAAGCAAAACTCAAATAGCTATCCAGAATATCCATCTCAATCATTCAACATTAACCCTTGCATGATGGTCAGCCAAAAATGGTCAGTTTAGTGATCTTGGGCAATGTCCATTTGCCGGCGGGGATTGGAGTATTTTTGAAAATTTACCGCTGTAATGACTGGCTCGGGAACCGAGACAGTCGTTCCAGTGGCATATTCTCGGGAATAACCTTGTCTGTGCCTGCAAATGTACATTAAATAAGTAAGCGAATATTTGGAATCTACTGAACAAATTGAACCAGTAAAGGGTTAACATTAATGCCATATGGCTTTCCTCAAACAAAATGACAAATCTCAGGCAGTAAGATAAACCAAAATATCTTAAATTTTCGAATTTTTTCAGTTATTGAAGATTCTGAATCAGTGCGTTGACAATATTGACTACTACTGCTACTGCTACTACTACTACTACTACTACTACTACTACTACTACTACTACTACTACTACTACTACTACTACTACTACTACTACTACTACTACTACTACTACTGCTGCTGCTTCTGCTGCTGCTGCTGCCACTACCACTACTACTACTACTACTACTGCTACTGCTACTGCTACTGCTACTGCTGCTACTGCTACTACTACTACTACTACTACCTCTACTACTACTACTACTACTACTACTACTACTACTACTACTACTACTACTACTACTACTACTACTACTACTACTACTACTGTTACTGCTGCTACTGCTACTACCGCTACCGCTGCCGCTACTACTACTACTACTACTACTACTACTACTACTACTACCACCGCCACTACTGTATCGGTAACCGAACCAGTTATTCCAGTAATATTTTAATAAGTAGGCGAGCTTTATTACATTATTTACCTGTTATTCCGAGTTTTTCGGCGATGTCGTTGAGTGCTACATTTTTGGCAACTCTGTTGCTGTAATCAGCGCTTTGTAAATCATAAAGACAGGGCATCTCCGACCACAAAATTACCAAATTATCCTCCTTTTCAGCTGACCACGTTTCCGACGTAGGGGCTGCCGTATTGCAACATGTGATAGAATATCGATAGCTGATTGTGTGCGTGCGTGCGTGCGCGCTTGCGCGCGTGCGTGCGTGCGTGCGTGCATGTGTGGGAATCGAGGTTTTCGACAGACTTATATCTTTTGTTAGTAAGACACAATCGGGAAATTGTAACTGTAGGTTTCTAATTTGTGGGGACTTTAATGCCAGGACGAAAACATTGCCTGATTTTATTATGAATGACAATTCCTTACACGTCCCTTTATATGATAGCTATGAAGAAGATACTAAATTACCACGTTTTTCAGAGGACTTGTTACGCGTAAATGACAATGGTCGAAAAACTATTGGATTTTTGCATTGAATCGGGTACAAGAATTTTAAACATGAGAATAGGTCAGGATAACGGGGTTGTATCTCAGAAAGAGGTGAGTGTAATAGTTTTTTTCTCTGCTCAGCTCATAGATTGGATATCATAAAAGACTTTGAGGTTGATGATTCAAACGAACTATCCGACCACAGTGTTCTTAAATGTACTATAAAATGTAATAGAGCCAGATCTACTGTATACAAATAAGCAATGAGGGTGGGGGAGGGCTTGCAATAAAAAATGCATATGAAAAGCAGATAACGCGGGTGAGTATAGGGCTAATATTCTATCGGGTGAAGTTCAGGAACTACTTTTTAATATGAATAGCATATTAGATAATGAAATTATGTTAGACGAGGACACTATAGAACAAGCAGTCAATATATTTACAATGGCAATAAAGAAAGCAGCGGGTAGACTAATTTAAAGATAAGTAGGCCTAATATTGATAAGAAATCAAACAGAGTAAATAAAATTTCAGCATTCTTCATCTGATTGTGAAATTAAGCCTAGACAATTATTTAAAGCTTTAAACTGGTATAGAAGGGAAATGACGGAATTAGCGCGCGCAAACATGGTGGCTGCGAGAACAGAGTTCAAAGAATCGGTTCGAAGTTACGAGCTAAAGAAACCATAGAGGCTACTAACACATTACTGGCTGCTCAGAATACAGATCCAGCATTGTACTGAAACATGTTAAAAGGTTCAGATGGTAAGAAAATCGGCACCATTTCTCTTAGTGAATTTGTAGATTTTTTTAAGAAGTTAATAACCCAGATAGCGATTTTTATCGAGCAGGCCAGATATTAAAAATTGTGTTTATCTGAATGAAACTGACAATGTGTATATTATTTTTGATGAACTAAATGCTGAAATATCTAGCGAGGAAATTTACAAAGCAATAAGACAACAAAAGGTAATAAAAGTCCAGGATCGGATCTATTAATAAATGAATGTTACCTTAATGCAATCGATGAGTTATATATATTTTATCTGATTACTGTAAGAAATGGCGACTTACAGTAAACACCGAAAAAACTAAGGCCGGGTTTTAGACGGGGTGGTCGTTTAGGTCAACGGGAAAAAATTTACTATGGATCAAACGAAATTGAAGTCGTAAGCGAATTTAAATATTTGGTTATATCTTTTAGTTCAACGGGTTCTTTTTCTTCGCCTCTGTATTTTATTCGACAAATTAATTTTACAATTCTATGTTACGCTAGCGTAGTATGGGGCTGGCATGCAGGTCATAATATTGAGAAATGTCATTTACAAATGTTATTTGGATAACGTAAAAAATATCAGACATCGATATGCTCTTACTAGGCTCAGAACCGCATCGCACAAGCTCCATATTGAGACAGATAGATGGGAACAAATACCGTTAGCTGAGAGAATATGCCCTATCTGTACAGATGACATAGAAAATGAATATCATTTTATACTAATATGTCCAATGTATTCTAATCTACGCAAAACCCATATCAAACCATATTATTATAAGAGACCTAGAATTTTCAAACTAACTGAACTGCTTAAGAGTAATAATATACCTGTTATGCGAAAATTAGCACAACTTTTTATATCATGACTTTAAACTACGGGGGGGGGGGGAATTTTATCATGAGCATTTTCTCCAGTCTAGTGCTTGGGGTGCACATGCACGCCATGTGGGTGCGTATACATGTGCGTGTTCGTGTATGTATGCGTGTGCGTGTATGGAGGAATGTGGTGAGGTGGCGTGAGATATGAATGAGGGGCGGGGTGGGGGTAAACTCATGACAGCGTTTGATACTAGTTTGACTATAGGTGAGAGATATATCTTTATAGACCGCTTTGAAAATGCGTAGATTTTTCAATGGATTCTGTCCCCCAGGTTTAGAGGTGTGTCCTTGATAAAGAAAATACTGAATTAAATGTGATTGACATCGAGATGGGAGTAGGTTTGGGGGTCGTCGAATCGTAAATCTTCTCAAAATTCCGTCAATTTATGAGGAGACTGACAATTAATGGCGCTAATATGGAATGTATGAACCGGGCGCACTCCTCATGTCACTTTCGTTTCGTTTCTTGATAGGAAATGAGGAGAGATGATCTTGTGCAATGGCTACGTTATCGAACGCCTCAACGGTGCACTAGGCCCCTGGTTTTCAGAAGCGTCCTTTTCCGGGCCTGAGGAATGGCTGTGTTTTTGGTTCCCCGCTGGAATGACCGACCCGGTAGCCGGGCCGGATATTCCAGTGGTAAATATTAGAGGATAGCATTCTCTTGGCCTGCAGATGGACATTTTCTGTGAGAAAATTTAATTTGGTCTAGCCTCATCCCGTCCCTTAATGGCTAATGTATATCAGTAGGCCCCTACCTTCAATTTCATGCAAGTTCGAAATATCCAAACACACACATTAGTAAGTTGTTAACTGGATGTCAAAGTGATTACGTTAATTACTGCCTCATTGTCATTATACGTTCTGATGTCCAATCATAAACGCATTAATTACACCTTTATGTAAATGAACCTGTAAACTTCGCATAATTTATACATTTACATTGATGTTTATACTATATATTATTTATAATGATTATATATTTACGTATATATGTATAAGTGTGCGTGCGTGTGTGTGAGCTCGCGCGCGCGTTGGTTTTCCTATTCTTGTGAGCCCTCGCCATTGACTGCACACCAAACCTATCCCGGCCTCAGAGAGTTCAGAGGCCTTACCCCCACAGTCCTCGCAAGATAAAATGGTACAATCCTTATGCTAAGGTGTTTGAGAGGCCCTGTGACAAATAGTGGCTACGTCCTCATATGTTGGGAAATCTGTGATTTGTGTGTAACGCAGGATAGTGTGTGTCGAGAGAGTGTGTATACATTTATGCTCGCGCACATCGCTCGATACACACATCTGTCAATAAAAAAGCAGCTTAGATATGCAACCAATCAGAAAGCGGGCATGCCGCCAAAATGAATTTTTTGCTTGTCAAACAAAGCTTAGTACACCATATGCTATGTCATCCCCAATAAAACAATGCTTGATATTTAGGGGGAAAAAATCTGTTCTAAATTTCTCAAAAGAATGTCCATCTGCAGACCGAGAGAAGACTATTTGAGGTAACTCAGTAATTCCAGTGGTGCATTTTCAAAAATTGCCGTCTCAATCTGCAAATGGACATTTTTGAAAACCACTATGGAGACCGTTCTTGGCCGACATAGGCAGCAAAGGCGCGTAAATAAGCAAATATTCCGGGGAAGACACCGGAACCCCCTGTTCAGACGAGAACACCCTCTCCCAGACTCATCCCCAACTTCGTCCATCCCCAAATCATGAAATCGGTGTTGCAAACTCTTGCTATCCAAAATAGCAACACCAGTCAGCACCACCCATCTCAATGTTTCAGAAATAAACGTTACTGTATTCAGCAGTGTAAGGGTTATCAATCTGCACAATGGATACAAGGTGTTGCTACAAACCATTGCTGTACATGTATAATAATGGCATATATTAGCAAAGCTTGTTCAACTGGATATCCAAATATTCCAAGCAGTATTTCTGTTTTATTATGATCTATTACCTTTTGATATAGCAACAGTCATCAGCAACAGTAACGGAGGGCCTCATAATAATATAGTCAGAAAGATTACCTTTTGGTGGAACACTGCTATGCATATCCCAGTCTTATTTCAGTGAATTTCACACGTCCTCACAAAAATGCAAAGCACTACGTTGTGCTGATGCTCTAGTAAATCATGGGTCCATTAAGCAATTTATAATACAGATTTCAAGATTTTGCATGTGTGCATGCATGCGGGCATGTGTGGGCATGCGTGCGTGCGTGCGTGCGTGCGTGCGTGCGTGCGTGCGTGCGTGCGTGCGTGCGTAAGTGCGGTTCTCTTTTTGTATGTCTTTGTATTTTTGTACATGTATGTCTGTATACCTAAAAGTGCTGATCGGATTTGAATTAAATTTTAATACAAGAAAGGGTGTTACCGTATACTATGGGAGTTCACAACATTAATCTTGACCCAGAAAATCTGAAAGTATCAATCCATAGAAGTTTTTACAATTATGCTACCCTCGACAACTAACTAATCATCAGTTCTCGTGCAACTAAAATTTTTGGAAAAATATAATTACATGGGTCAATATGGAATAATAAAGCAACTGACCGAGGGCCTATATTTACCCCTGTCATCTGACAGCACCTAGATTTCACCTAGATTTCAAAACTTATTACTCATATTCAATTGTTCATGTGCGTTTTATCTTTGTTGCATGGTCCTGTATAAATCTTTTTGAACATCTAAATTTGGAATATTTAAATGGCCCCTACCCGGTTTCATATACGATCTCCAATAAAGAAGGTAAAGTTATTTATCTAATTAATGTTGCGAGCCACGATAACACGCTAATCATCCCAGGCTAATCATCCCAGCAAAACGTCTTCCGTACGATTCGTAAAACGGGACTGTGCGCGTAAAACAGGACTTGGTAGATTGTAGTAATTAGGAAATCTTTGTAAAGTCGAAATCAAATCCATGATCACGTCGTTATTATAACCCATTTCAAGCTAAAAATTCCACCATCACAGAAAACCTATATCCTGCTTCAGATGTGTTTAGTGTTTTCAAACTGCGTGAAAGGCAAACCGAAGCGAGTTTTCCCCCAGCCAATCCCAGCCAATCCCTGTTTACGAACCGAAGACGGTTACTGGGATGATTAGCGTGGATAATAAATGTTGTTTTTACTATGTACCATAATGCATGCGATTACGTACACTCAGCCATATGCAGATGAGAGCAAACTTGGGATTCCATAGACAGTGTGTACAGAGTATTGTAAAAAATACTAGATCTGTATAGGTTTGGATAATATGCATCAGTTATATCACACGTTGCTTATGTCGTACGTCATGACAACACAATGAACCTTTCCAGTTTTAGCTCTACACCGCCCACCTCTAGCTAAGCTCTACCCACAGCTCGCTCGCGTTGAGATCGATCGATCCCTGAACTCCCTGACTATCAATTTCTAGAAAACTATACATGTACGCTGTTGAATATTTTGAAACTAATTTGACTGGGCCCAGTGAAATTTGTTTCAAAATATTCAGCAGCATGTTTATTAAATAGCAAAAACATGCAATTCGCATAACAATGCTTAGTCCGTCTTCAATTAAGTGTAGTGATTATGAAGTCATCATACACGTTACGTCATATGATGGATAGATAAAGTGGAAAGGTCCATTTCCTCCATACCGTCATTGATCACGTGATTGATCACGTGGCTCCTTCGTGGATGCAAACCTATCGCTATCTGCTATGAAGGGAGTCGGCAGGATACCGTAGAACATGATAAATGATGACGTTATAGGGATCGATAACGCCGTTTTTTTGGAAAAATATTCCCCTGTTTATGGTGTCTTTCACAACATCATGGGAACATCTCTAACGGGTGGATGAACAAGTCAGGCAATGTATAATATATGTAGTTTCGTGGACAGTGTCGCTCGAACAGAATGATGTTATAACGACAAAGCTTAAATTATACACTGCAGCGTCCAAACCTTTATCGCGTTTATACGGAAATCTTATCAGAGCACCCAACTAGTCTTCCAGAACTGCTGGCAAGTGGCACCAACGACTACTGATGGAGATGCGGCAAAACAAATTATGTTAGCTAAAATATAACATCCTTTATATTAAACCAAAGACCGCCTTTGCAGGACTTGTGGCAGTATTTCGTCTAAAATGTCCAAATTGTCTACACATATTTAAGATTGTTCCACGCTTTTTCCTAACGGACTGTCTCGTATGTGGAGTCTAGAAACTGGTTTGCGCATCCTAGCTTAGAGCAGAATAAACAAGAACTTGTTTGCAAAAATATTCAGCAAGTCAAGAGTTTTTGCTCATGTAAGTTATTGTCTTGTGGCGTGCAGCAGCAAGACAGTTAATTATCAGGGATTTGCGAGTCTGATCTCCCCATGAAGTCTGATCTCACCATAAAGTCTGATCTCACCATAAAGTCTGATTTCAACCATAAACTCTGATCTCACCATAACGTCTGATCTCACCATAAAGTCTAATCTCACCATAACGTCTGATCTCACCATAAAGTCTGATCTCACCATAACGTCTGATCTCACCATAAAGTCTGATCTCACCATAAAGTATGTTCTCACCATAAAGTATGTTCTAACCATAAAGTCTAATCCCACCATAAAGTCTGATCTCACCATAAAGTCTGATCTCACGATAAAGTATGATCTCACGATAAAGTCTGATCTCACGATAAAGTCTGATCTCACCATAAAGTCTGATCTCACCATAAAGTCTGATCTCACCATAAAGTCTGATCTCACCATAAAGTCTGATCTCACGATAAAGTCTGATCTCACCATAAAGTCTGATCTCACCATAAAGTCTGATCTCACGATAAAGTCTGATCTCACCATAAAGTCTGATCTCACGATAAAGTCTGATCTCACCATAAAGTCTGATCTCACGATAAAGTCTGATCTCACCATAAAGTCTGATCTCACGATAAAGTCTGATCTCACCATAAAGTTTGATCTCACCATAATGTCTGATCTCACCATAAAGTCTTTTCTCACCATAAAGTATGTTCTAACCATAAAGTCTGATTTCACCATAAAGTCTGATCTCACCATAAAGTCTGATCTCACGATAAAGTCTGATTTCACCATAAAGTCTGATATCACAATAAAGTCTGATCTCACGATAAAGTCTGATCTCAGCATAAAGTTTGATCTCACCATAAAGTCTGATCTCACCATAAACCGGCCCTATAGTATATATTTGGATAGAATAATGGCCTGTGTTTCCTTCCATATATCTGGCATAGAAACCGGTTTGGAGCCACAGCAGAGTAGTGTAGCACGGATCGACCGGACTGGGTACGGAACGGCCGTTCCGGATTCGCTCCAAGCACTCTCCCCCCCCCCACCCCCGGAGGATAATACGCGTATATAAGCCCTATGAGAGAGGTGTTTGTTAAAAAACGGCTAAGTCCGTTAAACGGCGTGGTGCATGCTTATAGTGTACCGAGTAGGTACCAGTAAATGACTTTAACTATATCGTCCTCGTTATTCTTTGCACTGATCAAGACCATAATGAAACGAGGATTTGAGAACGGTTTAAATTATTAAAATCGGCCCAGAAACGGCTAAGTTATCGTCGAAAATCTCGTTAAATTATTATCACAATATTTCTGTTGACGTTGTAATCGCGTGTATGTATAAATAAATAAGGAATGTGCTGTGTACGTAATAGCCACGTCACCACTTCTGTCTGCACGCTGATTGGCTACTGCTCGGCCGCTGATTGGCTGGGGCCCTGGCTCTGACGTCACGAGTAGTATAAAATGGGTAAAAATCGAGAATCAGGAGCATCACCGGCGTGGAAGCCGGCCCTGTGCAGGACGACTGGACCATCCGGATCATCCGGTGCCATTCGGATTTCAGCTCATCCGCGGTGCTAAGGAGTCCTCGGCTTCCACAGTTTTTGTACACCCGTGGATGGCCATCCGGGGGTAATAAACTAACTTAAAGTAATAATCTCCCGCACCCAGACCTTTCTAAGGGAGTCTTTCCGTCGGAGGGCCGTGCAGCCACAGATGTAATTCTGTGGAATGTAGAGCTGATGGTGATTCTTGGTGGAGGACACGCCGGATCGGCCAACCACGCTGAAAAGTGGACTTCAACTTCCGCACTGCATGTCGTGTGTGTATTAATTAACCTTTCGACCAGTCTGGGTGAACTTTGCCCGGTGCGCCGCAAGAGCTATGCGATGTACCCCGCACCTTGTGCCAGTTATTGTACATGCATAATATTATATAAGCAGCCCTCCCTGTTAATGGGTTGCCTTCAACTTTCATATTACCATCGCCGGACAGAAACTTTACAACAAACTGTTTGGATTCTGTATGAGTGAAATCACTATCTAATGGACATCTCCTGAACCGTTCCATTATCTGTCCAGAGAATGTGCCATATCCAACCTGCCTGGAGAAGTCAGCTTCCAGATACCTGCCTGCGGATGTCTTCCTGCGGAAATCTTTCCAGCTTTAGAGATTGTGCCATCTCACGCTATTCATATGTTAGCGCCTCAATTTCAGTAACTTGTGAGCTTGTTCCGTACCGATGACCAATAGCTACTCAAGTAGCTATACTATTGAACAATTAATCATTATTTCCGTATAATGGTACTGATGACTAATAGGTACCTTACCGGTCTGAGGACCATATCTTAGTAATTTCTGTTGTTGTGAATAGTATCCTTGTTTACTGTGGGTGCTTTCAACTAGCCGCACCGTAGGGTCCAATGATCTGTGGTGCTTTATAATCATTATATTCGTTAAATTGTGTATTGGTTAGTTGTGTATATGGCAAGTAGCCATCTAGTTAATGTTTTCTTTATTTATAAAAACTAGACCGCAGTACGCTAGGAAATACTATACAGCAACACATATATCTGCATCACGATTCGCGCCAGCATCAATTTTACACTGAGGTCGCTGATCATGCTCTAAATGTTTGAGCCTGACATGTTACCGATTAAACATGGCAATTCAGCTCGATAGGATAGGTTTAAAGTGGTTAGGTACAATTTCTCCATTAGAGACGCATAGTGTATGCCTCTTTTCTGGTTGTTGTGCTAATGTAGCCACACGAACCGGCAAGGTTGTGTAAAATTGGCCAGCTACCTATAGGGTCTCGTATATTTATTTAGTGAATGTCTTTTTCCTCCAGCCGCATGGCTGAATGATCCACCAGCTGCATGGCTTATTAATTGTCTGGATTTCCAATCGACACGTTGACTGGATCCGACCATGGGAAACTATTTGGGGCATCCGAGCGGTGATAGTTAAAGTGCCGATTTACATACACGCCCCCTCGTGTCTTCGGATACTTATTAGGTAGATCACCCGCCAAAGTAGGAAGAACTGTGAAATAATAATAATATTAATGTATATGTTGTAATACCGGCCTGCAGTGCATCTCTGGGCATTATGGAATATAACCCTAACGACAGGTCAAATGTTAGCTCCGTAGCATGTGGTGATGGACGAGATGCGGATCTCCATCCAACTCGTTGTAGTATCTGGGTGAGGCCTTAGAGCACACCACGCCCTTACGGGAAGGCCACTCACGATTGATATCTGTCTCTCCATCCCCACCATAATGACATGTCAGTATTTAAATTTGCTTATGTGAACTGTGAAACTCGTCTAGTGATGTTATATGTGGTTATGGAGCCGGATAACCAGATCGTTATTTGATTCGGGAGCTTTGTTCCGTAACATGTACGCACGCTATCCGTGGACGTAGATGCTATGCGGGGCAACCTCATGGAAGCCTAGCATCTGCACCCAATGGATAAACGTATCTAAAAGTTAGGTAGTGAACCCTGCCACTTGCGGCCAAAGCTTGTTTTCGTTACTAACAACCAATTGGTAGGTTAGGATGTAGCAGAAGGCCTGCATAAATAAAGCGGCAACTACTAATGCAGTAACTTTGGAACTACATAAGACGGTGACCTGGGAATTCTTCGGAAATCGTTCGTCCCGTCTTCACGTAAACCAGCGTGCAACATCTTAACAGTAGTTTCACTGGGATTTCAGCACTTAGCATTTTCTGTTGAACAAAAGAGTGGTCCTTTTTGCCAGCTCTTTTCCTCCGCTTCGGTGTTGGGGGCATATTCATGTGACGGAGGTCCACGCGAGGCAATTTCCTCTCGCACAACAATATTTTCTTTGTGTGTGTGTTAGGGGTATACTAATTTATATTAAACTATCTAGTGACTTCGTTGCGGAAACTCTCTGCGGATTCAAGGATCTGTGTTGTACCTCTGGCGAAACCACGTGGAAAGAACACCGAATGGCTCTACGTTGTGTATTACTGTGCTCATTCACTGCCACGCATAAAACTGTTTGTATAGTATTATTAAATTTATGCTGTTTAATTAACATCTTATCCATTGCTCTAAATTAGAATGGGCAAACATTCCGGTGACACAAATAGTTGGTACCAGTGTTGCCCACAACATCTGATTTGTGGGGGTCCCAAGGACCCCACACTCTCAGATTTGGGGGTCCCACTGTAAAATCTGGGGGTTCCATGGGGTCCTCATCTGAAATATGGGGGTCCCATGTGTTTTTCTTAAAATAAACACAACACATTGATCTAATTATAAAGCACTTTATTACACATGTTGAAAGCACTAGTTATGACATTGTGTAAATACTGTTAATGTATATATAGAGAATATTAACTATGCATGGTTTATTAACCTTTAGCACTTCACACTTTTGGCCACTATTGTAGATCAGCAAAATACCTATTTTTTAACGTTTAACACTGGGATGTCTGGCTCTAAACAGTACCAGTCTTTCCAGTGGTAAAATTTCAAAAATATGTATTCTGTGGTCTACAATCGTGGCTAAAATTGATATATTGAAATCGCCATTGTATATTTAACTAATGACATTTGAACCGCATGTCAATAAACAATAACTTAAAGCACTGTACTTGTTTGTTGTCTGATAAACCAACCAACCTACATTGACAACCTTGTATGATTAATATTTCCAAAGACCACTACATTAGTAATTAGCTAAGACCACTGCATTAGTTTTTCTATAAAACCATAACTTGACTTTGGACGAATTGAAAAATTACGAGTACCTGGGGCGAGTTTGCTCAAGGACGACTTAACCGCCTTCGATATAATGCGCGCGCATTTTTTATAATGTTACTGGATTGACTAAATATAGCGGAATACATAGGCTAAGATCAGACAAAACAATAATTTATCAAATTTTATCTGTATAAATCAGATTAAAATGCGTAATTAGTGAAAATATATCAGCCAATAACCGGATATGTCTAATTCATAGGGAGTAACTATGTAACGTGATTGCTGATTGGTTGAAACATAGATAACGCATTAGCGTGTATCCAATAAGGACACTTGTATCGGGGAGCTTTGAGCTATACGCTGTTTGGAAAAAATCACTATTTTAACGTATGCCTACCTGTAGATCGACGATATCATTGAACATCGTTGCTGGGATAAGCTTTTGAGTTGAGAAATTGGGAACACCTAACGATCCAGTATTGTTAAACATTATAAACACTAATCCATCAGTCAATCAATCAGCCACTATTGCTAAATAAAAGACGGCTTATAGCGCGTATTGATACCGTTATTGAAACAGCAATACACAGACACCGCCGCTAATCCGTCAAATGACCATTCAAATGTAAAAGATATCACAATATCTTCCATATATTCCTTCATCTATTTAGATACTTTGATAAGTAAATGGAAAAAATATTTTGCCTGTAAGTCGTTGCTGCTTTAGGCAAGTAGGCATGCGCAAATTAATTTCAAAATATTCAGCATATTAGTTATAACAACTTTGTGATCTGCCCAGTGTTCTGAGCTGTGAAAGGATTAAGACGCCCAGACACGTTTGTATACGCTTGATCAGTTGTATCGGATTTCTCAAGCATGAGTTCCTCTAGAGGGAGATTCCGCTGTTATCCAATCAAATACTGACACGTCACACTGACGTTGAGCACAACAGACAGAAACATGATTATTATCAGGCTGGATTATTACCTAACAACTTCTCATTATTATGTGAATTGGAACGTATATATCCTGAATCGGAACTGTATTTATATATAATTGTCCATGCACTCTGGTGCTGAACGGTGTTTGTGTTATTATTGAACTGTATCCGGACAACATAGTTAACTAATCTATAATTGCGGACTAAAATTACAATTATATAATGTTCATAAATCAAACTGTAGTTTACGTAACCACACATGTGGGTGCTCCTATCAAGAGGAGGGATATACGAACAACAACAACAGCAACAACAACATGGCGGGTATTTTTTGTAATTTGTTGGCCAAACAAGGCGACTAACATCGGGCTTGTAAACTCATTATTTATCAAAATTAGATCAAATGGAATACTAAGGATGATTTGGGGATTGTGTTTACAATTAAATGTGGTGGTTGAATCTGATTTATGGGCATTAACAACTTTGAGTTGTGCAAGAAAACATACAACAAATACTAGTCTTAAACAACACAGTAAGTTCGTTTTTATTGAACACACAATGCATTAGGTATATTTTTAAAAGTAAAAACATGCACAAATAAATATACACACACGATAATATAATCGATAATTAAGCACACGCAAAGTTACCAGTTTCTGTTACACTTTTTCACTACGTCCCTCGTGCGTCCTCGAGGACGCAGAGGGTTAATTGTTATGCGTCCCTCTGCCATTTGTATACGTATATACGCGCAAAAGGACGCATAAGGGCAACTCTGGTTGGGACGACACAGTGTGGTTCGATCTCGGCGGCAACGATGGCACGGCCCCACTGGAACATCAGTGTTCCACCGGCTCTAGAGGCCGGTCTTTGTACCTTCTGGATAGATGCGATATGGGATCCGCAACCTCGAGATCCGCAGCTAACCAGCCCTCCCACACACCGTGCACATGCGGTGCGATGAAGCGGAACGTCATGGCGGACCTGTACGTACCTCCGCGAGCTACAGTAGATATATGCGATCTCTTGAATTCTGAAAACGTCTGTAGTTGGAAAGCTAGGTGCCTCATGTTCAAAATGTTGAGTTCCAAAAGGTTTGAGCTGGCTATTTAATTATTGTTTGAAATATCACGCCAATAAATGAAAGGGACGTCATAAGCTTGCCGCAGACATCTGAGATTTAGTCGATTTAATCGCATGCGATTTAAATTGCATGGTTTCATGCAATTGTGTTGCATTATATGTAGCCACAGATCTGTGCAACAGACAGCATTTATCCTTATGATGTGAGTCCGAACGCACCCCCAAGGACAGGAGATTGTATTGCTAGATACCATAGAGGTAGTATAGCTATAAAGGTTGGATGCGTGTTCTGTCGTATGGACCCCGCACACCTTTACGACAGCACACGATCGAGTGATATTGCAAATGTCAGTTTGGTTTGATCTGAGCGATTTTAGTTGTACGTTATGAACGTCGACGAAAACAGAATCGCAAAGTACAGCACATGGCGCAACTGTGTACAATTTGTGTCCATTTTCGTCGCAATCAACTAAAATTACACGCTATCCCAAAGGTCTGCGATGGGTTTTAAGCTACGCAATGGGGGGGGGGGGGGTGTTGGTCACTGCAGGTCCCGAAATGGACCCTTAAATCCATTTAATAGAAATCTGTGTTCGACACCTGTAGGCCCCTACTGCTGCACAACTTAAGACATAAAAATATCTGGCGTTACTAATTAATACGGGTACCAATTAATGGCCAATTAAAGATATATTCACAATTTCGAGTTCAAATACAATTCTTCTTGGATATGATTTCTCGGACTCTCAAAGCTCGATTTATGAAATACACAGAATTCATCGTCTGATTGCAGTTATAGATCAGATACCGCTGATAGTGAAGAACAAGAGAGCCAAGGGCCTGTGTCGCTCACCCGGAAAATTGGCCTGTGATGTCATTGCATATAAATCTTTTAAACGGTTATCCAGAAACGTTCGGAGAATTCAAAATGGCCACCCTGAAAATTGACCAATCAAATTCTGCATACACTTTCTGAGGCCTATACATACAGAGATTCTGTATACACATTCTACAGCCTATGACCATGGTGGCATTCCAGCCAAGTTTGGCATACGCAGTTAATAAGGAGTAGTCTTAACAGATTTCCACAAAACTTTTGGAAACTCAAGATGGCTGTCGAAAAAATTGATCAATCAAAATTTTGTATATATGTCCTGAAGCCTACCACCATCGGGTCTTCCTGTAAGGCTGGGTTTAAATTTGACAGTCAAATGGTTAATGATACTTGATTGCTAGAATAATCCATGATGGCGACCGGGAAAACTGACCAATCAATATTCTGTCCATAAATTCTACCACCATAGGAACATTCCAGTGATGTCGGGTTGAAATCTACCAAGCGGTTAAACAGTAGTCTTTTAAATAATTTGGCAGCAGGAAAAAGTGAGCAATCAATATTCTGTAAATAAGATCTGAAGCCTACCACAATTGGATCCATCCAGACCAGTTTGCTTGAATTTGTCAACGTGCTTTCAGGAGGAATAGGCTTTGAGCTTATTTCCCAAGATTTTCGGAAAATGCAAGATGACCCGATGCAAAAATTGACCAATCAAAATTCTATATATATATATATATATATATATCACGATAGGGTTCTTCCAGCCAAATTTGGTTGAAATCGCCCAAGCGGTTAATGATGAGTAGCATTTTAAAGGATTTCACATTAATTAAAAAAATCCCAAGATGTCCACCGGAAAAATTGATCAATCAATTAAGACCATAGGAGCGTTCCACCTAAGTTTGGTTGAAACGGTTAATGAGGAGTAGTCTTTTAACTGACTTCCCAACATTATTGGAAAATCCAAAATGGAGACCCAAAAGAGCGGACCAATCAAAATTTTCTATAAAAATTCTGAAGGCTACCGCCATAGGTTCTTTCTTGCCAATCCCGCTTTAAAATCACCGAAGTTATGGTAGGAGGGGTGCGCGCGCGTGTTCGTTCGTGCGTGCGTGTGTGCGTGCGTGCGAGTGTGTTGGGGGAGATGCATTTTGACAATTTCCAGGAAATCTTTCATAAAAGATTTTCAACAAAAGAATTGAGAAATAAAAATTCTGTATATAAGTTCTGAATCCTGCCACAATATGGTCATTCCATCCAAATTATGTTGGAATCCCCAAAGCGGTGAATGAGGAGCAGTGTTTTGAGAATTTCAGGTAAATTTGTCATAAAATCTATGACTTCACCCAAAAAACTTACCAATAAAAATTCTGTATTCAAGTTCTGAAGCCTACCGGGATAGGACTCCTCCATCCAAATTAGGCTGAAATTCCCAAAGCGGCTAATAAGGAGCATTGTTTTGAACATTTCCGAAAGGTTTTTAACAAAATCTAAGATTTTCACCAAAAACTTTACCAATCATGATTCTGTATACAAGTTCTAAAGCCTATCCGATAGGTAGTTCCAACCAAATTAGTTTGAAATCCACCAAGTGTTTAATGAGGAATGTACCAAGTTAAAGCAAAAGTTGACGGACGACGGATGTACCACAGATAAACTACGGACGGGCGATTGGTGGTTGCCATGCCATAAGCTGCTTTTAGGCCAGCTGAGCTAAAATTGTGACTTTGATTACATGACGATGATATAACGACCTCTGTCATGACGCTGCCATAACAAACCTCTGTTTATATAAGTCTGCATGCAAAACACGCAATGAGATACCTAAAAAGTCCATGTTTAAATATAAGTTATCAAAATACCCAAAATGTCATCCACATAGCAAACATTTACAATTAATAGATTAGGGCAGTGGGAGTTAGGCCAGTTCAGTTTCTGTTGTTGAGCATTAGGCATGTCTAAATACGAGGTAAGCATAATAGATGAAATCGCAGTTCAACTCTTTAACCATTGAAATCCAAGTCTTTCAATTCCAAAACACATATACTGGAAACTGTCGAAAATTTTGAAACTAATTTGACTGGAACGTGTAAATGTTGCTGTCATAGGCAGTCAAATTAGTTTCAAAATATTACACAGAATGTGTCATTTCTGGTCTTGATGGTCAAGGAGTTAACATCGTTACATATTTTACTAAGTTTTATTTTATTTAAGCAAGAATATCATAATTAACCAAAGCTGCTAGTCTAGACTCACAGATATATACTTGGTAATAGACACCAGATAACGCAGGTTACTGGGCCGATGCTGGGCCAATATCGTACCGATACTTTCAGTAGCGGGCCGGTATCGGCTCAGCATCGGCCCAGTAAGCTGTGTTATCAGGGTAATATCTCCAGTTTTAACTGCGCCCCGCCCATCTCTAGCTGAGCTCCGCCCACACTTCGCCCGTTGGGATCGATCGACCCCTGCACTCTCTGAATCTCAATTTCCAGAAAACTATACAAGTAAGCTGTTGAATATTGTGAAACTAATTTGACTGGGCGCTGTTGCTGCCTATCAATACAGCGTCCAGTCAAATTAGTTTCCAAATATTCAACAGCATGTTTATTAAATTGCAAAGACATACAATTCGTACCACAAGGCTTAGTTCGTCATCAATTAAGCGTTCGTCACGAACGAACTTATCTACATCATTGACGACGTAGTTGATTATGACGGCATCCTACACGACACGTAGTTGACTATGACGTCATATGATTGATGTATAAACTGGAAAGGTCCATTCTTAGGACATCTGTTTCGTTAACACTGAGTGCCAACCTCAATCTCAAATATAGCAATTCATTGATATAATTTTGAATATAAATACGATATCTATCGAATACAGAGGCGTTCCATTGTTTAATACCTATGTGCATTTTGACCACATTTTCTTCATTTCCTACCGGAATGCTTATTGTTTTTTCTCGGAATGTTCGGATTTGGATCTTAAATTGCATTGCTTCGTACAGAAATGTTTTCATTTATCATGATGTTGAAGATGAGCCTCCTTGTTAATAGAGCTTGTGGAATCAACGGTGGAATCCGCATAATTTAGCATTGTAAAGACTGTTTAATTTTCCGGACTTTTTCGGATTTTCCGGATTTTCTTTCATTGCCAAAATAGTGGAATCCTATTGTACGATTACACCCTTTATTGTTTTAAAATTTGAGGCAAACCAAGATACATAGATCCAGGGTTTTATCTAATCTGAAACCGGGTTTTTATCCGGATCATGCTCAATGTCTCAAAATTCTCTTTCACAGCCCTCTGATGTTTTCAAATTTAAGCCAAATCGGATCAGTAGTATTGTTAGATACACCTCCGATCGCAAACTCGCATATATACAGACAGACATACGGAATGACGGACGGACAGACGGACGGACGGACAGACAGAGAGATAGATGAATGGATGGATGGATGGATTGATGGCCAGGCGGAATGGTGGGCAGCTGGGTAAGCAGGCGAATTGGTGAACGTGCACGGCGTGTGTGTGTGTGTGTGTGCGCGCGCCGCACGCGCGTGTGTATGTATGTGTCCTTGATTCTATCTAAATATCGGTCATAGGGCCAGTTCGCGGTCAGAGCAGACTCAGACTGGCCCTTGGTTTGCATTAGACCCTACCTGATGTCTAGTTTTAAAGAAATCAGGGGAATCCCCAAGTCCCATGCTAAGCCAACCTCTATTCACCTGTGCCCTTATACGTTTCTGAGACCCACATCCTCCAGAATTCCTTAAACCAGTCAATGCGTGTGTGCGTGCGTAAACATGTTTGCATTCATATATGCATACTACTACAAGTGTAGTACACATTTCTAAGAATAGCCTTTCAGTTACAAGCATCTTGATACCTTCTCAATAAGTGGCACAAGATTCTTTTTCTTGCCATGTTGTTCTTGGACAGTAGGCCCGTTGTACCTCACATTTGTTGCTCGATAGTGTCCGAGTTCTTTCATGACACTTGTTGATTATCAACATCAGTTAGCTAATATTTTTAAGCTGTATAGAATTTAAATTGGAGCGTTGCTGCCAGATTTTTACCAGCACGTCTCTGAAATTACTGTAGGCATGTTGCCAGATAGTGCGCTCAGTCTTATTCAAGCTTAGTCTCTGAGCTAGTTAATGTTTAGGGCTGCTAAGTTGACACATTATTTACAACATATGCCAAGTTTGATGTAACTCATCTGGTCAATTTGCAATTGACCTATTATAAATTTGTCTTATTGATACAACGTCGCACATTCACCACACGTTAGTCGCATAAATTTGAGCCACTTGCTAAGGATTAGAATAGGATACTGTAAGATCTTAGAACACGACAAAATGTTTTCTAACTGAAGCTTACTTGTGTAGGCTAAGATGTTTGCACAACCCCAATATTCAACCAATTTGACATAATCTGCATTTGCCTAGCCTTGTCTTACCCTGTCAATCATGGTCTGTAGCAAAACATTTTCTTAAAAGAACTGTTCTTCATTTCGATTTAATAGTCTAGGCATGGTCGTTGCTAAACCTGTTAGGGACTTGGTGTCAACCGGACCGTTTGCATTCTACCCATCTCAGCACTTGTACGGCTGGCATGTCTAACCTGAACTTCACGTCTTTCAAGACTCTTTTTCATTCGCTTGTAGTCAGTGGATCACCCAAGCATATCAAGCGATTGAGCGGTCCATGTACTAAAGTAACAGCTGTCTGGTGTGATGGGATATTTGTTGAGACAGATCGCCCGGGAAGTGGGAACAACTTTAAGAGAGGTCGGAGGTGGTGAAAACGGGGTTCTGCATACATGCATCCAACAGCCTGAGAGCTCGCCATCTTCAATGTCAAGAACGCCAGAACCGGCCCGTACATCACATTAACTTCGCCTAAGAGAACTCTGGGTCGCAACACTAAGATTGATAAACCGAGACGCCGAATGCATGATTTCTAGTAACTTAGCATCACCCCAAGACCAGCGTGGCAACATTCCCTCAGTTTCGCTACAATAGTTTGCTAGTGTCTATCATGGTCTGTCTGTTCTCATCAGTTCTATTAAGTGTGTTATCTTTCCTCACATTAGTATAACGATCCCTACCTAGTCTGGTGGCATTCAAATTTGAACCAGAGATTTGTGTTGTTTTTATAACTTTTTGAAAGATATTGTGTGTCTGACCAGAATGCTGTCTGGGCTGAATGCTAAAAAAAGATCTCGTTTGTCATCTTTCCACTTTACATGGGCTTTTTCATACTTGTTTTGCTTTTTGCTAATAGCATTTTCTCGACTTATTATATCATGGTGACAGTTCCCCATTGTTGTAAGTGGGAAGTACATATCGGATAATATGGGGCAGAATTCTCGTACTTCGAAGTCGTGTGTGCGTGCGTGCGTGCGTGCGTGCGTGCGTGCGTGCGTGCGAGCGCGTGCGTGCGTGCGTGCGTGCGTGCGTGCGTGTGTGTGTAATATAAATGAAAGGATATCCCCGTCTGAGTGCTAAGTGAACATGATCATATTGCTTCAGAATAAAAATTGTAGGTTAGATTTTTAATGTGTTGGGCGATAGGAATTCCCCTAAAACCACAACTAGTTGTATATAACTTTGGATTGTATATTCATTACAGGAGATTGTGTGCCAGGGATGTATCGACGAGGGGGACTTCATGAATCTACTTCGGCAACGTCCAAACTTGCCAGAAATTGACAAACTCGTATTAAGGCATGCTTCTGGATTTATCGCAAAACAGAAGACTTTTGTTTGGAAAGACGCGAGGTTTTTCCTCTATGGATTGGAGCTAAATGTAGTTTCGACCTCAGGGAGTGAAACAAACCAGTTTGCTGCAGCATGCGATTATAATAATCAAGTAAGCAGTTTTATAAGTAATTTGCAACCATCACGATCGCACTTAACAATATATATGAAATATTCAATTAAACTCCACACAATCAGAGTATTGTGGGATCTGATCTGTCACTCAGGTAACTGATGTCATAATCAAATGCGTCAAATGTTAGCTGACGTCACAATCAATATGATGTATAACTCGGTCACAAAGATTGAAGAGCCTGTCAAAACGAATTGTATGTCTTGATGAACTTGCATACAATGTAATAACCATTCTGTAGAACAATTTGAAACTTCTTTGATTAGGAGCTGTTGATATCATAGGCAACAACATCTCACAGTCAAATTAGTTTCTAAATATTCAACAACTTACCTAGTCTGAGTTCCCTGACCCCACCCTATGCCGATTCTGATATGCCAGGTGAGACCGTAATTGGAGACATATGCTCGCCCATCAGAACGCATCATGAACCAGGAATAGCTCAACAGGTTGCACGAATTGACTGTTTTACAAGTTTATCAAATGTTCTGGTGAATATTTTAAAACTAATTTGACTGTATGAGACATTACCTATAGATGTATGTCACAATTTCAGCTGAAATAGTTTCAGAAAGCTCATCTGGTAGCGACTTCAACATCTAGGATTTTGGCATAGCTATAACGTTTTTATTAACTTGGGTGACTTGGCCCGCATATCCAGGTATAGCTCACATGTCAGTGTTCCTAACTTTGCAAGCAATAGTCAAATGCATGCACAAGCGAATGTCTTACATATTTAATACATCTGCCAGTTTCACAAGTCTGCCAGTTTCACAAGTGTAAATCTAGGCCCGAGCGTGGGCCTTATTATTATTATTATAATATTAATTATTATTATTATTATTATTATTATTATTATTATTATTATTATTAATTATTATTATTATTATTATTATTATTATTATTATTATTATTATTAAGAATTAATATTATTAGTATTAAGAATGATAGTAAAAATAATATTAATGAATAATATTATTATAATTAGGCCTGCAGTTTAGGGGTTAGCGCTAACACGGTTCAGACACTTTTGCAGGATCTCATAGCTTATGTTAATCCATGGGCTTATTGATAGAAGATGAGAGAAAGATGGAGAGATCAGGAAACGTTACACGTGTGTTTTTAATGTTTAACTTTTAAAGTATTTGTCCATTGACTCCAACGCTTGTAGCAGTATTAGTAGTAATGGCAGTATGCTACATGTCTGGTTGAACACCTATGACTCAATAGAACTCCCGACACCCAGGCCCCTAATCAGTTGCAAGCTTCATTAACTCCACAGAGCGAACATGAGGGACCCGTGGGGGCAGTTGGGCTAACAAGCTGGGAGTCACGCCCACATTTTCCCGCCAAAAACTACTCGAATCAGATTCGAATAGTTTTGGCGGAGAAAATTTGTGCGTGGCCTAATCTTCAAATGAGATAGCGCCATACGCTCCCGACCAGTCGTAACAGCCAACCATCTCGTCGCTGCTCTACTGTGCGTGTCGTAATACCTTTCTTTCAACTACCACGTGAATTTATTACACGAGTGCGAGATACAATGATAAGTACCGGTTGAGAAGGCTCCTTTCAATGTACAATGCAGCTAAGAAATAACATATCATGTTTAGGAAACAAAATGAAACGTCCTGTTGAAACATTCTAACTTATTTATGAGCTGCACAGGAATATATAAGTTGTGCTTATATATGGCCTAAGCTCGCTTACGTGATAAAGTATTCGTTTTATTTCAGGTCTATTCTTATTGCAAGAAGAAAGGATTCCGAATGTTGGTTCAGGAGAAAGCACAGCAGGTTTGGGTAACTGTCAAGAAAATTTCCAAGGTGACATTGGCGATCTCGAGAATAATTAACTTGGTGATGGGAAATCCAGCTGCGCTAGCTTTCGGTTCTCGCTTAGCACTCGAAGACTGATTTACAGGCAGGGCAACAGCCAAGAAACCATTTCAGATTGTGTCTCAATAGTTTCGTCCAATTTCCATTCTGACAGAGCATTGGTGTAGCCAGGGAGGTACGTCAGTGGGAGTGAACAAAAAGCGGCATCCGAACATACGACCGCCCCACCCCACTCCCACCCCACCCCACCCCACCCCACCCCACCCAACCCCACCCCACGCACACGCACACGCACACTTCACCTTCACCCCCACCCTGCATACAAAATAGGTGCCACCTAACTGAGAAAATAAATTGATGAAAATAGATGAATGACGGACCTTTCCATTTTTAGCTATGCCCCGCCCATCTCTAACTAAGCTCCACCCACACATCGCTCGTGTTGGGATCGATCGATCTCTGAGCTCTCTGACTATCAATTTCCAGAAAACTATACAGGTAAGCTATTGAATAATTTGGAACTAATTTGAGCGGGCGCTGTTATGACGTCATCCTAGCTGATTATGTCGTCATATGACGTCAGATGATAGATGGATACTCTGGAATGGTGAATCGAATATTTGCGGGTTTTAAAGCAAATCTAATATGGAATCTGGTGGGTGGTTTTTTTAACAAATCCTAAAATAGTAATCCAGCGTCACCAAATTATGTTATTTTATAGTTCTGAATTTTAATGGCAATTAACTTGTTAACGATTTATCGGAAGCTTCAATTCGCTCATATATTTATAGTAACGATTTAGCCTCAAACATGACAACGAATCCGCGTTACGCAGTACCGAAAACAAACCTGTAGGCTACTGTTTATTATTTTGAACATAATTGGATTGGAAGACATTGCTGCTTAAGGCAACGTCTTCTTCCAATCCAATTTACCTTTCCAGAGTATCCACCCATCATCTCACCTCGTATGACGTCATAATCATCTCAGCGCGTGTATGATGACATCACAATCATTACGTCACAAAGGGTTCCATATAGACTGTCATCAAATCTCAAACAGCCCGACACGTTGTATGAATTGTATGTCTTTGTAATTCTTTGCTATTTAATAAACATGCTGTTGAATATTTTGAAACTAATTTGACTGGGCGCTGTTGCTGCCTTAGGCAGCAACAGCACCCAATCAAATTAGTTTCAAAATATTCAACAGCTTACCTGTGTAGCATTTGGAAATTAATAGTCAGGGGTGTGGGTGGAGCTTAGCTAGAGATGGGCTGGGCATAGCTAAAACCGGAAAGGTCCATTTTGTTTTAAAGGAACTGAAAAGGGAACTAGCAAAGGCTATTGAATGGACTATATTACAATAAAATTCATACCCCCACCCCGCCCCCTAAAGAAGTTTAAACAACTTGGAATAATTTTTAAAACGCACATAAACACCCTTATTGACGTCTCGCACGACCGCCGTCATTGTGCCTGGCTAGTGACGTGGCTGATCTGAGGCGCTCTCTAATGCGTGGAGGTATGGATAATTTACGCGCTAAGCAAGTAGTCACGTGATATTATATTTTATGAAGTCGACATTTTAAAGGTATAAATTTCACCATTAAGAGGTGTACGCCTGGATACCATAAACTTAATTTACCGCAATTTGAGGCTTTACTTGCTGCAAATATCACACGCACTCGAACAGGTATTGAGCTTATTAATATACAATTGAAGAAATTACTAATTTGTCATAACCGTTGGGGGTGGGGCCTCTGAAATAGTGTCTTATATCTCAAATTTAGAGGAATTCAACCGAATTTATTATGTGGGTTAGGCCTACTCATGCATATAATGATGGATTGCGAGGCAATGTTTACATAACTTCTATCCCCACCCACCCCATATGATTGATGATAGCGAGGGGAGAGTTATATTATCTCCTGCCTCCCCGAACTCTTTTAATACTGAAACCTTGTAAATAAAATCTCAAATTTGTTATAGCCATTTTCAGGCCAGTTGAAAAAGATTTACCACTGAAATTATTGGTTCTGTTATCGGGCAAGTTAATCCAGTGGTAACATTTAAAAAACAATCTACTCTTAGCCTGCAAACGCACATTTCACAAGCCCACTGCACATGGCAATTTGGACTCCCACCCACTACCACCCCAGGGGAAATTGTGAAAATCATACTCTCTGGGAAGCCATTTCATACATTATTCCTAATAAATTCGCCTAAAAATGTGGGTTGGTGGGTGGTGTTTGGCTCCGGTGTCCTTGTTTGCAGTGGCGGTGAGGGTGGGGTGATGCACACTGCGCTACAATAGTGCAGGGTTTCAGTTTAACCTCCTTCGTATCTAGAATCCAGTTATTTCAATGCAAAAATATGGGAAAGTAGTTGAATCTTAAAGGTGTATATTCACACTAAATGCTTGAAAATAAAATTGTTAAATTTAATACTTTTAGAGGCTAGAATGGCTAGATGTATTGAAATGAAATAAATGTTAACATCATTCCATATAAATTAATATAATTTTTTTAGTTGTCAAATTGAATTTTCTTTTAATAAATTGTTTGCTTGAACTCTTCCTTTCTGAAATGGTCTCTTAAAATCAATTCTTTTACAATAGCGGATCCATTTCTAAATAAGCTCCACCTACCTTGTACAACGGTTGGAATAAACTTGAAACTGAAACCTGTTGAATATTTTGAAAGTAATTTGCAAGGGAGCTGTTGCTGCCATAGCTCCCAGTCAAATTGGTTTCAAAATATTCAACAGAATGTTTATTAAATTGTAGTTGTACATGTCCCGGTTCCAGATCTGTACTATTGACGTAAAATCATGATTTATGTCAACCAAACTTGGTTAAGAATGCAGAATAGTCAGTAAATAAAATAATAATCAATGCACAATCATACTCAAATTGCTGATCAGTATAGTATTTTAATAGCCAATCGAAAAGTCAGCCATTTCAGTATTTAAAAAATCGTCCATTAGCTTGCAAATGGACATCTTTCAAGATATACTACTACATAAGCATTTTTTTATATCAAAATTACCATTTCCACATTAACCCTTTCACTAAGGAATTCCAAATATCTCATTTTCAAGGAAACCATGCATACAGGAAAACTATTTACTCGTTTAAAATTAATTTGACTGCAACGGTTTCCAGTCAAATAAATTTCAAAACATTCAACAGAATAGGTTTTATATTTTGAAGAATTTACTTTTTCAGGGATCAGTGAACGAGTGTTCTCCCCTTGGCTTGCAACTAGACCATTTACCCATTAACACGGCTACAAATCAAGCACTGATTCTGTGATCCAAGGCCTTTTATGCTCACATATCAGTACTGGATCACTAACTGATCTGGCTGGATCAATGTGTTTCAGTGGTCCAGTATTTTTAAGACACAATTCAAACAGGATTTACTGCTTACTTCATCAACCAACTGGTGAAAATTGCCTCTGCGGTGGTCTTGAGATATGTCCATTTGTAAGCCAAGAGAAGACAATTTTTGAAAATGTACCACGGGAATGACTGGCTCGATAAACCAGCCAGTCATTCAAATGGTAAATTTTCAGAAATAGTCTTCTCTTGGCTTACACATGGAGATTAACTAAACCCACATTTTGATTTCCTGATGATTAACTGTCTCACTGCTAAATTTCTGCAGACTACATTTTCCATTGGGTTTAACTCTGGACCTGCTGAATATTTCGAAAACAATTTGAATGAAAGTTGATGGTGGCTAAGCCACCAACAACTTTCAGTCAAATTGTTTTCAAAATATTCAGCAGGTCCAGAGTTATGGCCTATTGAAATTATAGTCTGATGGCTTGCAGCAGGGAGACAGTTAAATGATTAATTATCCTAATACTATGGTAAACGATGCAATTTTTCTGTGCAGTACTACGGTACGGATCAGTGCAAAATTCCAGGGATCTATGAAGTTTCTGCTGTACCGCTCTGTATGGATCACCATTAAGATGTTAATTTCCAGCCCTGCATTCATGTTTAAATTTCTCATAGAAAATATAGAGTTACACTTTTCAGAGCAAGAGTAGGCAATCTTTTGAAAATGTACACCTAAATTGGCTTGCTTGATTATGAAGTAGTAAATTTTCAAAGTGTCTTAGTATCTTGAATTGTAAATATCTCAAGACCAATAAAAAGGCTAGTTTTGGCCAGTTCGGCCATTAAAGTGTTAAACACTATTCAAATGATGCAACACGTTTAACTTTACATATTACATGTGCTGTGTTATGTTAGGAGACAAAACTATATTGATAAAATACTAAAAATTGAAAAGAAATCTGTGATTACTAATTAGCAATTCTTTAGGAAAAGTAATCAAAGTTAATTAGCAATTCCAGATTCCAATTCCTAAAAATTTGCCCAGCTTTCTACGAATCCAATGTGCACAACTTCCACTTACTCCCAGCCCTGGTAATTTTTAATTATTAGCCTATTCAATCAGCTAGAACCTAGTAATTGGTCAGTGTGGGTGGAGTTACACGCCTGTCTGTCAGGATTTTGTTTCCACATATGACATATCTAATACTTGGCATTTCCTGAGTGATAACATACTCGCATACCTACCATACATACTCGCAGGCTTACTCCACTTCCATTTACAAAAGTTCTTGGTGAGCCATATATGCAGCAATGCTTTAATATGGAGTGAGTGATTAAACCCTGGTAGTTTTAGTTAATTTCTCTGAACCAATTCATGACATGACACTGTTTGCAGATTGCACACATCAAATGTTAATTCATTTGTAAAACTATACATTTTTTGCATAAATTGAAAGTGAATAATTGATTGTTCTATATATACATATACCTACTTTACCTAGCATATATCATCAACCACCCATATGTTAAATGATGTATAATTTCATATAATGTTTGCTGTTAATTGTAGATTGATAATACAGAATTTGAATTTAAGTGAGGCTGTACATGGGTGGTTCTCAGCCATTTTAGCTATAAACGCACATGATGATGATATGATACATTGATGCTGCTCATCAAAGATAATCCATTATGTACATGTATAATACGATCATGAAATGACACCTCACCACCACCCCCACCCACTCCAATCAACGTGATGTCCTCTAGTAAGTAATTCACTGAGGTTATTTTTTATCTAAGATATATTTTGAAACTAATTTGACTGGGTGCTGTTGCTGCCTATGGAAGCAACAGCGCCCAGTCAAATTAGTTTCAAAATATTCAACAGAATATTTATTAAATAGTAAGGACATACAATTCGTACAACAACGCATAGCCCGTCCTTCAGCCATGCGTTCGTGACTTATCGACGTCATCCATGACGTCATTCAATATGATGTTATTCCACAAGCCGCGTAGTTAATTATGACGTCATGGGATGGAGTGATAAAGTGGACCGGTATATTTAGTGTAGATACAGAACACCATCTAGCATCAGCATCTGATTATGGGATTCACAATCCATTTTCAGCATCAGGAGGAATATAGGAACACTCCAACAACCAAAGTGGATTTGCCACAAATAGGCCAATACCTTATATTGCCTCATGCAGATATTTGTGCTGTGGTGTTTTAGACATTTGTAGAGGAGAGTATTCTGAATGGGAAAGTCGATATATGGTTGCTGAAAAAGAAAGCAACGCCAGATACCTGTAATACTCCGCACCGACCAATGAAACACACACCGATGACAATAGCAGATTATTCAGATTATTGTCAAATTATTCTTAGATGCTGTGTTACACCCTCAGATATTTGTAGATAAATACACCACTCAATGGGCGTACAGCGCGTGCTTGGAATGACAGTGGTCCAATCAATGGCCAAAACGCAATCAAACATCACACGTGCAGATTTAACAGCTCATATCCAGAACATTTATGGAGGTTTGTGATTGGTTGTGATCAGGTTGACATAGGATGTGCCTGGTATTCTGAGATTAATTCCTTGAAGAAGTATATAAAGTGGCGTCATGAAATGGCAGTGATGACATGTATCTTAACAGACTCAAAGAATCCTCCAAATAGAATCCATTCACATATAGTCACAGCAAAAGTTAACTGGCAAGCTACATTGCAAACAAAGCGGTGGAAAAATGATGTAACCCGTCCAAATTGTTAGTAGCAGATCATCACGAGTATGCATTATGTTATCAAATAAACGTGCAATAGACCATTCCAAGCTAACGATTCATCATAAGACGTCATAATTAACTACGTGGCGTGTATGATGGCGTCATAATCATGACGTCATGAGTATGAGTGATTTGAAATAGTCCCTCTTTAATGCTTAAAGTCCGACACGTTGTACGAACTGTATGTCTCTACCATTTATTAAACATTCTATTGAATATTTTGAAACTAATTTGACTGGACGTTGTGACTGTAATTTCAAAATATTTAATAGCTAAGGTGCATAGTTTTTCTGGAAATTGATAGTCAGGAGATCGATCGACCCCAACACGAGCGAGGTGTGGGTGGAGCTTAACTAGGAATTGGTGGGGGAAGGCTCCACTGGGCATGTAGCAGGATGATGTGGACACAAAATTGCTACTTTATGCTAAAGGTTCCCATGACACAAATAGAGAATCTGGAACGAGGTCACTTTTCATATCACTATGATGGACCGAGTTGAAAATTATCAATTTTCACGAGCTTTAGCGAGTGCAAAATTGATAATTTTCAACGAGGTTCATAATAGTGATATGAAAAGTGACCGAGTTTGAGATTTTATTTATCATATAAACTGTAATTTTGAAATATTTGCCAATAGTTGCTGGTGTGACTTTTATCTGATTTCTCATTGGTGATTTTCGTGAAATCGAACCGCCGCTGTGACGCACCACTACTTGATAACAGATACTGAATGCGCAGCAAAATATAGTGACAAACACAAAATCTGGCGATGCCAGCCGTTAAATAGTATTTTAATTGGAATGTTCTCTAAGACTATCTCAGAGCCACGGCCATCAATCGTCCCTACGCGTCACGCTTACATCAATCGATGTTTTAATTGGTCGGTTTAAATGGGTTGCGCACCCAACAGCCAATAAAAATACTCCGTTGAATATGGCACGTGTGCTCATATCGAAAAATATGGAATGAGCTAGAAGGCTTGGTTATATGATAAATGCTGTTATAATAATATCCATTTTGTAGGTTTTGTAAGTATTTCCACCTACTGGCACTGCTTTAAAGAAAATGTATTAAGAGTTAGTATTGATGCAGCGTGGCCGGGATTCTATGCTCTCTCCGGTTTAGACTAATTGCAAGGTTTTTTCTGGAATTGGGAAAAAAGGTTTCTGGAAAGCGTTGCCGGCTTCAGATGATGACGTTATTACAACATTCAGGAAACTCGGCGTTTATGAGGCGCATCTACTTTTACTGATGTTGAGAATTTTGTTTCAGCTACATATACTCTGTATAGAAGTAAATTGAATGTTAGGTGATTACATAGGGAACTATTCACATACATGCAAGCACATGTAGAATGCTTGCTTCCTACAAAGTCAACTTTGATACAGAGCATAGGTCAAACCATTACTACGCACTAACATATAGCGTTGATACAGTGGCAAATCAAGAACTTCCATATTCAGCAGAAAATGGTTGGTCGTTAGCGGATGGCAACGTATTTCCTGTAGTAACGGAAATCCTTCGTGTTCCTGATGTACTCGTCCACTTAGTCAACTATTGGTGTAGAAAGTCACATTGCAGATGGTCTGGAAATCTAATGGACAGAGCAGTACTGCTATCTGCGCGCATGTTGGTGATGAGCGTAACTATGACAATTCTGTATAAAGCATCAGATAGCAGTGCCTAAAGATACTGATAATGAAGACGGTGATAAACTAATTACGAATTTGCTAAAACATCTATATTAAAGCAATTGTTTACATGTTGCTCGCAATAGCAAATGAACACGGATAAATTTCTGTGAAACAGATGGAATAAGCTAAAATCAACATAAATGGGCCTTTCCGTTTTTAGATATGCCCCGCACACCACTAGCTAAGCTCCACCCACACCTCGCCGTGTTGGGATTGATCGATCCCCGAATGCCCTAGCTATCAATTTCCTGAAAACTATACAGGGAAGCTGTTGAATATTTTGTAACTAATTTAACTGGGTGCTGTTGCCCAGTAAAATTAGTTTCAAAATATTCAACAGAATATTTGTTAAATAGTAAAAGCAAACAATGTGTACAACAACGCGTAGACCGTCTTCAAATATGCGTTCGTGACGTACTTATCGACGTCATTCATGACGTCATTCATTATGATGTTATTCTACACATCACGCAGTTCATTATAACGTCATATGATGGGTGGGTATTCTGGAAAGATGAATTGTTTACATGTTCCTTGCAATAGTAAATGAACACGGCTAAATTTCAATGAAACAGATGGAATGAGCTAAAATCAACATAAATTGTTACCAGGTTGCTGCTGATATCAATAGCCGTGAACACACGTGTCATGC